>JAVIAB010000092.1:181798715-182246215 GCA_032433765.1 Megaustenia siamemsis
CTAGAGTCTTGATAGGTGTAGATTTCATAGCACCAGAGATGATACGGGCAGCTTGGTTCTGTGATCTGTTAATTTTGCTAAGGTGTGCTTTGGAAGCCGTAGCCCAGGCTGTGACTCCATACTCTAGAACTGGTCTGACTCTTCCTACGTATAGTCTTTTCAAAATATTGCTGTCTGCCCCCCCCCCCCCCCCCCCGCCCAATCCGTTTCTGCCCATTTCTTCATAATATTTGTTCCTTTTCTGGCTTTTTTCCTTGCTCTGTCTATCTGATTTTTCCAAGTCATTCTGCGATTCATGGTGACGCCAAGTTATGTTGGGTTTTGGTCAATATGGAGTGTTTGGTCTTTTATCTTTAAGTTTGCAGAGAGTGTGTTTCTTGATCGGTTGAAAATTGTATATGTAGTTTTTTTTTTCGTTAATTGGTAAGAACCAGGTGTTAGTCCATTTTTCAAGTTCACCTAGGGCATCTTGCATCCTGGGTCCAGCCACCGACATACTTTCCTCGCGAGCCCATAACGCCAGATCATCTAAAGTATTTTGCTGTGTGTATTCTGGGTGGAATGTCCATTACGATGTCATTTATGAAAATTAAAAAGAGTGTTGGGGACAAGACTCCGCCATGTGGGACTAGGAACTAAATTTTGCGTGTTAATCCGTTTTTCCCTGACAGCTGTGTGCACAGGCACCTCGCCGCACAGGCAGATAACTCCGTCTTCGGAGGTACATCGTCCTTATGAAATGTTATTTAAAAAATGTATTTTTTTTCCGTCTTGTGTTCTTTTCTTCTATGAATCGTAGAAATTGTCCATGATTACAGATGGAGACTACAAGGTGGGAGCGCTTATGTAGATAACTGATCCTGCTGTTGTATTGAGAGGAAGTTGTATTATCCGCCATGATGCATTCTGTCCTAGATCAACCAGACCTTTTAGAAATTTGTTCCCCTGAAACCCCACGCCATGTTCTCTCATATTTTGAGATTTGTTCTCCTCAAAACCAACGCCATGTTCTATCATATTTAGAGATTTGTTCACCTCAAGCCTCACACCATGTGCTCTCATATTTAGAGATTTGTTCCCCTCAAACCCCACACCATGTTCTTTTGTTTTCTCATATTTAGAGATTTGTTCACCTCAAACCCCACACCATGTTCTCATGTTCTCTCTTTTTTAGAGATTTGTTCACCTCAAGTCTCACACCATGTTCTCATGTTCTCTCATATTTAGAGATTTGTTCACCTCAAACCCCACACCATGTTCTCATGTTCTCTCATATTTAGAGATTTGTTCACCTCAAACCTCACACCATGTGCTCTCATATTTAGAGATGTGTTCCCCTCAAACCCCACACCATGTTCTCATGTTTTCTCATATTTAGAGATTTGTTCACCTCAAACCCCACACCATGTTCTCATGTTCTCTCATATTTAGAGATTTGTTCCCCTCAAACTCCACACCATGTTCTCATGTTCTCTCATATTTAGAGATTTGTTCACCTCAAACCCCACACCATGTTCTCATGTTTTCTCATATTTAGAGATTTGTTCACCTCAAACCCCACACCATGTTCTCATGTTCTCTCATATTTAGAGATTTGTTCACCTCAAACCCCACACCATGTTCTCATGTTCTCTCATATTTAGAGATTTGTTCCCCTCAAACCCCACACCATGTTCTCATGTTCTCTCATATTTAGAGATTTGTTCCTCTCAAACCCCACACCATGTTTTCATGTTTTCTCATATTTAGAGATTTGTTCACCTCAAACCCCACACCATGTTCTCATGTTCTCTCATATTTAGAGATTTGTTCACCTCAAACCCCACACCATGTTCTCATGTTCTCTCATATTTAGAGATTTGTTCACCTCAAACTGCACACCATGTTCTCATGTTCTCTCATATTTAGAGTTTGTTCACCTCAAACCCCACGCAATTTTCTCATGTTCTCTCATATTTAGAGATTTGTTCCTCTCAAACCCACCTCGTGTTCTCTTTTTCTAATGTTGATAATAATCATACAGCTTTCAAATCTGACCATCATTAGCTCAAACTTTGAAATAAAAATCTTGAGTCTCACACGTCGTGGCGACTGCTTTGACCAAGCATCCCTTCTTTCCTCTGGGTCCTGTAGTGAGCCCTTCGACATATTCCAGCAATGGTAATATTTGTCGTAAGTATAGTAAAGAGAGAATGTGCTAAATGCAAAGTGTATTGATTAGACACAACCAAATAGGTATTAATTTTAACTCTAATATCATGCTAATTTGTTGAATTGCAAACGATTTCTGTCATCTTAAGATTAACAGTCATCAGTCTCAATCAAATGTAGACAAGTTGCAGCACCGCTAACGTTAACTTAACTGCTTGATTAAACTTATTCAAATCTCTATTTTGAGCGTGTGGCTGGAATTATTTATGCAAAATTAACTATCATCGAAATACGGAGTGGTGGCACATAGTAAATGATGTCTAAAACAGCATCTGTAAAATATTCAAAGAAATCACAGATTTGCACATAATCAAAAAATCAGTGATGCTTGTGGACAATCTAACATGTCGCTTCCAGAAGTATTTTATAACAGACAGGCATAATGATAAACTTGCTATACATTCTAGTGCCACTTTAATTATTTTAATTGTCTGTATCAAGGCACCAGAATAGTATTGTTACTACAGCAATATGATGAGAAAGATCACTGGTTGTGTCCACAGGTAAACAGTGCCTTCCTTGTTAACATTATTAGAGTACTGGTTGTGTCCACAGGTAAACAGTGCCTTCCTTGTTAACATTATTAGAGTACTGGTTGTGTCCACAGGTAAACAGTGCCTTCCTTGTTAACATTATTAGAGTACTGGTTGTGTCCACAGGTAAACAGTGCCTTCCTTGTTAACATTATTAGAGTACTGGTTGTGTCCACAGGTAAACAGTGCCTTCCTTGTTAACATTATTAGAGTACTGGTTGTCAAGCTGAGATCCAACAACTTGGTGGAGTCTAGGAGAATCAGGTAACTAACGAGTCACATGACGTTATTACATGAGTCATTACATTAGTCACATGATGTTATTACATGAGTCATTACATTAGTCACATGATGTTATTACATGAGTCATTACATTAGTCACATGATCTTATTTCATGAGTCATTACATTAGTCACATGATCTTATTACATGAGTCATTACATTAGTCACACGATCTTATTACATGAGTCATTACATTAGTCACATGATGTTATTACATGAGTCATTACATTAGTCACATGATCTTATTTCATGAGTCATTACATTAGTCACATGATCTCATTTCATGAGTCATTACATTAGTCACATGATGTTATTACATGAGTCATTACATTAGTCACATGGTGTTATTATCACTTGTTTTTTTAAATTGACATCTTTGAAGGATAAGTTATCAAGTTTCTAGTTTATAGATATAACATAGCATAAAATGATATAGAGCAGTTGTATTAATGAAAAGACAAGACACACTACAACGATTCGACCAATGCCTTTAACAGGCAAACAAACAAATTATACATGTTATCGGGCCTCGGTAGCCTGGTTGGGAAAACCACCCGATTGGGCAACCGACGTTCGGACAACCCGTGTTTGATTTCAGCTGCAAGCAGTGTGAATTGTACTCGTGGTACTTCTTTTTCTACCTTTCAGCTCCCTGTGGAGCATAGGTCTTCAACAAACACTTTCAGCTCCCTGCGGAGTATAGGACTTCAACAAACACTTTCAGCTCCCTGTGGAGTATAGGACTTCAACAAACACTTTCAGCTCCTTGTGGAGCATAGGTCTTCAACAAACACTTTCCAGGTCGTCCTGTTTCTTTGCCATTCTTTTAAGATCATTCCATGTATTCCCCATCATCTTCATCTCTGCTTTTATTTGTCTTCTCCAAGAAATCTTTTTGTCTTCCTCTTTGTCTTTTCCCCAGGGGATTAAAAAAAGAGCATGTTGTATAATACTCTCAGTTGGCTTACGCAGTGTGTGTCCTGTCCAGCGCCATCGTCGTGGCTGTATCTCTTTATCCACTGGTTTTTGACTGGTACATTTCCATAATTCTATGTTAGTGATTTTGTCCTGCCATTTCCATCCTTTTATTCTGCGTAAGCATCCATTAACTCTTGTTAAGCTTTTATTGACGCAACATAAGAGGTTTCAGAGTTTTAATAATCAATCTATATATTTATATTTATTTAACATATAGCATATTATATATGAATGTTTAGATAATTGAACACGGTATTAGATTTCACCAATACCAAGATGATACAAGACATGTAAAAAGAATATGGTTTGATGGCGTTCACACTAATCAAATTGAGCGTGGCGCACTATGCGGCGAAACGTACGTTACCAGAATCACATTGACGTACGGAAAGAGTTAATGAAAGCCAACTCGTTGTTGGAAACAAATAAATACTCCCGCGGTCGACCTAGCCGCTGGCAGAAATGTTTACATGGGTAGCACTCTGGGAAGGTGAGGAATGCCGCCTTGCATCGTGAGTTTCGATGCTTGAAACGAAACATCCTGTAGTCTCCGAACACTCCTGGAGCACATATGCGTGAAGACTCGCGAAAAGACGCGGCTGAAACTTATCGTCGACTGATGGTTTGTGCCGAAATCAGTGAACTAGAAAATATCCAGACTCCACTCCACCTCTTCGCAGTGCCTCTAAAAATAGACTAACTAATCTAGTCTTCCCAAGCGAGTAAGGACCGAGAGGGAAGGCAACACGGTTCTCAAAAATGCAGTGCTGAAGTCGGATGTGTCAGGCGGAAAGACGCAAATTTCACAGTTTTACTGCAAACCAAAGAACAACGTATACACGTACATTTAACGTCCAAGGAAGATTTAAGGGCGGATGAAGTCTTTAGGTAAACGTAAGTAAACAAGCTGCAAACAATAGTTAATTAACTGTTAAATTAGTCTTCCTTTCATTTTTGTTGGCTCGAATAGAGTTATTGCCCTTTAAAATGAGATTTATCAACTTTCATCTCGTTGTTTAACTCGTTCATTATTTTTAATTAAAATACACACATTAGCACGCACACACACACATTTGTATGATCCTAGCCTCACAGAGGCCTGGCCAACATTTCAATAAACCCGAGACAGTTTCGAGACTGCAAATTAATAATAATTCAAAGAAAAACACCATAATCTCGGTAATGTTCTGTTAAAATGTGCGCAAATGAAATAAATTAGAGGAAAAATAACCCAAGTCGAAAAACAAGCCAAAATAGCCCCATAATTTCTACACATTTTCTAGAAAGATTAGATATAAATCAAAGTCCACGATTACAAGTCACACACAAAACAACCAAAGCGCGTACTCTATGAATACAATATTGTCAAGTGTCAAAGTTTAAGCCCAAAATAGTGGTTAGTTTTCACACTTAAGTCTCAGACGGACAGGGCCATTAGACCAGTCCCGTCTTGTTATAATGGCATTCATTAGCAAGCCAGATAAACTAGACAGACTCGAAGAATGAATGGAGGTAAAGTATAAAACATACACACTGACTTATCGATTGATTAATGGAGAGTCTCATTGAAACTGATTGACGGAAAAACTGACGTCAATTTCACAGAATTATTTCTACTTTTCCAGGAAATGGAGTAACGCGTTACAAATGAAATACAATTTTACATTACATTAAACACTTCTAGAAATAATTCCTTAGTCGGTTTTTTTTTAATATCTACGTATTTTATTCACGCACCTGAACCAACACACACGAACATACACACACACACACTCAACATATATATATATATATATATATATATATATATATATATATACATGTATATATAATCATCTTCATCTTAAGCACCGTGCCTGCTGGCGTAGATGATCATATCTCTCCACGACTTTTGATCTAACAGTTATTTATCATTTCTGTGTTGACCTACTGCCTTGCCATTTTATTAATTTGTCTGGTATCTTTTCTCTTTGCTATCCTCTTCGTCCCTTAATTTTCTCAGTTGTCACAATATATTCCAGCTGTTCTCTTCTCATTACATGGCCAATTAATGATGTTTCTTCCTAATATTGGAAGATAGCTCTCTTTTTCTTTGGACTCCTTCATAACGTTTTCATTACTCTTCTTAGCTGTCCATGGTATTCTCAACATTCTTCTGTAAAACAATATCTCAATAGTCTCTAGTGATTTCCTTATCTGTTGTCCTATTGTCCATGATTCACATCACTATGTTAAGACTGGCTCTATATAACATATAAGAACAACTTTTCTTGTTTCTTTTGTCAAAAATGGATTGCACAGTATCTTCCTCATTTTATGGAACGCTGCTTTTACCTGAGCCATTCTGCATCTCACCTCTGTTGTACATCTACCACCCGAAGTTAACATTGTTCCCAAATATTTAAATGAATTTACCTGTTTTAATATTGTTCCACTTATCTTTAATGTGCATTGCGGTGATGTCTTTTTCTTTGTTGCTACCATAACTCCTGTCTTTTTCCTATTAAGGCTGAGTTGTTTATTTTTTGCTTTCCTTCACTATAAATGTCTAACATTTCTTGTTACTTATTTTTACTCTAAACGATTACGACTGTATCATCAGCATATCTTAGATTATTTATATTGTGAACTCCAATTGTTGTTCCAGAAATGTCCCTTATGGGTCTTAAAATAATCTCACCATTCATATTAAATAAATATGGTGACAGCACACATCATTGCCTAACACTATATTTTATGTGTTGAAACATTACCAATTGTAATTCAGTAAGATAGATAGACAGATCATAAAGACAGTAGTACTTATGCCGCTGTTTGTTGCCAGTACATGTTCTTTTTTATTCTTATATCTTTGATGCCGACGTTTATGCCTTGTTAAATTGTTATTATTTCTTGTACTTTACTTTGTATATACTTTACTTTGTATATACTTTACTTTGTATATACTTTACTTTGTACATACTTTACTTCGTACATACTTTACTTTGTATATACTTTACTTTGTATATACTTTACTTTGTACATACTTTACTTCGTACATACTTTACATTGTACATACTTTACTTTGTATATACTTTATTTTGTATTTACTTTACTTTGTACATACTTTACTTTATACACACTTTACTTTGTATATACTTTACTTTGTACATACTTTAATTTGTATATACTTTACTTTGTATTTACTTTACTTTGTACATACTTTACTTTGTACATTCTTTACTTTGTATATACTTTACTTTGTACATACTTTACTTTGAATATACTTTACTTTGTATATACTTTACTTTGTACATACTTTACTTTGTATATACTTTACTTTGTATATACTTTACTTTGTATATACTTTACTTTGTACATACTTTACTTTGAATATACTTTACTTTGTATATACTTTACTTTGTACATACTTTACTTTGTATATACTTTACTTTGTATATAATTTATTTTGTACATACTTTACTTTGTACATACTTTACTTTGTATATACTTTACTTTGTATATCCTTTACTTTGTACATACTTTACTTTGTACATACTTTACTTTGTACATACTTTACTTTGTACATACTTTACTTTGTACATACTTTACTTTGTTTATACTTTACTTTGTATATACTTTACTTTGCTTCGATATTTCTTATATTGACAGATCACTATCCAACAGCTAGCTCACTAACTTCTTCACTCACTACCCCCACGATATTTCTTATATTGACAGATCACTATCCAACAGCTAGCTCAACAGCTAGCTCACTATCTTCACTCACTACCCCCACGATATTTCTTATATAGACAGATCACTATCCAACAGCTAGCTCACTAACTTCTTCACTCACTACCCCCACGATATTTCTTATATAGACAGATCACTATCCAACAGCTAGCTCACTAACTTCTTCACTCACTACCCCCACGATATTTCTTACCACACAGATCAACGTCACTTCTTCGGATGATGGAAATGGGAGTTAAGATGGGCACGGCCAGAAATGAGAAACTTGGTGGCCGTGTAAGAAGACTTATCAACCAACATAGAACTGGAGTCGTCAGTCGCTGGACACTGAGGGAATTGCTGAGGAGGGGATCTGAGCACCTATGGACATGTTCGGAGTGCAATGATGATGACCCGCAAATAACTCAATAACTCAATATTTCTTATATTGACAGATCACTATCTAACAGCTAGCTCACTAACTTCTTCACTCACTACCCCCACGATATTTCTCATGTATCACTTGTTTTTATTTCCAGGAAAGCCATTAAAGCGACTGTGGTTCTCCTGCCATTGTTGGGCGTGGCCAACCTTTTATTCCTGGTGCATCCGATCAAGGAGGGCACGGTCATAATGTCCGTCTACGTGGTCATCAACGGACTGCTTCCCTCACTTCAGGTGCGTGCATCAAATGTCTGCGTCCTTCAAAAATGTTTCCTTATATAAAAAAATATGTATTTCTAGTCTTGATTTTTGCGCCTGCCAGTGTGTGACTCTTTATGTGTGTGTATATGTGTGAGGAGTCGGAGTAGTGATGAGGCAGAGACGTTTGAGTCATTGATAAGATTTCAGTGATTGGTCACATGCCCAGTGCAGCCACCTGCTGTGTACAATTTCGAGCATTGTCAGCCATAGATGAGAACAAAAGATTGTGACATTACAGAAAAGCTAACTATTGTCCTCGTGACTGACGGACGACTCGTTTGACCCATTCAATTAAGTGATTGATTTTGTCAATTCGACCCCATTTGGACACTACGAGCCGTTCGTCTCACATCGTCATTTTGAGAGAAGTACTTGCTTGTCATATTTATTTTGTACATATTTGTTGATTTGTACTTGATGAACGCTTGAGGAATGAACGAAAAAGAAGAAGAATCAGTTTTAATTCATTTCCTGTTGCTTCTTTGTGCTCGATAACAACATGAAATGGCTGATCAAGAAAAGCCTGGGAGTAAATGACAGTAGAACTGACTTTCTGACCCACTCGTCGCTGCATTATACTCCACGGATGCGTTTCAGCGGAACCACTTTACAACTAATTATATGGCTGACATTTTTAATAATGATAAAGATAGTAGTAGTAGTAAGGAGAAACAAGTGCTGAGGTATAACATTAATCTCTACAAAGTATGGTGACAGGTTTATAAAAAAAAGGACAATACAGAATATTTGACGTGTCAGCCTACATGCGGCCTGCTTCAAACAACAGGGACCATTTGGTTATGGAAGGCCCCAGTATCACTGCAAACGAATTAAAATCCATAATTGCTCAACCGCCCGTGTCAGTGGAATCATCCGAATTACTATCTCGTCTCCCAAACAAAGAAAGTTAGCTGTAGTCCCCATCATAGCAGTCTCAGCACACAACAGGGACAATACAAACAGACACGGAAATGAAGATATGCCATTATATGTTCTGGAGTAGCAAAACTAATATTACAAATATTTGCTGTTACCAGCTTTACCGCAGCATTGAATTTAGTTCCCGTAATGAAGAAGAAAATGTTTTCCATAAATACGTGGATAATTTAACAAAACTATATTTTTGTTAAGGGTTAAAACACACCTCAGAGATAAACGTATGGATAATAGCTAGTACGTGTGCAAGAAGAGAGGAAAGAGCAGAGAGATTTATGGGAACTATGTGACTGTCTGAACTAGATTAAAAATATGAAGAAACGTGCAAAGTGGAAGTGGCATCTATGTTGCTTTCAATACCTAGACATGCGGGTGTATGGGGAAATGAAAAAGTGGACAGGTTATCTAGCTGCGCTGTCGTTGAAGACAGTCAATCAATGGATTTGGATGATATCATGAATACCCTCCGAGATGTGGGAAGGACACAGGACTTCGATAAACATGAGTCTACATCACTCCTTCGGATGAAAGAAATGGGAGATAAGATGGGCACAGCCAGAAACGAGAAACTTAGTGGCCGTATAAGAAGACTTATCAACCAACACAGAACTGGAGTCGTCAGTCGCTGGAGACTGCGAGACTTGCTGAGGAGGGGATCTGAGCACCTATGGGCATGCTCGGAATGCAATGATGATAACCTGTAAATAGCTCAATAACTCATCACAAAATTAGAATAGAACTTTGAAAGGTTTGTATGTTACACAACAACAAAAAACTGAAATATCACAGACCTCGTACAACGACAGCGGGAAAGACACGTTTTTTTTAACGTGTTTTATACGTTTGTACAAATTCTACTGTGTCACGTGAAGGTTTATTCGGATAAAATCACAACACTCCGGACACACCCATAGGTGTTCCGACCGATCTTCTCCTCAAAATGTCCATCGCCAACAGCGACTAAGTGTGCCAGTGCGGTGTTGATTGACAAATCCTTTTATTTGTCCAGAATATCGCTCTGTTCTGATAGCACAGGTCTACACTCGCAGTCCACACAGTCTAGATTGCCATGTATTTGTACATCTGTCAAAGTCCTTTGTTCGACCCATCTCTCCATTGTTAATGATATCTTGTCTGACCCATTGGCTGCCCATCAACTAATATTGCCGAAATGGCCAGTCTGTCTGCTCTGATGTTGCCCTCAACACCAGCATTACCCGGGACACACATAAAGGTCATGCTCCAAATCTTGAATGGATGTTTTCTTCCCAATCATTGGCGACGAATTAAAGCCTGACTCAACTTTGCGGATCATACATATTCTATTGAGGGACAACAAATGTATCATCATCATCATCATCATCAAGTACCGGGCCTACTGGCATAGGTGATCATGTCTCTCCACAACTTTCGATCTCGACAGTTCTTTATCATTTCTATAGTTGACCTTCTGCCAAGCCATTCTCTTAAGCTGACTAGTATTTTCTCTCTTTGCTTCCCTCTACCTCTTCGTCCCTCAATTTTCCCAGTTGTTACAATATATTCCAGTTGTTCTCTTCTCATTACATGGCCAAAAAATGATGATTGTTTCTTCCTAATATTGGAAATTAGCTCTCTTTTTGCTTTGGCCTCTTTCAGAACATTTTCATTACTCTTCTTAGCTGTCCATGGTATTCTCAACATTCTTCTGTAAAACCACATTTCTAAAGACTGCAGTGATTTTCTTGTCTGTTGTCCTATTGTCCATGATTCACATCCATATGTTAAGACTGGCTCTACATAACATTTCAGAACTCTTTTTCCTGTTTCTATTGTCAAAAATGGATTGCATAGTATCTTCCTCATTTTCTGGAAAGCTGCTTTTCCCTGAACCATTCTGCATCTCACATCTTTTGTACATCTTCTGTCTGAGGTTAACAAAGTTCCCAAACATTTAAATTCATTTACCTGTTTCAATATTGTTCCGCTTGTCTTTATTTTGCACTGAGGTGGTGTCTTTTTCTTTGTTGTTACCATTACTTCTGTCTTTTTGCTATTAAGGCTGAGTCCTTTATTTTTGCTTTCTTTCAATATAATGTCCAACATTTCTTGTAACTCATTTTCACTCTTAGCGATTAATACTGTATCATCAACATACCTTAGATTATTTATATTATGACCTCCAATTGTTAGTCCAGGCATGCCCCTTATGGATCTGAAAATAGTCTCACTATAAATATTAAACAAATCTGGTGACAACACACAACCTTTACCCTGAAGTAAAACAAGCCCACCTTGTGGGTGAGACTTTTTAGTCAAAGGCTAGAGGAGCCAACCGTAAACAACCGACGGAAGGCAACAGAAAACCACCGTCGTAACTTCTTTGTACAATCATGAATCGCCACAACAATAGAAATTACGACAACAATGTTAATGAGAATCCCAATAGAAAACCCTCGTTCGGTAGGGGACATCATGTGCTACAGGTGATACCCGATCGTCATCAAGCTACTGCAAGCAAAATAAAGATATAACAAACTCTAAACATAGGTACTTGGAATGTGAGAACACTCATGCAGAAGGGTAAAATGGAAAACATCAAACAGGAAATGAAAAGAATGGGTTTACAATTACTGGGACTTTGTGAAATGAGAAACACCGGATCAGGGGAGATGTATTCTGATAAACATAAAATAATCTATTCTGGAGGTACTGAACACCAAAGAGGAGTAGGTATCATTTTGGATGCAGAAAGAGCAAGAACGTTGAAAGGCTTTTACCAAATATCTGAAAGAGTCTTTTTAGTGAAATTGAATGGAAAGCCAATAGACATAAATCTTATACAAGTTTATGCACCAACAGCAGACAGTCTAGAGGAAACAATTGATAAATTTTACGACGAGTTAAATGAGGCACTTCATAAATGCAAACCACATGAAAATATCATAATTCTAGGGGATTTTAACGCAAAAGTAGGAACAAATGTATACTATTATTTAAAATACTTTATTAGTCAATAACTGTACAGTAGATATAGAAATTAAACATATGTTGGTGATAGGAGAGTTGGCAAACAAGTATTGGGGCTTGTTGAACAAAGGACATTTTCTGAATAAAATAAAGGAACTAAGTAGCAATCAACAATGTTTGTGATCGCTTTACGATTGATGATTGCGCAACTGAACGATTCCCGCCCGGCCTGTTATCTGTGAAGTTTTTATTTTTAAATGGAAATCTAGTCACTTAAATTATTTATTATTGATTATATGTGTTCACTCTTCTCATTATATTACTAATGTATTCGAAAATAAATAAAATTAAACATAGTTTATGTGTAAACAAATGTTTTACAATTTTAATTGTCTGTGTCACTTGTGGCATTTAACATACATTAACGTAATAATATGTGCCATGAGGTCTTGGTAATTAGTGCACACATAGGCTCGAAGTCATCTTTGGCGACTTTAATCCAGTTAATTTATTTTCTCATGTCTAGTAATATGTTTCTAAAATGTATGCAGCTCAGAGGCAGACATCCCTCCCCCTAGAATGTAGAGGATCCACTATGTGCTAACATCAAATATAAACGTTCATTTTCCTTGAAACATATGAGTAATGACGTCATATTCCTCATACACCAACACTCATGACGTTTATTTTCTGAATAGAAAGCGTCCGTTCTTCAGCCTGTTTGATTTATAGTCTTCGGAAATGTGTTGTCCAAACTGTTTCATCTAACAAGAAAAAACTCAATGAAACCAACATTGCGAGCTTCATTACTCTCTTACTGACAGTCAAACCTTCGGTATTTTATTATGGTTTAACTATTGCAAAATAATAATATAAATATACTCAGATGGCAAGAAATGTGCTATCCACATATTTTACTACATGCAATTTTGACAGATTTGACTAATAAGTAACAAGCATAAAGTTTGAATATTACAAGATATTGTCTAGCTACACAATTTAAGCACAAATTGAAGATTCGTGCTATTGGCACAATAAGGAGAATTCTTACCTGCAAGGAGAGAAACACAACACTCTCGACATTTGAGTTTGACTACGTAAGATACATTAACGCACTATTCGCGTAAGTTTGACAACAGAAATAATTTACCGGTAAGAAACAAGTTACAAATCTTCCAAAATGTGTCCGAAAATAGAAATTGTGATTAAAAGCGAGGTTCGATATGTTTGATATACTTAAGTCGCTGAATTAGAATAAATACAACAAAGACAATTCTTGTTTCTAATAGGTAATTAAGAAAAGAAATGATTAATAACAGCATATATAATACTAAAAAAAAAATATGTCACAAGAATGAGATAATGAAGCAAATGAGACAAACAGAAAGAAAAAAAAAAGAAAAAAAATTGCTGATTTCTACTGAATGAAAGTCTAACTATTTGCAGCCTACACCATATCCACATATTGTAAGACATATAGTATGTAGGTTACAATAGGTTCAGTTTTGTTTCCATTACAAAATTAGAAACGCTGCAGATTTAACATTTGTTTCTGTAAGTGTGATGTTGATTGTTGTACAGGTCTATACCAACGTAAACACTAACATGTATCTAATTACTTTGAAGTGGAGTAGAATTAAAGGGATTTGCGATTCTATAGTTAAGAAATGTACTTAGATAATTGTTATATTTATTTTTTGAAAAAGTGTCTCTTGCGATGTAATATTATAAATCTATTCAGTTTTGGAAGTTGGCATAATCAGTATTTTAGATAGTAACTGCTACCCTTATATTGTATATTAGTACAGCCAATTATGTTCTGTTCTATGTTTTATATCTATGACAGTAAACTCATATATGGTAGTTACTTGTTTGCCTTCAATTACATTGCAGGGTGTGTTTGTATCTGTCCTGTACTGTTTCATGAATTCTGAGGTAAGCGTTATCCTGCCTCTCAACAATAAGGTGTTTCATTTACACTAAACACTTGCACAAAAACACCATCATAAATATTCAATTAATGACATAATTACAGAAGCTTCGGAAATACTAAAACATGCAAAGATAGACGGAAACATCAGGGGTTGATTAACAATCATATTAATGTGTTAGCATGATAATGCGATCAACGTTCTTTCTGCATGTGAAACATAGACACTCACCACGGAACTACACAGGAAAAGTGTAACCACAACAATGAAATGCAAAGTTTAAATCTTGAGGATTTTTATTTCAGTGTCACACATCCAATTTCACCGGGGCCTCAGTAGACTAGGTGGGAAAACTATCCGACTGGGCTATCGACGTTCGAACAATCCGTGTTCGATTCCCGCTGGGTGCAGTGTGAGTTGTACATATGGTTGGAAAAAAAAGTACCCCTGCGGTCGGCCCAGCCGCTGGCAAAATTTGGTATCAGGGCAGTACTCTTGAAAGATGAGGAATACCACATCGCATCGTGAATTTCGATGTTCGAAGTGACACTATCCAGATGTCTCCAAACACTTCTGGATAGGCGGCCAAGCACATATGGGTGGAAACACGCGTGCTAAGACGCCGGTTCAAGTCTCGTACTTTACCTTTACCCTCAATTAGTTTATTAGTAATAATATAGGTGATGGAATCGACCTAAAAAACAACGACTGCCCATTGTTCAGATGTGAATTTTAATTTTCCCGATAAAAGCCAAGATTGACATGTCCAGGGCAGATCAATCTTCGGTTATCTTATCAGATAAGTGCCAACTGTCAGAGTTTTAATACTTATGCAAAAGATATATGCCAATGGCAGGCGAATGAACATACGGTATAAAGACTAAAATAGTCACATATACGTACATCACATACCCTACAGCACGTCAGGAATTTACTTGAAACAAGAAACGCAGGGTCAGTGTTCAACAGCTAGGCCACGAGAAGTACACAAACAGTATAGTAGACAATGTAACCAGCCCTGAACCAGAAAAGAACAAGATGCCGGTTTCGATCCTGATCGACGGCTTCCGGGTTCACCCAGCCTTAAATGGGTAACTGATATTTTTTTGGAAAAGTAAAGCGTCACGAGCGTTATACCGACCACATTACCCCAAAAATCAAGTGCCGAAGGTGTGTAAAATGTAAGGTCATTAACACCATATTCCCTATACGCCACTTGGCGTGACGGGGCTACTATACTACATTTTTTACTTACCAAACAAACAGAAGCAAAGTTAATCTCCTCTAAAGGAGCAATAAGTAACTATTTCCGATTCTACAGCTACACCACATGATACAATGAAGACATAATCAACGAACTGATTGTGTAGAAACACTTGTGATACCATTGAGCATCATTATTGGTTCCTGATGATAACAACATACACTCCTTAATTCCAGTTTTAATCAACAGAATTGTGTTTCTCCACGTTTTTTTTTTTTTTGAGTTATCATTCACTTTAAAAGGAGCCACGTAACCTGCAACTGTTGATTAATAAAAAACAAAACAAACAAATGCATTTTGAAGCGTTAAAACAATCGTGGTTAAATGTCCTGTTAATAGTGGTGACTTTTTCTGTTAAATTAATCGTGATGAAATTTTCTGTTAAAATAATCGTGATGACATTTTCTGTTAAAATAATCGTTATGACATTTCTTCTTAAAATAATCCTAGTGACATCTTCTGTTAAAATAATCATGATGACATTTTCTGTTACAACAATCATGGTGACATTTTCTGTTACAGCAATCATGATGACATTTTCTGTTACAACAATCATGGTGATATTTTCTGTTACAACAATCATCGTGACATTTTCTGTTACAACAATCATGGTGATATTTTCAGTTACAACAAAAATTGTGATATTTTCTGTTACAACAATCATAGTGATATTTTCTGTTACAACAATCATCGTGACATTTTCTGTTACAACAATCATCGTGACATTTTCTGTTACAACAATCATCGTGACATTTTCTTTTTACAACAATCATGGTGATATTTTTTGTTACAACAATCATGGTGACATTTTCTGTTACAACAATCATAGTGGCATTTTCTGTTACAACAATCATGGTGACATTTTCTGTTACAACAATCATGGTGACATTTTCTTCTACAACAATCATGGTGACATTTTCTGTTACAAAAATCATGGTGACATTTTCTGTTACAACAATCATGGTGACATTTTCTTTTTACAACAATCATGGTGACATTTTCTGTTACAACAATCATGGTGACATTTTCTGTTACAACAATAATGGTGACATTTTCTGTTACAGCAATCATTGTGACATTTTCTGTTACAACAATCATGGTGACATTTTCTGCTACAACAATCATGGTGACATTTTCTGTTACAACAATGATGGTGACATTTTCTGTTACAACAATCATGGTGATATTTTCTGTTACAACAATCATGGTGACAATGGATACCCACTCGAAATTAGTGGTTTAAAGTCTGGTAACCGCTGTACTGTAGTAAACAAACCAACAAGTCATGGTTTAAAGTCTGGTAACCGCTGTACTGTAGCAAACAAACCAACAAGTCATGGTTTAAAGTCTGGCAACCGCTTTACTGTAGCAAACAAACCAACAAGTCATGGTTTAAAGTCTGGTAACCGCTGTACTGTAGTAAACAAACGAACAAGTCATGGTTTAAAGTCTGGTAACCGCTGTACTGTAGCAAACAAACCAACAAGTCATGGTTTAAAGTCTGGTAACCTCTGTACTGTAGCAAACAAACCAACAAGTCATGGTTTAAAGTCTGGTAGCCGCTGTACTGTAGTAAACAAACCAACAAGTCATGGTTTAAAGTCTGGTAACCGCTGTAATGTAGCAAACAAACCAACAAGTCATGGTTTAAAGTCTGGCAACCGCTGTACTGTAGCAAACAAACCAACAAGTCATGGTTTAAAGTCTGGTAACCGCTGTACTGTAGTAAACAAACCAACAAGTCATGGTTTAAAGTCTGGTAACCGCTGTACTGTAGCAAACAAACAAACAAGTCGTGGTTTAAAGTCTGGTAACCGCTGTATTGTAACAAACCAACCAACAAGTCACAAACATGCAGATACTGTTACAAGACATCGAGTCGAATGTCAAGAGCCCAGAGAGTTTTCAACCAGTAACCAAAACAACAATAAAGGATGTTAATCTGACCAAATTCTGCAAAGTGCAAATGTTTTATTTCTTGTCCCTCTCTCTCTTTCTCTCTCTCTCTCTCTCTCTCTCTCTCTCTCTCTCTCTCGTCTCCTCCCCACCACACCTTTATAACAGTTATTTGATTAGAACGTCCGGGGACTAATAATCACAGACGTCATGAATTGCTCTTTTCCCGAACCCACTCGGTTTCGCAGTTCGTCCAAGTAAACAAAAATGGGTACCAGAGAATTGATCTGGACAATTAGAACAGCAGGGCCCGATATCAACCACATCAGGCAAGAAATGTGTACTTGGTCTGTGACAGATATGGGCACACAAAATCAACCACATCAGGCAAGAAATGTGTACTTGGTCTGTGACAGATATGGACACACAAAATCAACCACATCGGGCAAGAAATGTGTGCTTGGTCTGTGACAGATATGGGCACACAAAATCAACCACATCGGGCAAGAAATGTGTGCTTGGTCTGTGACAGATATGGGCACACAAAATCAACCACATCGGGCAAGAAATGTGTGCTTGGTCTGTGACAGATATTGGCACACAAAATCAACCACATAGGGCAAGAAATGTGTGCTTGGTCTGTGACAGATATGGGCACACAAAATCAACCACATCAGGCAAGAAATGTGTACTTGGTCTGTGACAGATATGGGCACACAAAATCAACCACATCGGGCAAGAAATGTGTGCTTGGTCTGTGACAGATATTGGCACACAAAATCAACCACATCGGGCAAGAAATGTGTGCTTGGTCTGTGACAGATATTGGCACACAAAATCAACCACATCAGGCAAGAAATGTGTGCTTGGTCTGTGACAGATATTGGCACACAAAATCAACCACATAGAGCAAGAAATGTGTGCTTGGTCTGTGACAGATATGGGCACACAAAATCAACCACATCGGGCAAGAAATGTGTGCTTGGTCTGTGACAGATATTGGCACACAAAATCAACCACATCGGGCAAGAAATGTGTGCTTGGTCTGTGACAGATATTGGCACACAAAATCAACCACATAGGGCAAGAAATGTGTGCTTGGTCTGTGACAGATATGGGTACACAAAATCAACCACATCAGGCAAGAAATGTGTGCTTGGTCTGTGACAGATATGGGTACACACTCATCATGCTCACTCAGGCGTCCGGGAATTCCTTCCTTATAGCAATGGTCTTTTCATTTAAATCATCATTGAGTGCCGTCTCTGCATCGGAGGTTGACTACCATGCAGCTCCACTCTGTCTCTTGATTTAATAGTGTAGGGTCATAGGGTGACTTGTCCATCTTTTTACTCATCCATGGCTGTCTTGGTTTGCCTCTGCCTCTTTTACCTTGCATCTTCCCTTCTAAGATTATTTTTAGTAGGATGTTGTGTCTTTTAACATGCCCCAAAATCGCAATTGTCTTGTTTGAATAGTGTTTAGCAGTTCTCATTTCATTTTTAATTGTTTTAAGACTTCATCATTTCTTTTCTTTTCTTTCACTTTCAAATCTTTATATTCTTCTATAAATCCACATTTCAAAGGCTTCAACTTCCGGTTCTGTTTTCTTGTCTAATGTTCATGTTTCTGTACCATACAAGAATGGTGAGGAGGTTACTCTAAACTTAGTTTTAAGCCCTAGTGACATTTATTTTGTTATTAATATAATTTTCAAGGCATTGACAATTTTATATCTAAAACATATAGAAATTACTGTGAGAGTTTGCTACAATGTTAGGATGTAAAATAATATAAAATTGTATTGACAAGATAAACTAACAGAAATACAACACAAACTACATTTCTTGGCAATCTTTTTATCCAAAACGTTGTAGCTAGTCTTGTCTTTCTGTTAGTCTAGCTGTTCAGTACCATTTGATGTTTATTCTATCTGTTTTCTGGTGCTACACTCGCTGCCCCGTATGGTATTTAACTCTTTCAGTAGGGAAGGTATTTATCAATTTAACGTTAGAGATTTGAAAGACATAATTTTTCATAGTTTTAAATATTAATTTACATGTTTATATATATCTAACACGTAATATATTATGGGAGCCGCGATAGCTCAGTGGTTAGTGAACTGGACTACAAAGGACAAGTGGTAGGGTTCGATCCGAAACGACGGCTTCTGGTTCACCCAGCCATTAATGGCTACCTGTTATTTTTTTGGAAAGTAAAGTAGCCGCGCGTAATACCAACCACATTACCCCAAAAATAATGTGCCGAAGGTCTGTAAAAACTATGGTCACTTTCATCATATTCCCTATACGCCACTTGGCGTGACGGGGATACTTTACTTTTTTTTACTTTAATATATTATATATGAATTTGTAGATAATTAAACAAGGAATTAGATTTCACCAATTCTAAGATGATATAAGACTTCTACAAAGAAATGGTTTGATAACGATTTACACTAATCAATTGGAGAGTGACGCACTGTGCGGCTAAACGTACATGACCGGAATTGTCATGATGCATGGTGCATTGAAACGTACGGAAAGATTTAATATTTGTTATATTTGATATTTGTCCTTATATCCTACAATCGCTATGATTGGCTTAATGGGATATTTAAGTTCAGGTTTTTTTCCTTCAAATTAATAAATGAGTTACTAGTTTTCAAAAGTAATAAAGAGACTTTTAATAACACTGGTAAGAGTTATGAATAAATATGATGCAGAGTTAATATGATATCTGGTCTTGTGCACAGGTTCAGAACGTCATCAGGAAGAAATGGAAGAGATTCCGCACCAACAGAGCCATGAGCACGCGCTCTAGAAGACAAGGGTCAAGGACATCATCCTACTTCCTCTCTCAAAGCGATGCCCCCAGGCGTTTGACAGCATTTAACAGTTAAACTATTTTTTGAACTTTTTTACTTCCCACACTAGATACATTCTGAACTTATCTTTTTCCTACACTAGATACTTTCTGAACTTATCTTTTTCCTACACTAGATACTTTCTGAACTTATCTTTTTCCCACATTAGCAACTTTTTGAACTTTTCTTTTTCCCACAATACATATTTGTACGTGTCTTGTATGTATATTTGCTCCAGTGAAGGACTACCGTGCCGAAACGTCGTTCTGGTTTTTGTTGTTCACTTTTTACGTGAACATTTAACTATACCGTTTTTTTTTTCTACTTTTTAAAATTTCTCCTTTATACCATCAGCAAGTTTGTTCCGTAAATTTGGTCAACACTTCACCAATACCGACTTTCCTATCCAGAAACGATTACTGGCATCGATGCTAGGACCGAACCCAACTCAATCTACCCAGTGCACAAGTTCACTTCTCTACAGGACACCCCAGGGTCGAGCTGTAGTACAAATATGTTTATCATTTGTTTAGTCTCCATTTTTTTCCCCTCTATATGGCCTCTCGAAAAAGCGACATTTCTGGTCGAGGCATAAGATCGTTAAGTGTCATTTCCCTGTACGTAATGCTGCATACTTAGGTTTGTTACTCTCACCCCACCCAATGGGGCACCTCCTTTCATCCATCCTCATAAGACACCCTTTCTAATTTGTCTCTATTTTTCTTCTTTCTGGTCCACTTAAATCCTACCTGCCCTATTGTCTATTAATCTTGTAACCAACAGTTAGGTAAATCCTGACCACCGTTTCTTTCCGCCATTTTTAAGATCGGTGTTTGGCTTTTATGTTGATATTTTTTTGTTTATTAATAGTAAGTGCCCATCGTTTTGTTCTATGCCTATATTTTTTTTGTTTTGTACCCGATGAATACTTTTACCGAAACGTCGTTGTTAGTCTCGCCTCTCTAATAATTTAACTATTATATACACTTTCATGTTTATTTTACATATCTTACCTTATTTTAAGCTACATGAAAGATGGTTGCATACCAAAAGATATACTTTATGGACAACTAACCCAATGGCAAAAGAACTAGGGGGCGCCCAAATCTCTGATGTATAGACGTGTGTAAACGTGACATGAACACATTGAACATAAACCTTGCCGCCAGCTAAGTCATAGATGCAGACCGTAATGTTTTGAAACACGCTCTAAAGTTTCGACTTAAACAAGAAGCAGACAGATTCATAGAGAAAGAGAATACACGGTGAAAGAAAAGAAAAACATTTCCTGGGGCGCTGCAAAATCCATAGTCAACTATGACTGACGGAGGTTACTATAGTTAACTATGACTGACGGAGGCTACTATAGTCAACTATGACTGACGGAGGTTACTATAGTTAACTATGACTAACGGAGGCTACTATAGTCAATTGTGACTGACGGAGGTACTATAGTCAACTGTGACTGACGGAGGTACTATAGTCAACTATGACTAACGGAGGCTACTATAGTCAACTATGACTAACGGAGGCTACTATAGTC
The DNA here is from genome assembly GCA_032433765.1 of Megaustenia siamemsis. Lineage (NCBI taxonomy): Eukaryota > Metazoa > Mollusca > Gastropoda > Stylommatophora > Ariophantidae > Megaustenia > Megaustenia siamemsis. The sequence continues at coordinate 181,820,524 of JAVIAB010000092.1, forward strand.
AACTATGACTGACGGAGGCTACTATAGTCAACTATGACTGACGGAGGCTACTATAGTCAATTATAACTGACGGAGGCTACTATAGTCAACTATGACTGACGGAGGCTACTATAGTCAACTATGACTAACGGAGGCTACTATATTCAACTATCACTAACGGAGGCTACTATAGTCAACTATGACTGACGGAGACTACTATAGTCAACTATGACTGACGGAGGCTACTATAGTCAACTATGACTGACGGAGCTACTATAGTCAACTATGACTGACTTACCTTTTTTATTTTTTGCTATTCTATTGAAAGTTAGATTCTGCCAAAAAGACGTTTCATGGTTAAATGTAACAATTAAAGTGAATAACTAACAAGATTTAACCTGACTCAATGAACATTAACAGCACTAAGGGTTAGGCTTAAGGATGTTCAAACAGAGAACTAGTTTCCCCAGAACGAAGAACAGTGAGTCGAAACGTTGACTCTTTAACATTTATAACTGATTGACTTAACTGGAGTTGTGTTTTGTAATTTTAATTAATTGAGCAATAAGAGATAATATGATTGACTATCATGCTGCCCAAACTATTTAAATCGATTTTTGCATTTTCCACAGGATCTTACCTCACCAGGGACCGAGACTACCATTCGCTCACTGCCGCCAACATGACCACAGAACTTGAAATCAGAAATGGCCAAAACACGAAAATTATCTCAACCAAACTTGTTCACAAAACAGTGACACTCAATGTATCTACAGTTCCAGAAAAGTCCACCACAACAAGCCCGAATCTACACATCCGCAGACAAAACAACATTGAAAATGACGCCATAGTTTGATACAAAATTGAGTCATTTAAAGAAAGATATCAACAGAAACTTCACACAATGAGGTTTATATCAGAAACAACTTTGCTTCTTAAGCTTCAATTTGATGACAAAATATAAAATTACACTGCAAAAAAGTGCAGAAAAAAACTGGAGATTTATTATGTAAATCAATTACACGTGCCTGTAGTAAATCTGTTCATAGACTGGATAATGTGATGTTCATTTTATAATGATGTTCCTTCATGGAGTTCTCAGTTTCCATCATTGTTAATAGCGTGTACGCTGATGTAGGCGATGTCATCTTTCTACATCTGTCTCTTCATACAGCTGTTTATCATTTCGTCTCGTCACTTCCTGTTTTCATATTAAACTTTCTGAAGTTGAGTCTCTATGCTTCCTTTTATCTCTTCTGTATTCATGTTTCATGATGCTACAATACATTCCAACTGTTCATTCTCTCAACATTTATCTTCAAGATCACATTTCTGTCCTGTCCAACGATTTTTTTGTCTGGTGTTTGATTGTCCAAATATTTTTTTATCTGTTGTTTAATTGTCCAACGATTTTTTATCTGTTGTTTGATTGTCAACGATTTTTTATCTGTTGTTTGATTGTCAACGATTTTTTCAGTAAAATGCCCCCGTCACGCCAAGTAACGTATAGGGAATATGGTGTTAGTGACCATACATTTTTAAGACCTTCGGCACATGATTTGTGGGGTAATGTGGTCGGTATTACGCCCGTGTCGCTTCACTTTGAAACCCGGTACCCATTAAAGGTTGGGTGAACCCGGAGGCCATCAGTTGGGATCGAACCCTACCCCTTGTCCTTTGTAGTCCAGTTCACTAACCACTGAGCTATCGCGGCTCCCTTTTGTTTGATTGTCCAAAGATATTTGTGTCTGATGTTTGATTGTACAAAGATTCATTTTTTTTCTAGACTGACTCAACATATAACTGAGGAACTCTTTTGCCTATGTCAGTTCTCAAGAATGAGCTGCGTAATATTTAATTTTTGTTTTGAAAGCAGCCTTTGCCTGAACTGCTCGGCACTTCGCCTTGGTTGTACAGTCACCGTATGAAGTTGAGATTGATCTGGAGTGTTTAGATTTATTGATATTCTCACTTTCGGAAATCTTTTAATATACACACATGGAATATCATCAACCACACTGAACGTATCATCACCCACATTTGGCATATCATCACCCACACTTAGCATATGATCACCCACATTTGACATGGCATCACCCATATTTGACATATCATCACCCACACTTAGCATATGATCACCCACATTTGACATGGCATCACCCATATTTGACATATCATCACCCACACTTAGCATATGATCACCCACATTTGACATGGCATCACCCATATTTGACATATCATCACCCACACTTAGCATATGATCACCCACATTTGACATGGCATCACCCATATTTGACATATCATCACCCACACTTAGCATATCATCACCCACCCAGCCCCAGTTTCAGTAATGGCATAGTCACCAAGTTAAAAAGGAATCTTTGTTCAGGGGTTGCAGGAAGAACTTAAACAATGAGATACCTAGGAGTGTGGCTTGATCGGAGCGTTCCTTTTAAATATAAAGATAAAAACAGTCAAACAATTTAATTGCATAAAAACAAGGGAAATGCAGAACCGATTAAAGTGGATAAGTTATTCTACGCCAGTTGGAACTGAAAATAAGGCGCTTGAATCACCTGATATATTGGGTGTCCGGTTAGCGCAATCGATAGGCGGTTGGCTTACCACGGCAACAGCCGGGGTTCGTACCCTGGCGAGGACACCTGGGTTTTACTAATTCCCGAAAAATTAGTACCTCTGAAGTCGGAGTAAATCTGCCAGCATGGCGAGGGGCATCCTGTAATGGGATAAAACAGACTTTACACGCAAAATTCAGTCCCACAAAATTGAGTGGGTGGGACTTCGTCAGAGGTCAAAGCTGACGAAAGCGAACGAACGAACGAACCTGATATATTCAGACTCTTGACAAAAGAGGCAGCAGACGAAGATATCAACTAAAGATACAGAGAAATACAACAGCTTGGGATAATCTAAATAAAATATACTCCGATTGAACAACAAGAATCACATGATGGATATTTGAGAGTTGCGTATTGGAAGTTACTTGTATCTAAATGATGACGAATATGATTAAGATAATTAAATATAAAGACTGCCAGTTTTTTTCTTTTATAATCTTGAGACGAAAATGTCGTAGATTATTTTGGCTGAATAAAGAAGCAACAAAGAATTGTACAATATACAACTAAAAGAAAATTGAGTAACGATAGCCGAGAGTAAGTGGAGATAAAAGAGTCCACTAAGAAGAAATCAAGAAACAGTCATAGAAATTATACTACAGTTGACATAGCAGAAAGCAGACTAGCCCAGAACATCAGCGACAGACTAGTACAGTACATCAGCGACAGACTAGTCCAGTACATCAGCGACAGACTAGCCCAGAACATCAGCGACAGACTAGCCCAGAACATCAGCGACATACTAGCCTGAACATCAGCGACAGACTATCCCAGAACATCAGCGACAGACTATCCCAGAACATCAGTGACAGACTAGCCCAGAACATCAGCGACATACTAGCCAGAACATCAGCGACAGACTATCCCAGAACATCAGTGACAGACTAGCCCAGAACATCAGCGACAGACTATCCAGAACATCAGCGACATACTAGCCAGAACATCAGCGACAGACTAGCCCAGAACATCAGCGACAGACTATCCCAGAACATCAGTGACAGACTAGCCCAGAACATCAGCGACAGACTAGCGCAGAACATCAGCGACAGACTACCCCAGAACATCAGCGACAGACTATCCCAGAACATCAGCGACAGACTATCCCAGAACATCAGCGACAGACTATCCCAGAACATCAGCGACAGACTATCCCAGAACATCAGCGACAGACTAATAGAACGGGCCAGATTGAACGTACCCTTGCTTGAAAGGATGGTCGTAAAATGTGACTAGGGAAGGCATTATCTTGCTGCTTATTTATCATACTAACTACTTTGTAGTAGTAGCCTCCGTCAGTTATAGTTGACTATGGATTTTTCAGCACCCCTAGAAATGCTTTTTTTTTCATTTCTTTCGCCGTGTATTCTCTGTTTCTATGAATCTGTCTATTTCTTGTTTGATATGAAGCTTTACAGTGTTATTTCCAAACATTGCGGTCTGTAGCTATTTCATCTCAGGCTGCAGGGTTTATGTTCAGAGTAGAGTGTTCATGTCACGTTTACACACGTCTACAAATCGGAGTTTTTTGGCGCTCCCTAGTTCTTTTGCCATCTGATAGTTGTTCACTGAGTATATCTTTTGGTAGGGGGCCATCTTTCATACGGTGGCCAAGCCAGCGTAACCTACGTTAACTACGTAACAATAGTACATCAGTAGTAGACAGTAGTTCACTTAACAAAAGAGAGGAGATAATGATGAGAACAGAAAAGGTAAAATAAAATAAGAAACAAACAAATGAACAGATGGAAGTATCATCATCAAGTACCGGGCTTAGTTGCGTAGGTGATCATGTCTCTCAACAACTTTCGATTTCGACAGTTATTTATAATTTCTGTTGTTGACTTTCTGCCAAGCCATTCTCTTAAGCTGTCTGGTATTTTCTCTCTTTGCTTCCCTCTATCTCTTCGTCCCTCAATTTTTCCAGTTGTTACAATATATTCCAGTTGTTCTCTTCTCATTACATGGCCAAAAAATGATGATTGTTTCTTCCTAATATTGGAAATTACCTCTCTTTTTGCTTTGACCTCTTTCATAACATTTTCATTACTCTTCTTAGCTGTCCATGGTATTCTCTACATTCTTCTGTAAAACCACATTTCAACAGACTCCAGTGATTTTCTTGTCTGTTGTCCTATTATCCATGATTCACATCCATATGTTAAGACTGGCTCTACATAACATTTAAGAACTCTTTTTCTTGTTTCTATTGTCAAAAATGGATTACATAATATCTTCCTCATTTTCCAGAAAGCTGATTTTGCCTAAGCCATTCTGCATCTCACCTCTTTTGTACATCTTCCGTCTGACGTTAACAAAGTTCCCAAATATTTAAATTCATTTTTAACTGTTTTAACATTGTTTCAATTGTAAATAAAACATTTTGAATAAAAAGTCAAATGTTAAGTCTGAATATGTTTTCGTTTGTTTTAAAGGAAGGATCGTTGATATTGACTTTCATTAGTGATAGCTTTTGTTACAGTATTCTATAATGCTTTGTCTATATAATGTACATTAGCACATTAGTGATAGCTTTTGTTACAGTATTCTATAATGCTTTGTCTATATAATGTACATTAGCACATTAGTGATAGCTTTTGTTACAGTGTTCTATATTGCTTTGTCTATATAATACACATTAGCACATCCATTTAAACTGACAACTCACGATCGCTGTAACAAGATTGCATCACTTTTTATTCTTACTTTCTGCATGACTGGACAACATTATCTACACACAGCCAGTAATGCACTTCTGTTCAACACTTCTAACCCACACTTCTATTCCACACTTCTTTTCCACACTTCTATTCAACAATTCTATTCCATACGTCTATTTCACGCTTCTATTAAACACTTCTATTTCACACTTCTATTCTACACTTCTATTCTACACTACTATTCCACACTTCTATTACACACTTCTATTCTGTACTTCTATTCCACACTTCTATTCCACACTTCTATTACACACTTCTATTCTATACTTCTATTCCATACTTCTATTCCACACTTCTATTCCACACTTCTATTACACACTTCTATTCTATACTTCTATTCCACACTTCTATTACACACTTCTATTCTATACTTCTATTCCACACTTCTATTCCACACTTCTATTACACACTTATATTACACACTTCTATTCTATGCTTCTATTCCACACTTCTATTCCACACTTCTATTACACACTTCTATTCTATACTTCTATTCCACACTTCTATTCCACACTTCTATTCCACACTTCTATTACACACTTCTATTACACACTTCTATTCCACACTTCTATTACACACTTCCATTACACACTTCTATTCTATACTTCTATTACACACTTCTATTACATACTTCTATTACACACTTCTATTACACACTTCTATTCCACTCTTCTATTACACACTTCTATTACACACTTCTATTCCACACTTCTATTACACACTTCTATTACATACTTCTATTCCACACTTCTATTACATACTTCTATTCCACACTTCTATTACACACTTCTATTACACACTTCTATTCCACACTTCTATTACACACTTCTATTCCATACTTCTATTACACACTTCTATTACACACTTCTATTACATACTTCTATTCCACACTTCTATTACATACTTCTATTACACACTTCTATTACATACTTCTATTCCACACTTCTATTACACACTTCTATTACACACTTCTATTCCATACTTCTATTCCACACTTCTATTACACACTTCTATTCCACACTTCTATTCCACACTTCTATTACATACTTCTATTCCATACTTCTATTACACACTTCTATTACACACTTCTATTCCACACTTCTATTCCACACTTCTATTACACACTTCTATTCCATACTTCTATTACACACTTCTATTCCACACTTCTATTACACACTTCTATTCCATACTTCTATTACACACTTCTATTCCACACTGTTCGTGGCGTGTTACAATACCTAGCATATCGGCACAATTGATGTACTAGTAACTGGTGTTCGTATGTAAAGCTTCCTTGACAATCTAATGAGTTCAGTTATAATTGAATACTCATTATATAACTCCGTGGATCAATCTGTACTCTTATAACTGTAGGGAAGTTATAGAATCTCTAGATGGATCTCTCCCGCAGATAAATATAATTATGGAGCTATCAAGTGGTTCAGAAAATCTCTAACAGCTTCTATTTTTATTCTACGGTTTGAACAAGACTGCAAATGAAGATCAATAAACTAACCTATACTCTAATCTACTACTACTCCTAATGAAGATCAATCATCTAACCTATACTCTAATCTACTACTACTCCTAATGAAGATCAGTCATCTAAGCTATATTCTAATCTACTGTTGCTCCTAATGAAGATCAATCATCTAAGCTATATTCTAATCTACTGTTGCTCCTAATGAAGATCAATCATCTAAGCTATATTCTAATCTACTGTTGCTCCTAATGAAGATCAATCATCTAAGCTATATTCTAATCTACTGTTGCTCCTAATGAAGATCAATCATCTAAGCTATATTCTAATCTACTGTTGCTCCTAATGAAGATCAATCACTTAACCTCTACTCTACTCTAATATACTTCTACTCCTAATGAAGATCAATCATCTAATCTACTGTTGTTCCTAAAGCTCAAGAAGATAATAGCGGTAACAATGAAAATAAAAATAACAATGCATGGGCTAATTTGACTAAAAAATTACTAAATGAATTTTTCTTGCTTTTACTTCCTATTTCCCATTTTTGAATTCATTTTCTCAATTCATTATACGGTAAAATAAAAGACAGCTATTTACGAGACAGGGAAGATTGGCAAACAAGCGTCATTTCTAGCTATCATTTTCCAACTTGGAAACTTAGTTTACTATTAAGTTAATCGTTAAGGAATGGTATCAGAAGATTCTTTCAGACTTATCTTATTATGGTGAATGCAACGTTCTGTGGGAGATCTGGCTAGAGACAGAGATTCTTTCAGACTTATCTTATTATGGTGAATGCAACGTTCTGTGGGAGATCTGGCTGGAGACAGAGATTCTTTCAGACTTATCTTATTATGGTGAATGCAACGTTCTGTGGGAGATCTGGCTGGAGACAGAGATTCTTTCAGACTTATCTTATTATGGTGAATGCAACGTTCTGTGGGAGATCTGGCTGGAGACAGAGATTCTTTCAGACTTATCTTATTATGGTGAATGCAACGTTCTGTGGGAGAACTGGCTAGAGACAACGATTCTTTCAGACGGGTTGTGGTGAATGCAACGTTTTGTTGGAGATCTTGCTAGAAACAAAGATTCTTTCAGACGGGCTGTGGTGAATGCAACGTTCTGTTGGAGATCTTGCTAGAGACAAAGATTCTTTCAGACGGGCTGTGGTGAATGCAACGTTCTTTGTGAGATCTGGCTAGAGACAAAGATTCTTTCAGACAGGCTGTGGTGAATGCAACGTTCTGTGGGAGATCTGGCTGGAGACAGAGATTCTTTCAGACTTATCTTATTATGGTGAATGCAACGTTCTGTGGGAGATCTCGCTAGAGACAACGATTCTTTCAGACGGGCTGTGGTGAATGCAACGTTTTGTGGGAGGAATGGCTAGAGACAAAGATTCGTTCAGACGGGCTGTGGTGAATGCAACGTTCTTTGTGAGATCTGGCTAGAGACAAAGATTCTTTCAGACGGGCTGTGGTGAATGCAACGTTCTGTGGGAGATCTGGCTGGAGACAGAGATTCTTTCAGACTTATCTTATTATGGTGAATGCAACGTTCTGTGGCAGATCTGGCTAGAGACAACGATTCTTTCAGACGGGCTGTGGTGAATGCAACGTTTTGTGGGAGGAATGGCTAGAGACAAAGATTCGTTCAGACGGGCTGTGGTGAATACAACGTTCTTTGTGAGATCTGGCTAGAGACAAAGATTCGTTCAGACGGGCTGTGGTGAATGCAACGTTCTTTGTGAGATCTGGCTAGAGACAAAAATTCTTTCAGACGGGCTGTGGTGAATGCAACGTTCTGTGGGAGGAATGGCTAGAGACAACGATTCTTTCAGACAGGCTGTGGTGAATGCAACGTTCTTTGTGAGATCTGGCTAGAGACAAAGATTCTTTCAGACGGGCTGTGGTGAATGCAACGTTCTTTGTGAGATCTGGCTAGAGACAAAGATTCTTTCAGACGGGCTGTGGTGAATGCAACGTTCTGTGGGAGATCTGGCTAGAGACAAAGATTCTTTCAGACGGGCTGTGGTGAATGCAACGTTCTGTTGGAGGAATGGCTAGAGACAAAGATTCTTTCAGACGGGCTGTGGTGAATGCAACGTTCTTTGTGAGATCTGGCTAGAGACAAAGATTCTTTCAGACGGGCTGTGGTGAATGCAACGTTCTGTGGGAGGAATGGCTAGAGACAAAGATTCTTTCAGACGGGCTGTGGTGAATGCAATGTTCTTTGTGAGATCTGGCTAGAGACAAAGATTCGTTCAGACGGGCTGTGGTGAATGCAACGTTCTTTGTGAGATCTGGCTAGAGACAAAGATTCTTTCAGACGGGCTGTGGTGAATGCAACGTTCTTTGTGAGATCTGGCTAGAGACAAAGATTCTTTCAGACGGGCTGTGGTGAATGCAACGTTCTGTGGGAGGAATGGCTAGAGACAAAGATTCTTTCAGACGGGCTGTGGTGAATGCAACGTTCTTTGTGAGATCTGGCTAGAGACAAAGATTCTTTCAGACGGGCTGTGGTGAATGCAACGTTCTGTGGGAGGAATGGCTAGAGACAATGATTCTTTCAGACGGGCTGTGGTGAATGCAACGTTCTGTGGGAGGAATGGCTAGAGACAAAGATTCTTTCAGACGGGCTGTGGTGAATGCAACGTTCTGTGGGAGGAATGGCTAGAGACAAAGATTCTTTCAGACGGGCTGTGGTGAATGCAACGTTCTTTGTGAGATCTGGCTAGAGACAAAGATTCTTTCAGACGGGCTGTGGTGAATGCAACGTTCTGTGGGAGGAATGGCTAGAGACAAAGATTCTTTCAGACGGGCTGTGGTGAATGCAACGTTCTGTGGGAGGAATGGCTAGAGACAAAGATTCTTTCAGACGGGCTATGGTGAATGCAACGTTCTGTGGGAGGAATGGCTAGAGACAAAGATTCTTTTAGACGGGCTGTGGTGAATGCAACGTTCTGTGGGAGATCTGGCTAGAGACAAAGATTCTTTCAGACGGGCTGTGGTGAATGTAACGTTCTGTGGAAGATCTGGCTAGAGACAAAGATTCTTTCAGACGGGCTGTGGTGAATGCAACTTTCTGTGGGAGATCTGGCTAGAGACAAAGATTCTTTCAGACGGGCTGTGGTGAATGTAATATTCTGCAAAGGACATGCGAACCCATGATGATGATGTTGTTGATGATGACGATAATGACGGTCAGAGGCTACATTGGATGAATAAAACACGAGTCTATACATATTCAACTACAACAGGACTCTGCTTGCCTTACATTACTATAAGGATAGTTGTTTACATCCATACACTATGTTTCATATCATGATACCTCCATGTCCACACCCGCCTCCCTGTAAGAGAAACTATATGGGGCAATCGAATCACTAAAACAGACAGCTGACTTCATAAGAGAGTCTGGAATCCTACTCTGATTGAGTCTTGATCGCAGAGAGAGAGAGAGAGAGAGAGAGAGAGAGAGAGAGATATCATGCTACTGACAGCAGTCCATCAACACTTTTAAACACGTCGTGATGAATCGCTTGTCAACGGGTCACGAGTTCGGTGACATTTTTGTTTCATCTGATCACTTTCACTTCATCAAAACCGGGAGGAACCACGAAGTTAAAAACTTGGACAAGCGAAGCAGTACAAACCTGACAGATATTCCAAAAGGGGACAAAATCACTTGATAAAATAATGGAAGGACAATTTGCACATTACAAAGAGAACGTTATCATTTGGATTTCGTTGAGTTTGAAAATTGCTTTGAACTAATCTGTTCACTTTGCAATCCAAATCTAACATTACAATGGACAGTGAATTAGGATTCCGTAGAATTTACCCTGACCTTCGCACAAGGCAACTGTTGTAGTCAGATCTGTCTTGTACTAGTTAGTACACGTTGTTGTAGTTAGTGATGAAGATCTTGTACTAGTTAGTACACGTTGTTGTAGTTAGTGATGAAGATCTTGTACTAGTTAGTACACGTTGTTGTCGTTAGTGATGAAGATCTTGTACTAGTTAGTACACGTTGTTGTCGTTAGTGATGAAGATCGTGTACTAGTTGGTACACGTTGTTGTCGTTAGTGATGAAGATCTTGTACTAGTTAGTACACGTTGTTGTCGTTAGTGATGAAGATCTTGTACTAGTTAGTACACGTTGTTGTCGCTAATGATGAAGATCTTGTACTAGTTAGTACACGTTGTTGTCGCTAATGATGAAGATCTTGTACTAGTTAGTACACGTTGTTGTCGCTAATGATGAAGATCTTGTACTAGTTAGTACACTTTGTTGCCGTTAATGATGAAGATCTTGTACTAGTTAGTACACGTTGTTGTCTTTAATGATGAAGATCTTGTACTAGTTAGTACACGTTGTTGTCGCTAATGATGAAGATCTTGTACTAGTTAGTACACGTTGTTGCAGTTAATGATGAAGATCTTGTACTAGTTAGTACACGTTGTTGCAGTTAATGATGAAGATCTTGTACTAGTTAGTACACGTTGTTGCAGTTAATGATGAAGATCTTGTACTAGTTAGTACACGTTGTTGTCGTTAATGATGAAGATCTTGTACTAGTTAGTACACGTTGTTGTCGCTAATGATGAAGATCTTGTACTAGTTAGTACACGTTGTTGTCGTTAATGATAAAGATCGTGTACTAGTTAGTACACGTTGTTGTCGTTAATGATGAAGATCGTGTACTAGTTAGTACACGTTGTTGTCGCTAATGATGAAGATCTTGTACTAGTTAGTACACGTTGTTGTCGTTAATGATGAACATCGTGTACTAGTTAGTACACGTTGTTGTCGTTAGTGATGAAGATCTTGTACTAGTTAGTACACGTTGTTGTCGTTAGTGATGAAGATCGTGTACTAGTTAGTACACGTTGTTGCCGTTAATGATGAAGATCTTGTACTAGTTAGTACACGTTGTTGTCGTTAATGATGAAGATCGTGTACTAGTTAGTACACGTTCTTGTCGCTAATGATGAAGATCTTGTACTAGTTAGTACACGTTGTTGTCGTTAATGATGAAGATCTTGTACTAGTTAGTACACGTTGTTGTCGTTAATGATGAAGATCTTGTACTAGTTAGTACACGTTGTTGTCGTTAGTGATGAAGATCTTGTACTAGTTAGTACACTTTGTTGCCGTTAATGATGAAGATCTAGTACTAGTTAGTACACGTTGTTGCAGTTAATGATGAAGATCTTGTACTAGTTAGTACACGTTGTTGTCGCTAATGATGAAGATCTTGTACTAGTTAGTACACGTTGTTGTCGCTAATGATGAAGATCGTGTACTAGTTAGTACACGTTGTTGTCGTTAGTGATGAAGATCTTGTACTAGTTAGTACACGTTGTTGTCGTTAGTGATGAAGATCTTGTACTAGTTAGTACACGTTGTTGTCGTTAGTGATGAAGATCTTGTACTAGTTAGTACACGTTGTTGTCGTTAGTGATGAAGATCTTGTACTAGTTAGTACACGTTGTTGTCGTTAGTGATGAAGATCTTGTACTAGTTAGTACACGTTGTTGTCGTTAATTATGAAGATCTTGTACTATTTAGTACACGTTGTTGCCGTTAATGATGAAGATCTTGTACTAGTTAGTACACGTTGTTGCCGTTAATGATGAAGATCTTGTACTAGTTAGTACACGTTGTTGCCGTTAATGATGAAGATCTTGTACTAGTTAGTACACGTTGTTGCCGCTAATGATGAAGATCGTGTACTAGTTAGTACACGTTGTTGTCGTTAATGATGAAGATCTTGTACTATTTAGTACACGTTGTTGTCGTTAATGATGAAGATCTTGTACTAGTTAGTACACGTTGTTGCCGTTAATGATGAAGATCTTGTACTAGTTAGTACACGTTGTTGTAGTTAGTGATGAAGATCTTGTACTAGTTAGTACACGTTGTTGTCGTTAGTGATGAAGATCTTGTACTAGTTAGTACACGTTGTTGTCGTTAGTGATGAAGATCTTGTACTAGTTGGTACACGTTGTTGTCGTTAGTGATGAAGATCTTGTACTAGTTAGTACACGTTGTTGTCGTTAGTGATGAAGATCTTGTACTAGTTAGTACACGTTGTTGTCGCTAATGATGAAGATCTTGTACTAGTTAGTACACGTTGTTGTCGCTAATGATGAAGATCTTGTACTAGTTAGTACACGTTGTTGTCGTTAATGATGAAGATCTTGTACTAGTTAGTACACTTTGTTGCCGTTAATGATGAAGATCTTGTACTAGTTAGTACACGTTGTTGTCTTTAATGATGAAGATCTTGTACTAGTTAGTACACGTTGTTGTCGCTAATGATGAAGATCTTGTACTAGTTAGTACACGTTGTTGCAGTTAATGATGAAGATCTTGTACTAGTTAGTACACGTTGTTGCAGTTAATGATGAAGATCTTGTACTAGTTAGTACACGTTGTTGTCAGTTAATGATGAAGATCTTGTACTAGTTAGTACACGTTGTTGTCGTTAATGATGAAGATCTTGTACTAGTTAGTACACGTTGTTGTCGCTAATGATGAAGATCTTGTACTAGTTAGTACACGTTGTTGTCGTTAATGATGAAGATCGTGTACTAGTTAGTACACGTTGTTGTCGTTAATGATGAAGATCGTGTACTAGTTAGTACACGTTGTTGTCGTTAATGATGAAGATCTTGTACTAGTTAGTACACGTTGTTGTCGTTAATGATGAAGATCGTGTACTAGTTAGTACACGTTGTTGTCGTTAGTGATGAAGATCTTGTACTAGTTAGTACACGTTGTTGTCGTTAGTGATGAAGATCGTGTACTAGTTAGTACACGTTGTTGCCGTTAATGATGAAGATCTTGTACTAGTTAGTACACGTTGTTGTCGTTAATGATGAAGATCGTGTACTAGTTAGTACACGTTCTTGTCGCTAATGATGAAGATCTTGTACTAGTTAGTACACGTTGTTGTCGTTAATGATGAAGATCTTGTACTAGTTAGTACACGTTGTTGTCGTTAATGATGAAGATCTTGTACTAGTTAGTACACGTTGTTGTCGTTAGTGATGAAGATCTTGTACTAGTTAGTACACTTTGTTGCCGTTAATGATGAAGATCTAGTACTAGTTAGTACACGTTGTTGCAGTTAATGATGAAGATCTTGTACTAGTTAGTACACGTTGTTGTCGCTAATGATGAAGATCTTGTACTAGTTAGTACACGTTGTTGTCGCTAATGATGAAGATCGTGTACTAGTTAGTACACGTTGTTGTCGTTAGTGATGAAGATCTTGTACTAGTTAGTACACGTTGTTGTCGTTAGTGATGAAGATCTTGTACTAGTTAGTACACGTTGTTGTCGTTAGTGATGAAGATCTTGTACTAGTTAGTACACGTTGTTGTCGTTAGTGATGAAGATCTTGTACTAGTTAGTACACGTTGTTGTCGTTAGTGATGAAGATCTTGTACTAGTTAGTACACGTTGTTGTCGTTAATTATGAAGATCTTGTACTATTTAGTACACGTTGTTGCGTTAATGATGAAGATCTTGTACTAGTTAGTACACGTTGTTGCCGTTAATGATGAAGATCTTGTACTAGTTAGTACACGTTGTTGCCGTTAATGATGAAGATCTTGTACTAGTTAGTACACGTTGTTGCCGCTAATGATGAAGATCGTGTACTAGTTAGTACACGTTGTTGTCGTTAATGATGAAGATCTTGTACTATTTAGTACACGTTGTTGTCGTTAATGATGAAGATCTTGTACTAGTTAGTACACGTTGTTGCCGTTAATGATGAAGATCTTGTACTAGTTAGTACACGTTGTTGTCGTTAGTGATGAAGATCTTGTACTAGTTAGTACACTTTGTTGCCGTTAATGATTAAGATCTTGTACTAGTTAGTACACGTTGTTGCAGTTAATGATGAAGATCTTGTACTATTTAGTACACGTTGTTGCCGTTAATGATGAAGATCTTGTACTAGTTAGTACACGTTGTTGCCGTTAATGATGAAGATCTTGTACTAGTTAGTACACGTTGTTGCCGTTAATGATGAAGATCTTGTACTAGTTAGTACACGTTGTTGCCGCTAATGATGAAGATCGTGTACTAGTTAGTACACGTTGTTGTCGTTAATGATGAAGATCTTGTACTATTTAGTACACGTTGTTGTCGTTAATGATGAAGATCTTGTACTAGTTAGTACACGTTGTTGCCGTTAATGATGAAGATCTTGTACTAGTTAGTACACGTTGTTGTCGTTAGTGATGAAGATCTTGTACTAGTTAGTACACTTTGTTGCCGTTAATGATGAAGATCTTGTACTAGTTAGTACACGTTGTTGCAGTTAATGATGAAGATCTTGTACTAGTTAGTACACGTTGTTGTCGCTAATGATGAAGATCTTGTACTAGTTAGTACACGTTGTTGTCGCTAATGATGAAGATCGTGTACTAGTTAGTACACGTTGTTGTCGTTAATGATGAAGATCTTGTACTATTTAGTACACGTTGTTGTCGTTAATGATGAAGATCTTGTACTTTTTAGCACACGTTGTTGCCGTTAGTGATGAAGATCTTGTACTAGTTAGTACACGTTGTTGTCGTTAGTGATGAAGATCTTGTACTAGTTAGTACACGTAGTTGTCGTTAATGATGAAGATCTTGCACTAGTTAGTACACGTTGTTGTCGCTAATGATGAAGATCTTGTACTAGTTAGTACATGTTGTTGTCGTTAGTGATGAAGATCTTGTACTAGTTAGTACACGATGTTGTCGTTAGTGATGAAGATCTTGTACTAGTTAGTACACGTTGTTGTCGTTAGTGATGAAGATCTTGTACTAGTTAGTACACGTTGTTGTCGTTAGTGATGAAGATCTTGTACTAGTTAGTACACGTTGTTGTCGTTAGTGATGAAGATCTTGTACTAGTTAGTACACGTTGTTGTCGTTAATTATGAAGATCTTGTACTATTTAGTACACGTTGTTGCCGTTAATGATGAAGATCTTGTACTAGTTAGTACACGTTGTTGCCGTTAATGATGAAGATCTTGTACTAGTTAGTACACGTTGTTGCCGTTAATGATGAAGATCTTGTACTAGTTAGTACACGTTGTTGTCGTTAATGATGAAGATCGTGTACTAGTTAGTACACGTTGTTGTCGCTAATGATGAAGATTTTGTACTAGTTAGTACACGTTGTTGTCGTTAATGATGAAGATCTTGTACTAGTTAGTACACGTTGTTGTCGTTAATGATGAAGATCTTGTACTAGTTAGTACACGTTGTCGTTAGTGATGAAGATCTTGTACTAGTTAGTACACTTTGTTGTCGTTAGTGATGAAGATCTTGTACTAGTTAGTACACGTAGTTGTCGTTAATGATGAAGATCTTGTACTTGTTAGTACACGTTTTTGTCGCTAATGATAAGATCTTGTACTAGTTAGTACGTGTTGTTGTCGTTAGTGATGAAGATCTTGTACTAGTTAGTACACGTTGTTGTCGTTAGTGATGAAGATCTTGTACTAGTTAGTACACGTTGTTGTCGTTAGTGATGAAGATCTTGTACTAGTTAGTACACGTTGTTGTCGCTAATGATGAAGATCTTGTACTAGTTAGTACACGTTGTTGTCGCTAATGATGAAGATCGTGTACTAGTTAGTACACGTTGTTGTCGTTAGTGATGAAGATCTTGTACTAGTTAGTACACGTTGTTGTCGTTAGTGATGAAGATCTTGTACTAGTTAGTACACGTTGTTGTCGTTAGTGATGAAGATCTTGTACTAGTTAGTACACGTTGTTGTCGTTAGTGATGAAGATCTTGTACTAGTTAGTACACGTTGTTGTCGTTAGTGATGAAGATCTTGTACTAGTTAGTACACGTTGTTGTCGTTAATTATGAAGATCTTGTACTATTTAGTACACGTTGTTGCCGTTAATGATGAAGATCTTGTACTAGTTAGTACACGTTGTTGCCGTTAATGATGAAGATCTTGTACTAGTTAGTACACGTTGTTGCCGTTAATGATGAAGATCTTGTACTAGTTAGTACACGTTGTTGCCGCTAATGATGAAGATCGTGTACTAGTTAGTACACGTTGTTGTCGTTAATGATGAAGATCTTGTACTATTTAGTACACGTTGTTGTCGTTAATGATGAAGATCTTGTACTAGTTAGTACACGTTGTTGCCGTTAATGATGAAGATCTTGTACTAGTTAGTACACGTTGTTGTCGTTAGTGATGAAGATCTTGTACTAGTTAGTACACTTTGTTGCCGTTAATGATGAAGATCTTGTACTAGTTAGTACACGTTGTTGCAGTTAATGATGAAGATCTTGTACTATTTAGTACACGTTGTTGCCGTTAATGATGAAGATCTTGTACTAGTTAGTACACGTTGTTGCCGTTAATGATGAAGATCTTGTACTAGTTAGTACACGTTGTTGCCGTTAATGATGAAGATCTTGTACTAGTTAGTACACGTTGTTGCCGCTAATGATGAAGATCGTGTACTAGTTAGTACACGTTGTTGTCGTTAATGATGAAGATCTTGTACTATTTAGTACACGTTGTTGTCGTTAATGATGAAGATCTTGTACTAGTTAGTACACGTTGTTGCCGTTAATGATGAAGATCTTGTACTAGTTAGTACACGTTGTTGTCGTTAGTGATGAAGATCTTGTACTAGTTAGTACACTTTGTTGCCGTTAATGATGAAGATCTTGTACTAGTTAGTACACGTTGTTGCAGTTAATGATGAAGATCTTGTACTAGTTAGTACACGTTGTTGTCGCTAATGATGAAGATCTTGTACTAGTTAGTACACGTTGTTGTCGCTAATGATGAAGATCTTGTACTAGTTAGTACACGTTGTTGTCGTTAAGGATGAAGATCTTGTACTAGTTAGTACACGTTATTGTCGTTAATGATGAAGATCTTGTACTAGTTAGTACACGTTGTTGTCGTTAGTGATGAAGATCTTGTACTAGTTAGTACACGTTGTTGTCGTTAGTGATGAAGATCTTGTACTAGTTAGTACACGTAGTTGTCGTTAATGATGAAGATCTTGCACTAGTTAGTACACGTTGTTGTCGCTAATGATGAAGATCTTGTACTAGTTAGTACATGTTGTTGTCGTTAGTGATGAAGATCTTGTACTAGTTAGTACACGATGTTGTCGTTAGTGATGAAGATCTTGTACTAGTTAGTACACGTTGTTGTCGTTAGTGATGAAGATCTTGTACTAGTTAGTACACGTTGTTGTCGTTAGTGATGAAGATCTTGTACTAGTTAGTACACGTTGTTGTCGTTAGTGATGAAGATCTTGTACTAGTTAGTACACGTTGTTGTCGTTAATTATGAAGATCTTGTACTATTTAGTACACGTTGTTGCCGTTAATGATGAAGATCTTGTACTAGTTAGTACACGTTGTTGCCGTTAATGATGAAGATCTTGTACTAGTTAGTACACGTTGTTGCCGTTAATGATGAAGATCTTGTACTAGTTAGTACACGTTGTTGTCGTTAATGATGAAGATCGTGTACTAGTTAGTACACGTTGTTGTCGCTAATGATGAAGATTTTGTACTAGTTAGTACACGTTGTTGTCGTTAATGATGAAGATCTTGTACTAGTTAGTACACGTTGTTGTCGTTAATGATGAAGATCTTGCACTAGTTAGTACACGTTGTCGTTAGTGATGAAGATCTTGTACTAGTTAGTACACTTTGTTGTCGTTAGTGATGAAGATCTTGTACTAGTTAGTACACGTAGTTGTCGTTAATGATGAAGATCTTGTACTTGTTAGTACACGTTGTTGTCGCTAATGATGAAGATCTTGTACTAGTTAGTACATGTTGTTGTCGTTAGTGATGAAGATCTTGTACTAGTTAGTACACGATGTTGTCGTTAGTGATGAAGATCTTGTACTAGTTAGTACACGTTGTTGTCGTTAGTGATGAAGATCTTGTACTAGTTAGTACACGTTGTTGTCGTTAGTGATGAAGATCTTGTACTAGTTAGTACACGTTGTTGTCGTTAGTGATGAAGATCTTGTACTAGTTAGTACACGTTGTTGTCGTTAATTATGAAGATCTTGTACTATTTAGTACACGTTGTTGCCGTTAATGATGAAGATCTTGTACTAGTTAGTACACGTTGTTGCCGTTAATGATGAAGATCTTGTACTAGTTAGTACACGTTGTTGCCGTTAATGATGAAGATCTTGTACTAGTTAGTACACGTTGTTGTCGTTAATGATGAAGATCGTGTACTAGTTAGTACACGTTGTTGTCGCTAATGATGAAGATTTTGTACTAGTTAGTACACGTTGTTGTCGTTAATGATGAAGATCTTGTACTAGTTAGTACACGTTGTTGTCGTTAATGATGAAGATCTTGTACTAGTTAGTACACGTTGTCGTTAGTGATGAAGATCTTGTACTAGTTAGTACACTTTGTTGTCGTTAGTGATGAAGATCTTGTACTAGTTAGTACACGTAGTTGTCGTTAATGATGAAGATCTTGTACTTGTTAGTACACGTTTTTGTCGCTAATGAATAAGATCTTGTACTAGTTAGTACGTGTTGTTGTCGTTAGTGATGAAGATCTTGTACTAGTTAGTACACGTTGTTGTCGTTAGTGATGAAGATCTTGTACTAGTTAGTACACGTTGTTGTCGTTAGTGATGAAGATCTTGTACTAGTTAGTACACGTTGTTGTCGCTAATGATGAAGATCTTGTACTAGTTAGTACACGTTGTTGTCGCTAATGATGAAGATCGTGTACTAGTTAGTACACGTTGTTGTCGTTAGTGATGAAGATCTTGTACTAGTTAGTACACGTTGTTGTCGTTAGTGATGAAGATCTTGTACTAGTTAGTACACGTTGTTGTCGTTAGTGATGAAGATCTTGTACTAGTTAGTACACGTTGTTGTCGTTAGTGATGAAGATCTTGTACTAGTTAGTACACGTTGTTGTCGTTAGTGATGAAGATCTTGTACTAGTTAGTACACGTTGTTGTCGTTAATTATGAAGATCTTGTACTATTTAGTACACGTTGTTGCCGTTAATGATGAAGATCTTGTACTAGTTAGTACACGTTGTTGCCGTTAATGATGAAGATCTTGTACTAGTTAGTACACGTTGTTGCCGTTAATGATGAAGATCTTGTACTAGTTAGTACACGTTGTTGCCGCTAATGATGAAGATCGTGTACTAGTTAGTACACGTTGTTGTCGTTAATGATGAAGATCTTGTACTATTTAGTACACGTTGTTGTCGTTAATGATGAAGATCTTGTACTAGTTAGTACACGTTGTTGCCGTTAATGATGAAGATCTTGTACTAGTTAGTACACGTTGTTGTCGTTAGTGATGAAGATCTTGTACTAGTTAGTACACTTTGTTGCCGTTAATGATTAAGATCTTGTACTAGTTAGTACACGTTGTTGCAGTTAATGATGAAGATCTTGTACTATTTAGTACACGTTGTTGCCGTTAATGATGAAGATCTTGTACTAGTTAGTACACGTTGTTGCCGTTAATGATGAAGATCTTGTACTAGTTAGTACACGTTGTTGCCGTTAATGATGAAGATCTTGTACTAGTTAGTACACGTTGTTGCCGCTAATGATGAAGATCGTGTACTAGTTAGTACACGTTGTTGTCGTTAATGATGAAGATCTTGTACTATTTAGTACACGTTGTTGTCGTTAATGATGAAGATCTTGTACTAGTTAGTACACGTTGTTGCCGTTAATGATGAAGATCTTGTACTAGTTAGTACACGTTGTTGTCGTTAGTGATGAAGATCTTGTACTAGTTAGTACACTTTGTTGCCGTTAATGATGAAGATCTTGTACTAGTTAGTACACGTTGTTGCAGTTAATGATGAAGATCTTGTACTAGTTAGTACACGTTGTTGTCGCTAATGATGAAGATCTTGTACTAGTTAGTACACGTTGTTGTCGCTAATGATGAAGATCTTGTACTAGTTAGTACACGTTGTTGTCGTTAAGGATGAAGATCTTGTACTAGTTAGTACACGTTATTGTCGTTAATGATGAAGATCTTGTACTAGTTAGTACACGTTGTTGTCGTTAGTGATGAAGATCTTGTACTAGTTAGTACACGTTGTTGTCGTTAGTGATGAAGATCTTGTACTAGTTAGTACACGTAGTTGTCGTTAATGATGAAGATCTTGCACTAGTTAGTACACGTTGTTGTCGCTAATGATGAAGATCTTGTACTAGTTAGTACATGTTGTTGTCGTTAGTGATGAAGATCTTGTACTAGTTAGTACACGATGTTGTCGTTAGTGATGAAGATCTTGTACTAGTTAGTACACGTTGTTGTCGTTAGTGATGAAGATCTTGTACTAGTTAGTACACGTTGTTGTCGTTAGTGATGA
Source organism: Megaustenia siamemsis (assembly GCA_032433765.1). Classification (NCBI taxonomy): domain Eukaryota; kingdom Metazoa; phylum Mollusca; class Gastropoda; order Stylommatophora; family Ariophantidae; genus Megaustenia; species Megaustenia siamemsis. The sequence goes on from JAVIAB010000092.1 coordinate 181,841,749, forward strand.
AGATCTTGTACTAGTTAGTACACGTTGTTGTCGTTAGTGATGAAGATCTTGTACTAGTTTGTACACGTTGTTGTCGTTAATTATGAAGATCTTGTACTATTTAGTACACGTTGTTGCCGTTAATGATGAAGATCTTGTACTAGTTAGTACACGTTGTTGCCGTTAATGATGAAGATCTTGTACTAGTTAGTACACGTTGTTGCCGTTAATGATGAAGATCTTGTACTAGTTAGTACACGTTGTTGTCGTTAATGATGAAGATCGTGTACTAGTTAGTACACGTTGTTGTCGCTAATGATGAAGATTTTGTACTAGTTAGTACACGTTGTTGTCGTTAATGATGAAGATCTTGTACTAGTTAGTACACGTTGTTGTCGTTAATGATGAAGATCTTGCACTAGTTAGTACACGTTGTCGTTAGTGATGAAGATCTTGTACTAGTTAGTACACTTTGTTGTCGTTAGTGATGAAGATCTTGTACTAGTTAGTACACGTAGTTGTCGTTAATGATGAAGATCTTGTACTTGTTAGTACACGTTTTTGTCGCTAATGAATAAGATCTTGTACTAGTTAGTACGTGTTGTTGTCGTTAGTGATGAAGATCTTGTACTAGTTAGTACACGTTGTTGTCGTTAGTGATGAAGATCTTGTACTAGTTAGTACACGTTGTTGTCGTTAGTGATGAAGATCTTGTACTAGTTAGTACACGTTGTTGTCGCTAATGATGAAGATCTTGTACTAGTTAGTACACGTTGTTGTCGCTAATGATGAAGATCGTGTACTAGTTAGTACACGTTGTTGTCGTTAGTGATGAAGATCTTGTACTAGTTAGTACACGTTGTTGTCGTTAGTGATGAAGATCTTGTACTAGTTAGTACACGTTGTTGTCGTTAGTGATGAAGATCTTGTACTAGTTAGTACACGTTGTTGTCGTTAGTGATGAAGATCTTGTACTAGTTAGTACACGTTGTTGTCGTTAGTGATGAAGATCTTGTACTAGTTAGTACACGTTGTTGTCGTTAATTATGAAGATCTTGTACTATTTAGTACACGTTGTTGCCGTTAATGATGAAGATCTTGTACTAGTTAGTACACGTTGTTGCCGTTAATGATGAAGATCTTGTACTAGTTAGTACACGTTGTTGCCGTTAATGATGAAGATCTTGTACTAGTTAGTACACGTTGTTGCCGCTAATGATGAAGATCGTGTACTAGTTAGTACACGTTGTTGTCGTTAATGATGAAGATCTTGTACTATTTAGTACACGTTGTTGTCGTTAATGATGAAGATCTTGTACTAGTTAGTACACGTTGTTGCCGTTAATGATGAAGATCTTGTACTAGTTAGTACACGTTGTTGTCGTTAGTGATGAAGATCTTGTACTAGTTAGTACACTTTGTTGCCGTTAATGATTAAGATCTTGTACTAGTTAGTACACGTTGTTGCAGTTAATGATGAAGATCTTGTACTATTTAGTACACGTTGTTGCCGTTAATGATGAAGATCTTGTACTAGTTAGTACACGTTGTTGCCGTTAATGATGAAGATCTTGTACTAGTTAGTACACGTTGTTGCCGTTAATGATGAAGATCTTGTACTAGTTAGTACACGTTGTTGCCGCTAATGATGAAGATCGTGTACTAGTTAGTACACGTTGTTGTCGTTAATGATGAAGATCTTGTACTATTTAGTACACGTTGTTGTCGTTAATGATGAAGATCTTGTACTAGTTAGTACACGTTGTTGCCGTTAATGATGAAGATCTTGTACTAGTTAGTACACGTTGTTGTCGTTAGTGATGAAGATCTTGTACTAGTTAGTACACTTTGTTGCCGTTAATGATGAAGATCTTGTACTAGTTAGTACACGTTGTTGCAGTTAATGATGAAGATCTTGTACTAGTTAGTACACGTTGTTGTCGCTAATGATGAAGATCTTGTACTAGTTAGTACACGTTGTTGTCGCTAATGATGAAGATCTTGTACTAGTTAGTACACGTTGTTGTCGTTAAGGATGAAGATCTTGTACTAGTTAGTACACGTTATTGTCGTTAATGATGAAGATCTTGTACTAGTTAGTACACGTTGTTGTCGTTAGTGATGAAGATCTTGTACTAGTTAGTACACGTTGTTGTCGTTAGTGATGAAGATCTTGTACTAGTTAGTACACGTAGTTGTCGTTAATGATGAAGATCTTGCACTAGTTAGTACACGTTGTTGTCGCTAATGATGAAGATCTTGTACTAGTTAGTACATGTTGTTGTCGTTAGTGATGAAGATCTTGTACTAGTTAGTACACGATGTTGTCGTTAGTGATGAAGATCTTGTACTAGTTAGTACACGTTGTTGTCGTTAGTGATGAAGATCTTGTACTAGTTAGTACACGTTGTTGTCGTTAGTGATGAAGATCTTGTACTATTTAGTACACGTTGTTGTCGTTAATGATGAAGATCTTGTACTAGTTAGTACACGTTGTTGTCGTTAATTATGAAGATCTTGTACTATTTAGTACACGTTGTTGCCGTTAATGATGAAGATCTTGTACTAGTTAGTACACGTTGTTGCCGTTAATGATGAAGATCTTGTACTAGTTAGTACACGTTGTTGTCGCTAATGATGAAGATATTCTACTAGTTAGTACACGTTTTTGTAGCTAATGAATAAGATCTTGTACTAGTTAGTACGTGTTGTTGTCGTTAGTGATGAAGATCTTGTACTAGTTAGTACACGTTGTTGTCGTTAGTGATGAAGATCTTGTACTAGTTAGTACACGTTGTTGTCGTTAGTGATGAAGATCTTGTACTAGTTAGTACACGTTGTTGTCGTTAGTGATGAAGATCTTGTACAAGTTAATACACGTTGTTGTCGTTAGTGATGAAGATCTTGTACTAGTTAGTACACGTTGTTGTCGTTAGTGATGAAGATCTTGTACTAGTTAGTACACGTTGTTGTCGTTAATGATGAAGATCTTGTACTATTTAGTACACGTTGTTGCCGTTAATGATGAAGATCTTGTACTAGTTAGTACACGTTGTTGCCGTTAATGATGAAGATCTTGTACTAGTTAGTACACGTTGTTGCCGCTAATGATGAAGATCGTGTACTAGTTAGTACACGTTGTTGTCGTTAATGATGAAGATCTTGTACTATTTAGTACACGTTGTTGTCGTTAATGATGAAGATCTTGTACTAGTTAGTACACGTTGTTGCCGTTAATGATGAAGATCTTGTACTAGTTAGTACACGTTGTTGTCGTTAATGATGAAGATCTTGTACTAGTTAGTACACTTTGTTGCCGTTAATGATGTAGATCTTGTACTAGTTAGTACACGTTGTTGCAGTTAATGATGAAGATCTTGTACTAGTTAGTACACGTTGTTGTCGCTAATGATGAAGATCTTGTACTAGTTCGTACACGTTGTTGTCGCTAATGATGAAGATCTTGTACTAGTTTTACACTTTGTTGACGTTAATGATGAAGATCTTGTACTAGTTAGTACACGTTGTTGTCGCTAATGATGAAGATCTTGTACTAGTTAGTACACTTTGTTGCCGTTAATGATGAAGATCTTGTACTAGTTAGTACACGTTGTTGCAGTTAATGATGAAGATCTTGTACTAGTTAGTACACGTTGTTGTCGTTAATGATGAAGATCTTGTACTAGTTAGTACACGTTGTTGTCGTTAATGATGAAGATCTTGTACTAGTTAGTACACGTTGTTGTCGCTAATGATGAAGATCTTGTACTAGTTAGTACACTTTGTTGCAGTTAATGATGAAGATCTTGTACTAGTTAGTACACGTTGTTGTCGTTAATGATGAAGATCTTGTACTAGTTAGTACACGTTGTTGTCGTTAATGATGAAGATCTTGTACTAGTTAGTACACGTTGTTGTCGCTAATGATGAAGATCTTGTACTAGTTAGTACACGTTGTTGTCGTTAATGATAAAGATCTTGTACTAGTTAGTACACGTTGTTGTCGTTAATGATGAAGATCTTGTACTAGTTAGTACACGTTGTTGTCGCTAATGATGAAGATCTTGTACTAGTTAGTACACGTTGTTGTCGTTAATGATGAAGATCTTGTACTAGTTAGTACACTTTGTTGCCGTTAATGATGAAGATCTTGTACTAGTTAGTACACGTTGTTGCAGTTAATGATGAAGATCTTGTACTAGTTAGTACACGTTGTTGTCGTTAATGATGAAGATCTTGTACTAGTTAGTACACGTTGTTGTCGTTAATGATGAAGATCTTGTACTAGTTAGTACACGTTGTTGTCGCTAATGATGAAGATCTTGTACTAGTTAGTACACTTTGTTGCAGTTAATGATGAAGATCTTGTACTAGTTAGTACACGTTGTTGTCGTTAATGATGAAGATCTTGTACTAGTTAGTACACGTTGTTGTCGTTAATGATGAAGATCTTGTACTAGTTAGTACACGTTGTTGTCGCTAATGATGAAGATCTTGTACTAGTTAGTACACGTTGTTGTCGTTAATGATAAAGATCTTGTACTAGTTAGTACACGTTGTTGTCGTTAATGATGAAGATCTTGTACTAGTTAGTACACGTTGTTGTCGCTAATGATGAAGATCTTGTACTAGTTAGTACACGTTGTTGTCGTTAATGATGAAGATCTTGTTGCTGCGAGAGTAGTATAAATGACGTTAACATGTATCGAAGGAACAGTAACTCGGACCTTCTTACTTGTAGAATGTCTAAAGTATTTATCTCTAAACTCCAATCGCCCCTCCCCTTTCTCAGCTCCCTTATTCCTTCATATTTTTCCTATAAATTTGGCATTTTAAAGATGGTGGTTTTGAGCACGTGACAAATGTACAGTTTGTCATGTGACTTGTGTTAGTGTTTGCATTTTTGTTTATAGACCTAACTCTCTGTTACACAAAATTGGTTAACTGATTGTAAACATACCGCATACACAATTGTTTTGTGTTAGATGATCATAGCTTGTATGCAAAGACTTAAATTCAAACCTAGTGTTTGATCGTGGCCCTAGAGAACACATGTAATCTCGTGTTAGTCTACGTTTTCTCTATCTTTCAGTCTTACGTTGTGCTGCGAATTATTTTTCTTCCTTTAACTGAAATAATATGCGACAACATAACGTTGCTCCTATGATTGTCTCCACATTTGAATTCATCAGACGCTGTTAGGACAATGGACAAAATCTTTCTTTCTACAAAATACTGAATGAGGGCCGCTAAGAGCGTTAATACAAACAGTTCTTTGTGCAGGGTTTATTAAGGGATATAAGTTTTACAGGGGGGGGGGGCGCATGGTTGTCAAAGAAAGGTGAGACATAATATAGACAATGACTTCGATTACGCTCAAAATAAGTCTTTCAAATAAATAACATCTTATGAGAATTATTTCTTTTAAACAAATCTTGTTTTTCTCATTAGTTGTGAAGAATGTGGTTTATGTTAAAGAGACACAAATATATATTTCAATGTTGTTTTTTTAGCAAAAGTTGATAGTTTTTGACAAGTATTACTTCCTCTTTTCGTGATCACCTAGATATTTTCTCCAAATACAATTAATTGATTGATATATTCAATTGTTTGTTTACGCCTATGTCATCATCATCGAGTGCCGTCTCCGCATCGAAGGTTGACTAGTATGGAGCGCTATTCCGCTCTGTCTCTTGCTTTAATGGTGCAGATTGTCATAGGCAGGCCTGTCCATCTTTTAATGTTACTCGTCCATTTTAGTCTTGGTCTACTTCAGCCTCTATTACCCTGTATTTTCCCTTCCAATATTACTTTTAGTAGGCTGTTGTGTCTTTTAACATGCCCCAAAAATTTCATATGTCTTGTCGTAATTGTATTTAGTAGTTCTCATTTTTATGTTCAGTTATTTTAAAACTTCATCATTTGTTTTCTTTTCTTTCCATCCAATTCTACCTATTCTTCTATAAATCCACATTTCAATGGCTTCAATTTTCTGTTCTGTTTTCTTCTCTAATGTCTATGTTTCTGCACCATACAGGAATATTGAGAAGATGTAACATTTTGCTATTCTTAGTTTCGGCCCTGGTGTTATTTGTTTTGTTGTTAGTATATTTTTCATGGCATTAAAATTACTTTTTGCCATAAATATTCTTTTGTTTATTTCAATTTTACATTTTACATCATTGGTTACAGTATGTCCCAGGTAGTTGTAGCTCTGGACTGTCTCCAGATGTGTTCCCTCCACTTTCATATTTAATTGTAGGTCTTGAGAATTTTCTTTGTTTATGATCATAGTTTTAGTCTTTTTGATATTCATTTCTAGTCCATATTTTTTACTTGTTATGTTTATTACATTAAGCAATTGTTGTAGGTCTTTAGGATTTTCTGCTAGTAGAAGAGTATCATCAGCATATCTTAGGTTATTGATTATCTTTCCATTAATGTTTAGGCCTGGCATCTCATTGATGTTTTTAAAGATTTGATCAGTGTATAGATTGTACAAGCTTGGTGGTAGGATGCATCCTTGTCTTACTCCTCTTTTTATGTCCATGGGTGTAGAATTCTCCTTGTTATATTTTATTATTGCTATTTGCTCCCAGTACAAATTACATATTAGTCGTATGTCTGTGTCGTCTGGATGTATATCACTTAGGCAATCTATAAGTTGGTTATGGTGTATTCTATCGAAAGCTTTGGTGTAGTCTTTGAAGCAGGCATATATTGGTTTGTTTACTTCTATGTACTTTTCAATCAATGTTCTCATGCTGAATATGGCTTCTTTAGTGCCACTGTTTTTCCTGAATCCAAATTGTTGCTCATCTAATTCAGTATTGATTTTATTCTGAATCCTTCCCTGTATAATTTTTGTTAAAATTGTTGTTACCTGGCTCATTAGGCTTATTGTTCTGAAATCACTGCATTCAACTGCACCATTCTTTTTAGGCAATGCAATGAAAGTTGATGTTTTTAGTTCGTTTGGTATGTATCCTGTATGGTATATGTCATTGCATATGTCTGTGATCACTTAATCCCAAACTCTTCTAGAGCCTGTATCATCTCTATCTGTATATTGTCAGGTCCTGCGGCCTTTCCCTTTTTCATAGTTTTTATAGCTTTTTCTACCTTTTTGTCCCTTTCGTCATAAAATAATTCCGTTATATATTTTTGCCATTTATCAATTATATCTTTGTTAGCATTCTTCCCTCTTTGTTTGCAATACATCCGTTTCCTGCAGCTTTTTTGTCTTTATTAGTCATTCTCTTTATTTCTGTGTGCATCTCACTTAAGTTTTGTTTATTTTCCATTGTTTCAACTTCTAGACATCTTAGGTTGAGCTAGACTTCTTTTTCCTTTTTGCACATTCTCCGTATTTCATTGTCTATATCCTTGTATCTGGCAGTGTTTTTTCGCTTGTCTTCTTTCTTCCATTTTTCTAAGATTTTGTCAGTTATCCATTTTTGTTTTTTGTTACTTTCCTTTTTGGGCAAGGTGTTGCAGGATTCTTGCATGCTGTTTTTTTATGCATTGCCATTTTGTTGTGACTTTTTCCTCAGGATTTTCTCTTCTGTACTGCTCAATCCCCTCTTCTAGTAGCTTCTGATACGTGTTCTTTACTTGTACAGTATAAGTTTCTTATACATTTTTCTTGTTTAACGCTGTTATATCTATTGGTGTTGCTGAATTAGTTTTTTGTTTGTTTCTCTTTAATTTGATTTTCATTTTTATCATTACAAGATTGTGATCTGAATTAATATCTGCTCCTGGGTAGGTTTTGGCTTTCTTGACGCTGCTCCGGATCTGTCTTTTATCATTATGTAATATATTTGATTCCTCTTTCTATCTCCAGGGCTTTTCCACGTGTATAATTTCCTTTTCTCTTGCTCAAAGAAGGTGTTGCATATTATCAGTCTGTTTTATTCACAAAATTGTATTAATCTTTCTCCTTTGTTATTACTTTTTCCTAAACCATGATTTCCTAAAATGGTCTTATATTTACCTTTTCCAACTTTAGCCTTCATGTCACCCATTATAATCAAGGTGTCTGATGATTTCACTTGCTTCATAACTGTGTTTAGATCTTCATAGTTTGCCTCTATGTGTTCGTCTGTATAGTCTTGATATATACTTATCATAGTTTTAGTCTTTTTTATATTCGTATCAAATCATATTTTTTGCTTATCATGTTTATTTCATTAAGTAGTTGTTGTAGATGTATAGGATTTTCTGCTAGTAATACAGTATCATCAGCATATCTTAGGTTATTGATTTACTTTCCATTAATGTTGACGCCTATGTAATGACAGTGTATATATAATGTGTAAAGCACGTTATCTTGTACCCAGAAACACAATTATGTGATAATAAAATAAATGTACTACTTCCAAATATATTCTTGTCCATTCAAAATGTGAGCTTGTGGTCTAGAATTGAATTGAAACGCCAATCTCTTTGTCATTCTTTCCAGGAAATACAACATTTACACGGAGTGTTAATGACAAGAGGTCAGGTTCGATCCTGATCGCCCGTTTCCAGGTACTCCCAGCTTTAAATGGGTACTGCATTTTTTTTAAAGAAAGTTAAGCGGCACTGACTTAATACCGACCACATTACCCCCTAAAAACATATGCTAAATGCCTGTAAAATATGTGAACACAAACTACATATTCCCTATACGCCACGTTGCTCTTTACTTGTTTACTTACATGGAGTGTTGATATTCTAAATATTTAGGGAAGTTGTATAGTGTTCTCTTACTTTCTTTTTCTTCTTCCTCCTCTTCTATCCTTCATCCATTGCCGTTGGCGTCGAGGGGAGATACAATATGCGATTCTTTTTTCTTCTGTTGGCCTCTTCTGGTGTTATCCCTTCTAGTGACTCTAGTATTCCCTTTATCCATCTCTTTCTCGGTCTTCCTCTTAAGACTTTCTTCTATTTGTTAATACATTGATGTAAAAAAGTAAAGTAAAGTACCCCCCGTCACGCCAAGTGGCGTATAGGGAAATATGGTGTTAGTGACCCTATATTTTACAGACCTTCAGCACATGATTTTTGGGGTAATGTGGTCGGTATTACGCCCGTGCTGCTTTTACTTTCCCAGAAAAAATCCGGTACCCATTTAAGGCTGGGTGAACCCGGAGCCGTCGGTTGGGATCGAACCCTACCCCTTGTCCGTAGTAGTCCAGTTCACTAACCACTGAGCTATCGCGGCTCCTACTAATTTTTAGGGAATTAGTAAAACCCAGGTGTCCTCGCCAGGGTACGAACCCCGGCTGTTGCCGTGGTAAGCCAACCGCCTATCGATTGCGCTAACCGGACAAATAATACATTGATGTAACTTACAAATATTGAATTCATTGATTTCAATAAAAGCTGTGAGAGTATTTGGATAATTGTAAACTTTTGAACAATTAATTTGTGTGAGCTGCAACACGGACATTTATTTGTCATTGTAACTGTGCTAAATACACGGGTCATTGGACGTATTTAGAGCGTGAGTCTAGAGGCTGAGGTCTGCACTGCCGTTCTGAGCTGGTTTTCTCAGACGCTCTTGAAGAAACAATTATTGTGTAAGACTATCAGTTCAGACAACTATTGTGTAAGATCTTCAGTTCAGACAATTATTGTGTAAGACCTTCAAAGGGTCGAGAGGCTCTGTCGTGATGTGATCACACTTAAAAGCCTCAAAATTGAAAGAATTTCTGGTGAACCTCTGATTCGCTTAAAAGTTGGCAATAATGAATATGTTGACAAGGTTTATTATAGCGTCTCCGTTGTGAAAACCCTATCTTTGACGAGCGAGAGAGAGAGGTGGGGAGAGGGAGAAAGAGATAGAAAGATAGAGAAAGAGAGAGAGAAAAAAGAAAAAGAGAAAGGATGAAAGAGAGAGGGGGGAGGAATGAGAGAGAAAGAGAAAAAAAAGATAGAGACAGATAACGAGAGAAAAAGAGAGAGAAAAAAAAGAGAATGCGAAAGGGAGAAAGAAAGAAAAAGAGGGAATGAGAGAGAAAGAGAGGGAAAGAGAGAGAAAGAGAGAAAAAGAAAGATAGAGAAAGATAAATAAATATAGAGAGAAAGAGAGAGAGACAAAAAAGAAAAAGAAAAAGAGAGAAGATAGAGAGAAAGAGAAAGAAAGAGAGAGGGGAAAAAGAGAAGGATATAAAGAAAGAGAGAGAGAGAAAGAAAGACAAAGAGAGAGAGAGAGAGATTTTAAAGTGTCTCTGTGACTGATTGTCTGAGAGTGGCACTCTTCTTCTATCCTTCCTCTGCTGCCTTTGGCGTCGAGGATAGAAACAATCTGCGATTCTTTGCTCTTCTGTTGGCCTCTTCTGATGTTATTCCTCCTAGTGACTATAGTATTCCCTTTATCCATCTCTTTCTCGGTCTTCCTCTTAATCTGACGTTTTCGTAGCGTTTGTTTATGGCTCTTTGAGTCATTGTTAGTTCTTTTTGTCTTGTTATGTGGCCTAACCAATTTATCTGTTGTTTCTTTATGTATTCGATGGCTGGTTCAATTTCGAGTTTCTTCCTCGAAATTGAACCAGCCATCGAATGCATAAAGAAACAGAGAGAAACAGAGAGTGGCACTGAGAACAATAATGTGATTTAAAGTTGGTACAAGCAGGATAATCAGAAAGCTACTGGCTCTATCAGTGTAAACACTAGGGTGCTCTGTTGAGAAAGACTCACCACTTATGAGTTTGCTTTTGATACATTAACACCGATTAGTTAATGCAGAAACAAATCTAAACTATATAACCATAATAAGATGTTAAGACATGTTGTCTAAATTTTAAATATATTAACTTATTCTTCTACTTCTTTCCTTCCTTATTTGTCTTTCAGCGTCCAGGGGAGATATAGTTTGTCGTGTTTTGCTCTTCTGTTCACTTCTGCTGCTGTTATCTTTACTAGTGCTTCTAATATTGCATCGATCAATCATTTTTGTGGTCGACCCTTAGGTCTGGTGTTCTTGTAACGCTTATTCAGAGCTCGTGTTGTGTTTTGATCTTTCTGCCTTGTCACGTGGCCAAACCATTTTATCTGTTGTTTCCTTATATATTCTATGGCGGGTGCTATTCCTAGCTTTCTTCTCAGTTCTTCATTTCTGATCTTATCTCTCAGACTATTTCATGTCATTCGTCTAACACATTTCATCTCAGTAGAGGTTAGTTTTCTTATTGTTCTTGCATCTAGGGTCCAGGTCTGGCATTGGTAGCACGACGTTGGGATGAAGATTGTATTGTATAGTACTCGTTTTGCCTCTAGAGGTATTTCCTTGTTGGACAACACTGGCGATAGCTGTCCAATGACCTGACAGTCCCTGATGCATCTTGAGTCTATCTTTGCAGTTTGAGGAGTGTCGTTTGTCACTAAACTGCCTAGGTATTTGAATTCCTCTACCTGTTGACCTGTTTAACTAATTGTTAACATAATTAATGACTTGCATTTGTTGCAGATATCCAAGTGTATGAACGACCGTGGGGCACTCATTGTTGAGAGATCTATGCTTAAACCATGCTATTCATACGATTTGTATTGTTACATATTGTTACTGAGACAAGTAATAGTAAATATATTTCACGTTCAAAGGAGTTAATTTTTGATACTTTAAGAGGATTCAAAGTACATCATACTTGGCGCCACTAGATGCTATTTCAAATCGCTGCTCACAAACAGAAGTTTTAGGAAGTCACGAATCATAATAATGACAGGAATGAAACAAGGATGACTCATAGATCACAATAACAACAACCATCAATATAAGATATTCTCCTCTTCTACCTTTTTAGCTCCCAGTGGAGCATAGGTCTTCAACAAACACTTTCTGTTTTTTGCCATTCTTTTAAGATCATTCCATGTCTTCCCCATCATCTTCATCTCTGCTTCTATCTGTCTTCTCCAAGAATTTCTTGGTCTTCCTCTTTGTCTTTTCCCCTTGGGATTCCAAAAATGGCCTGTTGTGTAATACTCTCAGTTAGCTTCCGTAGTGTACACTTCCGTAGTGTATGGCTCCAATCATCATCGAGAACCGTCTCCGCATCGAAGGTTGGCTACCATGAAGCGCAATTCAACTCTGTTTCTTGCTTTGATTGTGCAGATTGTCATAGACTGACCTGTTCATCTTTTGATGTTACTCGTACATGTTAGTCTTGGTCTGTCTCTGCCTCTTTTACCTTGTATTTTCCCTTCCAATATTACTTTTAGTAGGCTGTTGTGTCTTTTAACAGGCCCCAAAAGTGTCATTTCTCTTTCTCTAATTGTGTTTAGTAGTTCTTTTTACATTTTAGTTGTCTTAAAACTTCATCGTTTGTTTTCCTTTTTTTCCCATCCAATTCTACCTATTCTTCTATAAATCCACATTTTAAAGGCTTCAATTTTCTGTTCTGTTTTCTTGTCTAATGTTCATGTTTCTGCACCATACAGGAATATTGAGATGTAACATTTTGCTAGTGTTATTTTTAGCCGTGGTGTTATTTGTTTTGATGTTAGTATATGTTTTCATGGCATTAAAATTAATGTTTGCCATACCTATTCTTTTGTTTATCTCAGTTACACATTTTCCATTACTGGCTCGAAATAGCAATGTATATATATATATATATATATATATATATATATATATGTATTATATATAAAAAAAAAATTAAAAAAAAATAAAACAGAAAACAGAGACAGCGACAATTACATGAGACAGCAGATCTCTCTATATTGTACAAAAGTTGCTGACAAACACCTATACATCCAGTGGTGCACCAATTCTAGACAAATCTGGTTCAATGCTAACAATAAACGCAGACATAAAAGCACGATGGGCGGAACACTTCAAAGAAATTCTCAATCGTTCACTAGCCAACAATATTTTCAGATTTTGAAGCTGACACAACAAAGAAGAATTAGATATAAATTTAGATGACTTCACCTTGAGCGAAATTGAGACCTCCTTAAAGCGTAAGGACAACAACAAGGCTCCTGGCGAGCATAATTTAACAGCTGAGATCCTCAAGGCAATTGATAGCCATCATTTAATATACCTCCAAAAAATGTTCAACATCATTTGGAAAACAGAGAAGGTGCCTCATAAATGGAAAAAAGGATCATTGTTAAGATTTGAAAAAATGGGCAATCTCAGAGATTGTAACAACTGGTGGGCGTGACACTTTTGTCAGTTGCCTCAAAGTTATTCTGCAAAATCATCCTGAATAAAATAACAGATTCAATAGATACAGTAATGCGTGAAGAACAGACTGGGTTTAGAAAAGAGAGAAGCTGCCTTGACCACATTTTGACTCTACGAATTATATTGGAGGAACACTTTGAGAAGCAAAACCCTTCCGTATTTAACTTCATTGACTTGTTGTCAATGCAGGATGTATTTTATCGCCCTTGCTATTTGGAATAATTATGGACTTCAAAATGAAGAAGGGCAACGAATGGATACAAGGAGACCATTTGGAGGACCTCGACTTTGCTGATGACATAGACCTCATCAGCAGTCAGATAAAAACGATGCAGGAAAACACAAATGAACTATCATCAATAGCCAGCAAAATTGGGCTTGAGATCAATCATGAAAACACTAGTCATGAAAAACTTAATTCCAACAGATGACAGAATATACATGGAAAACGAACCAGTGAAAGAGATCGACCACTTTAACTATCTTGTAAGTAACATTGAGCGAGAAGGGGATACAAGTAAAGAAATTAGAATCGGGATAGCTAAAGCAGCGCTGTCTTTCAGAAGCCTTGAGAAGTTGTGGAAACAAAACTCATCAGCACAAACACAAAACTTAGACTATTCAAATCAAAAGTACTATCTACCCTTACCTATGCATGTGAGAGCAGGAAAACAACAAGAGACAGAAACAAAGTTGAACGCATTCGAAAATAAATGTCTAAGGAAAATACTTGGTATAGCGTGGAACGAATTCAAAACAAACGAAGAAATTAGAGAAATTGCCAGTCAACCACTAATATCTTCAGTAATAAAGAAAAGACGATGGTCATATGTTGGACATGTGATGAGAAGAGATAACAACCGAATAACAAAGTAAGCCCTTATGTGGGAAACAACAGGTAAGAGGAAAGAAGGCCAACCCAGAGAGACATTGAGATGAACATTGATGAGAGAGGCAAGAGCAACAGGAATCGGCTCCCTCAATGAGATAGAGTTGCTTGCACAGAATAGAGACAAATGGCGAGATTTGATAAAATATCTTTAGAAGGATTGAAAACTGCTAGAATAAAAAAATAGATAAGAGAAGGAGTATCTTGGTCTACGCCCTATGGGCCGGCTACGGCTCGAAAGGTCAATAGATAAATAGATGTATAAAAGCACAAAATGCGATATAAATGCATTAACTACGGTTAGAGATTGATACAGTTCCTGATAATTGATATAAAGAATTTTATGTTGAGAAATGGACAAAACGTTATGAGTTATATTCGCTGAGACGGGCGGTGTTTTCTGAGAGTGGTAATCTCCTTAACTTCTGTTAGTTTCCTCTATCAATTCTGTTTTACTTCTTCTTTCCTGACGCTGATTTATCTGAGGTTACATTGATCCGCTTTCCTGTTGTCAGCTTTCATGATTAATTTCAGGCTATTTTTATTTTTCTGTTTTTTTTTCAACTCACTCTACTTGATCTCTTCTTCTTTCTTGCTTCTGTACTTTGTTAATTTATTTATTCTTCGTATTTGTTTGTGTTCTTTTTAATATGTAATTATTCCTTTAAATGTGTATATCCATTTCAGCGTGGAATATTTTTCTTCTTTTTTCTTTTATAATTCTTCTTATAATTATTAATAATAAAATATACATTTATAATTTTATTTATTTTTTTTCTGTTCTTTTGTTTCATTTCCATCATCTTCTTCCTCATACTATTTTTTTTTAAAATCTTCTTCATCAGACAAGAATTGCACCACATAAATAGAAAGCAGAATAGCTCAGGCCAAAGTAGAATTTCATAAAATGAAAAATGTCTTGTGCATCAAAATATATATTAATAGAAGTGTGAAAGATAATTCATCAGTTTTGTATAGAGCCAATACTGGCATATGGAAGCGAATCATAGACAATAGACAAATAAAAGAAAAGACGATTAGAGGCCAGAGAGATGGGGTTTCTCATCAGGGGGTTGAACGTTTTCCGTACATCTAGAAAAGACCATCAAAGAAACTCACAAATAGATCAAAACAGAAAGGGAGCTCATAAAAAACATCAGAAAGAAACAATTGTTATTTTGAAATAATCAGCACATAATGTGAAGAGAAAGGTTGATGTATTTGGTTACAACTGGCAAAATACAAGGAAAAAGAGATCTCGGACGATAAAGAGGGAAGATACTGGATAGCTTGGTATCATGGTATGGAAAACAGTCAACATCAGGATTGATACGATGTACGGTAGGCGATAGAGAATTATGGATGGGCGTGGTCGTCTACACCAGTGGTTGCATACACCAGTGGTCGCCTACACCAGTGGTCGCCTACACCAGTGGTCGCCTACACTAGTGGTCGCCTACACCTGTGGTCGCCTACACCAGTGGTCGCATACACCTGTGGTCGCCTACACCAGTGATCGTCTACACCAGTGGTCGTCTACACCAGTGATCGCCTACACCAGTGGTCGTCTACTTTTCTCGGACATCGGAGCCCTAACTCTTAACCACCAATCAGCGCGATAGCACCTTAACAACAACATAAAAAAAAGCATAAAATGATATCATTTTCATGACATATTTAAGTTAAGTTTAGTGCCCCTGTCACTCCAAGTGGCGTATAGGGAATATGGTGTTAGTGACCATACATTTTACAGACCTTCGGCACATGATTTTTGGGATAATATGGTCGGTATTACGCCCGTGCAGTTTACTTTCCCTGAAAAAAATCCGGTACCCATTAAAGGCTGAGTGAACCGGAGCCGTCGATTGGGATCGAACCATACCTCTTGTTCTTTGTAGTCATGACATATTTAACATGTTATATTGAATGCAGATGTAAATAAACTAACGTTCTGCATATACGTTAAGTAATTCCGTGTCATTTTTACATTTGAAATTTTAAAAATAACAGAATGAACTTACATTGAGATATTTTTATCCAATAACAAAGTCATTAGGAAGAATAAGCTTGTTTCATCCTCATTAGGTCTTCTTTATTACCTTCATCTTTACAAAAGCTTCGCATTTTTATGCATCTTGGTACATCTTGTTGCCTTTACTTCTTTAGGTCTTGAAATCTGAGCACAATTTTACAAATTGCTATTCTAATATATTTTTCAGCATCCCAGTGTGATCTGTATTTAGTTTTGATGTCTGCCAATGTTAAAAACCAGATCTCACATAAGCAGTAGATCGCAAAAGGAATTAAAACTCGGTGCGCTGTCTTGCCTACTTCTGGGTATTCTTGTTTTCCAAGGCTCCAACATTCAGGTAGCAATGAGGAAGCTGATTTTGCTGTCAAAGTTGAGTCTGATGAAATATTAATGTTCTTGTTCTCTAGAGGTGAGAGTTGGGCTGCACTAAATGGGCTTTTAATCTAATTATACTGGTCTGCCTCTCCTGACAAATACTTGTCAAAGTAAGCAATGAGCTGTGTTAAATGGTCTACAAACACACCTGTCAAAGTAAACAATGAGCTGTGTTAAATGGTCTACAAACACACCTGTCAAAGTAAACAATGAGCTGTGTTAAATGGAATACAAACACACCTGTCAAAGTAAACAATGAGCTGTGTTAAATGGAATACAAACACACCTGTCAAAGTAAACAATGAGCTGTGTTAAATGGTCTACAAACACACCTGTCAAAGTAAACAATGAGCTGTGTTAAATGGAATACAAACACACCTGTCAAAGTAAACAATGAGATGTGTTAAATGGTCTACAAACACACCTGTCAAAGTAAACAATGAGCTGTGTTAAATGTTCTACACACACACCTGTCAAAGTAAATAATGAGATGTGTTAAATGGTTTACAAACACACATGTCCTAAGTAAACAATGAGATGTGTGAAATGGTCTACAAACACACCTGTCAAAGTAAACAATGAG
Organism: Megaustenia siamemsis; assembly: GCA_032433765.1. NCBI lineage: Eukaryota > Metazoa > Mollusca > Gastropoda > Stylommatophora > Ariophantidae > Megaustenia > Megaustenia siamemsis. The sequence goes on from JAVIAB010000092.1 coordinate 181,858,784, forward strand.
CTGTGTTAAATGGTCTACAAACACACCTGTTAAAGTAAGCAATGAACTTTGTTAAATGGTCTACAAACACACCTCTCAAAGTAAACCATGAAATGTGTGAAATGGTCTACAAACACACCTGTCAAAGTAAACAATGAGCTGTGTTAAATGGTCTACAAACACACCTGTCAAAGTAAACAATGAGCAGTGTTAAATGGTCTACAAACACACCTGTCAAAGTAAGCAATGAGCTGTGTTAAATGTTCTACACACACACCTGTCAAAGTAAATAATGAGATGTGTTAAATGGTTTACAAACACACCTGTCCTAAGTAAACAATGAGATGTGTGAAATGGTCTACAAACACACCTGTCATAGTAAACAATGAGCTGTGTTAAATGGTCTACAAACACACCTGTTAAAGTAAGCATTGAACTTTGTTAAATGGTCTACAAACACACCTGTCAAAGTAAACCATGAGATGTGTGAAATGGTCTACAAACACACCTGTCAAAGTAAACAATGAGCTGTGTTAAATGGTCTACAAACACACCTGTCAAAGTAAACAATGAGCAGTGTTAAATGGTCTACAAACACACCTGTCAAAGTAAGCAATGAGCTGTGTTAAATGTTCTACACACACACCTGTCAAAGTAAATAATGAGATGTGTTAAATGGTTTACAAACACACCTGTCCTAAGTAAACAATGAGATGTGTGAAACGGTCTACAAACACACCTGTCAAAGTAAACAATGAGCTGTGTTAAATGGTCTACAAACACACCTGTTAAAGTAAGCATTGAACTTTGTTAAATGGTCTACAAACACACCTGTCAAAGTAAACCATGAGATGTGTGAAATGGTCTACAAACACACCTGTCAAAGTAAACAATGAGCTGTGTTAAATGGTCTACAAACACACCTGTCAAAGTAAACAATGAGCAGTGTTAAATGGTCTACAAACACACCTGTCAAAGTAAACAATGAGCTGTGTTAAATGGTCTACAAACACACCTGTCAAAGTAAACAATGAGCTGTGTTAAATGGTCTACAAACACACCTGTCAAAGTAAACAATGAGCTGTGTTAAATGGTATTCAAACACACCTGTCAAAGTAAACAATGAGCTGTGTTAAATGGTTTACAAACACACCTGTCAAAGTAAACAATGAGCTGTGTTAATGAACTACACACTCACACCTGTCAGTTCATGAACACAGGCAAGATTTTAACCTAACCGACATCCACAAAACAAACGTGTAAACTCAAATGTTTCACAGGTGCGACACGTATGCCCATCTACCAAACCGCTTGGCGGAATTAAATCTTAAGCCAGACTTTCTGACGCCAGGTATCTTTGACTTATGTCTGCGACATCCTTTTGTGAACAAAAGAACAAGAACTTGGCGACATCAGACACGCGACTTACGAATAAAACATTGTTGCTAACTGTAAGAGAAAAGATGGAACGAGATATCTCAGGCGACATAGAGAAATGTTAGACAGGTTAACATTGTGGTAGAACAGCGGCGAAGTTGATGAGTTGGACTGTGGGTAGAGGTTTGTGGAGAAACATCACCTACGCTGGGTATGGCACTACATGATGCTGATAATGATGTCCGCGGAGCTTAGGCGCTGGCGGAGCGCCTAGACTCAACGGGGCACTTTGGTGACCCCTGGCGTGCACCAACCGGTATGACACATGACGATAATTGTTCTTTTCTTCTTTGTCTTTCTCCGTATCATCGTTAAATTCCAGAAGACGTTATAAAGGGGAGATAATTAGCAAAAGGTTAACAAGAGTGAATAACCACTGTTATCTCCCTTAGCTGTAATAAATGCCTATTTCGGCATTGAGAGAAATGACGTCAGGGCTGGATTTAGACAGGAGACAAATAATAATAAATGAATATTATTATAGAGGGAAACTTCCGAGGCGATAATCAGTGAATCAATTCAGGGGAAGAGGTATTACACTTTGGCTACATAAGCTACCACGTGGGGTCACACAATCTGAGGCCTCCAATTTGTTTACATTTCAATCTATAATAGAGACTTTCTGGTGTTAATTTATTAACAGGAGCCTCACAGTTTCATTATATAGCTGACATTAATTTCAGTGTCAATAATTTTGCTTCATCATTTGTTTTAAATGCAATCTTTGTTTTGTTTTCTTTGTAACTGCTTCAACTGATTTCTAACTCATCACAGTGTGGCTACACACAGTGTGGCTACCAACATGGTGGCTACACACATTGTGGCTACCAACATTGTGGCTACCAACATGGTGGCTACACACAGTGTGGCTACACACAGTGTGGCTACCAACATTGTGGCTACCAACATTGTGGCTACCTACATTGTGGCTACCAACATGGTGGCTACACACAGTGTGGCTATCAACAGTGTGGCTACACACAGTGTGGCTACCAACATTGTGGCTACCAACATTGTGGCTACACACAGTGTGGCTACAACATGGCGGCACAAATGAATTATTATCTCCTCTGATCCAGAGACGGATTGCCGGACTAAAAGCACAGATAAGCCGCCTTGCCGTAATTTAGCGACACAGCGCATTCACGCCCAGTTACCATCCTTTCTGGTACGGGTAACGAAGAGATAAACACTTTATCATAACTTTATCATTAAAAAGATACTACTCAAACCTATAAGTGGTTGTACAATGTGATATGAATGTGATATGATGGATGTGTTATGGGCAATGTGATATGACAGATGTGATATATGGATGATGTGATATGGGTGATATGGACGATGTGATCTGGGTGATGATATATGAGTGTGATATGGGTTATGTGATTCGGGTTGTGTGATATGGGTAAAAATATAAAATATATGTCTCTGTTATGCCTGTACCACGATGTAGATATTTCAGTCGATCCACAGCCATTTGCTTTGTCTGATTTTAGCCATAAGCCTTGTTATGTCATATCTTTTGTTATTTTACTTCATTTAAACAATTTTTAATCTGAGAAATGCCTAAGAAATATATGAAAGTATTTCGTTCCTGTATTTACCCGCTCTTCTTTTTGTTCCATTGTTCGTCTTCTCGTGACATGTCTAAATGTGGTGATCTTTCCTGCTTTATGTGTTTTAGGTGACCTTGGTTGCGGGTCTCAATAAGAATGTCCTGGTTGATGATTTTTGTTGACAAGCAAACACTCAGGCGCTGATCAGATAAATCATATCTGACGCTAGGGCAAGAACAAATGTGTGATGTAGAGACACCTTGTGTTTATCAAATGTGTGATGTAGATACACCTTGTGTTTATCAAATGTGTGATGTAGAGACACCTGGTGTTTATCAAATGTGTGATGTAGATACACCTTGTGTTTATCAAATGTGTGATGTAGAGACACCTTGTGTTTATCAAATGTGTGATGTAGAGACACCTTGTGTTTATCAAATGTGTGATGTAGAGACACCTTGTGTTTATCAAATGTGTGATGTAGATACACCTTGTGTTTATCAAATGTGTGATGTAGAGACACCTTGTGTTTATAAAATGTGTGATGTAGATACACCTTGTGTTTATCACATGAGTGATTTTGATCTAGAGACACATTGTGTTTATCAAATGTGTGATGTTGATGTAGAGATACCTTGTGTTTATCACATGAGTGATTTTGATCTAGAGACACATAGTGTTTATCAAATGTGTGATGTTGATGTAGAGATACCTTGTGTTTATCACATGAGTGATTTTGATCTAGAGACACATTGTGTTTATCAAATGTGTGATGTTGATGTAGAGATACCTTGTGTTTATCACATAAGTGATTTTGATCTAGAGACACATTGTGCTTATCAAATGTGTGATGTTGATAGAGATACATTGTGTTAATCAAATGTGTGATGTTGATGTGTAGAGACCTTGTGTCTATCAAATGTATAATAAATAGGAATTTGTGACCACGTGTTTTGCACCGATTCGGTTTTGTTCCCTAATAAACGATTCGACCGACATCAAGAAGGGGTTTACTTGCGTGCCACGGAATATCATCTACGTCATAATATGTAAGCATTGCAAGATGTCGTATGTGGGTGAGTCTGGGCGACGCTTGAGTGTAGAGTTTTGTGAGCATTCTCGTGATGTTGAGCGTAAAAGACTGGCAGCCCGGTGTCGGCCCATTTCAGCTCCCCTGGCCATAGTGGTAAACTTCACATGCAAGTTACTGGCATTGTCTCGTGTCACTCTAGCAATCGCAGCAGGTTCGCCCTTGAGAATCGTCTCATTGTCCAGTTGGGTTCACTGTTCCTCCAAGACATGAACATATCGCTCTCATTCACATAGGACACCTACCACACATTTCGTACCCCTATGCGCTACCGAATATATACATGTATGTATATTTGTCTGCATATGAATTGGCCCCATTTGGACACCTTCGGGTTTTCTTGTGTGTGTTCTGTGGTAATACATAGAGATTTCTGCTTGTGCGCATGCATGGTTATGTACACATGCTTTTTTTTACACATTTGTTCGTTGTGCACACACACAGTTAGATAAATACAGTTTATACGTATCTTGTACCCACCTTCCCATATTTTTAGAACCTTTCCTTTTTCTCACCTGACTGCCTGGCCAGTAAGATATCCTTATATATATATATTTGTTTTCTTGTTGTTTGTTGTTCAAGCTGAAGGCCTACTTGGCCGACACGTCGGCTTTTGTTTTGTTAATTGCCACGTAAAGCTGTTACCATACCACTTTTTTCTTCCTTTTTAAAAAAATGGTCATTATCATCAGATTTACAGCAGCTTCGTATCACTTTGCATCTTGGTGCATCTTGATGCCTTTACTCCAGTGAGGTATATAGTTGGTCACCCCACCCACTTATTTTAATTCATTCAGAAGCTGACCACGCTCTGATCCACAAAGAAGTGACTTTTTTTTTTAATTTCCTTTCTTGAGTATCTAGCATATTATCGCCATTAGTTAGATTTGTGTATAAACCGTTATATATATATATATATATATATATATATATATATATATATATATTTGTGTTTTTATTTGTTGTTCCGCCTGAAGGCCTACTTGGCCGAAACGTCGACTTTTGTTATGTTAATTACCACGTAAAGCTGTTACCATACCAGGAGACAAATAATAATAAATTAATATTATTATAGAGGGAAACTACCGAAGCGATAATTCAGGGGATTTTCTGTTGTTTATTTGTCATTTTTTTCTGAGTGCTGTAGTACATACCTCTTCCTCCTATGATTCCCTGTTACCATACCACTTTTTTCTTCTGTTTTTTTAAATTGTCATTATCATCAGCTTTACAGCAGCTTCGCATCACTAAGAATCTTGGTGCCCTTACTCCTCCCTTTCGTGTGCCGTCCGTCCCTAGAAAATCGCTAATTGGGAGTAGATTAGTTGTGTCGCTAATTTACGGTATTAACAATCATTCACGTCCTGTTTAAAGTTAGTCCTTTAAATAGAATTACTTGATGGGTATAAACACAAAATGTTTTTACAATTAAATCAAATTATCACTACAGAAACGATCCCATTGCTTGGAAAGTCTATTGGTCTGTTTCAATGTTGGGTGGAAAATATTAGCAACATCCCAAGTGTAGGCTGGAAGATATTAGCAACAGTTCAAGTGTAGGCTGGAAGATATTAGCAACATCCCCCAAGTGTAGGCTGGAAGATATTAGAAACAGTTCAAGTGTAGGCTGAAAGATATTAGCAACAGCCCAAATGTAGGCTGGAAGATATTAGCAACAGTTCAAGTGTGGGCTGGAAAATATTAGCAACAGTTCAAGTGTAGGCTGGAAGATATTAGGAACAGTTCAAGTGTAGGCTGGAAGATATTAGGAACAGTTCAAGTGTGGGCTGGAAGATATTAGGAACAGTTCAAGTGTAGGCTGGAAAATATTAGCAACAGTTCAAGTGTAGGCTGGAAGATATTAGGAACAGTTCAAGTGTAGGCTGGAAGATATTAGGAACAGTTCAAGTGTGGGCTGGAAGATATTAGGAACAGTTCAAGTGTAGGCTGGAAGATATTAGCAACAGTTCAAGTGTAGGCTGGAAGATATTAGCAACAGTTCAAGTGTGGGCTGGAAGATATTAGGAACAGTTCAAGTGTGGGCTGGAAGATATTAGCAACAGTTCAAGTGTGGGCTGGAAGATATTAGGAACAGTTCAAGTGTAGGCTGGAAGATATTAGGAACAGTTCAAGTGTGGGCTGGAAAATATTAGCAACAGTTCAAGTGTAGGCTGGAAGATATTAGGAACAGTTCAAGTGTAGGCTGGAAGATATAAGGAACAGTTCAAGTGTAGGCTGGAAGATATTAGCAACAGTTCAAGTGTAGGCTGGAAAATATTAGCAACAGTTCAAGTGTGGGCTGGAAGATATTAGCAACAGTTCAAGTGTAGCCTACAAGATACTAGCAACAGTTCACGTGTAGGCTGGAAGATATTAGCAACAGTTCAAGTGTAGCCTGCAAGATATTATCAACAGTTCAAGTGTACACTGGAAGATATTAGCAAACAGTTAAAGTGTAGCCTGCAAGATATTAGCAACAGTTCAAGTGTAGGCTGCAAGATATTAGCAACAGCACAAGAATAGGTTGGAAAAGCCTATTCAACAGTCCAAGTATAGGGTGGAAGATATTAGCAACAGCCCAAGTATAGGCTGGAAGATATTAGCAACAGCCCAAGTGTAGGGTGGAAGATATTAGCAACAGTCCAAGTGTAGACTGGACGATATTAACAGCCCAATTGTAGGTTAGAAGATATTTGCAACAGCCCAAGTATAGGGTGGATGATATTAGCAACAGCTCAAATGTAGGTTAGAAGATATTAGCAACAGCCGAAGTATAGGGTGGAAGATATTAGCAACAGCCCAAGTATAGAGTGGAAGATATTAGCAAAAGCCCATGTGTAAGCTGGAAATATTAGCAACAGTCCAAGTGTAGGGTGGAAGATATTAGCAACAGTCAAAGTATAGGTTGGAAGATATTAGCAACAGTCAAATCATAGGTTGGAAGATATTAGCAACAGTCAAAGTATAGGGTGGAAGATATTAGCAACAGTCCAAGTGTAGGATGGAAGATATTAGCAACAGTCCAAGTGTAGGGTGGAAGATATTAGCAACAGTCAGATATAGGGTGGAAGATATTAGCAACAGTCCAAGTGTAGGGTGGAAGATATTAGCAACAGTCAAAGTATAGGTTGGAAGATATTAGCAATAGTCAAAGTATAGGTTGGAAGATATTAATAACAGCCCAATTGTAGGGTGGAAGATATTAGCAACAGTCAAAGTATAGGTTGGAAGATATTAGCAACAGTCAAATTATAGGTTGGAAGATATTAGCAACAGCCCAATTGTAGGGTGGAAGATATTAGCAACAGTCAAAGTATAGGTTGGAAGATATTAGCAACAGTCAAATTATAGGTTGGAAGATATTAGCAACAGTCCAGGTGTAGGTTGGAAGATATTAGCAACAGTCAAAGTATAGGTTGGAAGATATTAGCAATAGTCAAAGTATAGGTGGATGATATTAGCAACAGCTCAATTGTAGGGTGGAAGATATTAGTAACAGTCCAAGTGTAGGGTGGAAGATATTAGCAACAGTCCAAGTGTAGGGTGGAAGATATTAGCAACAGCCCAAGTGTAGGGTGGAAGATATTATCAACATTCCAAGTGTAGGGTGGAAGATATTAGCAACAGCCCTAGTATAGGTTGGAAGATATTAGCAACAGTCAAATTATAGGGTGGAAGATATTTTAGCCACATACCCTATCGTTGCTGCAATATTTTATACTGTTTTAATTTGACCCTCTAATCCGCATATTTTTAATACTTGTTCTTGTCGGCTGTTTTGTTGCTTCTTGCACAATTTTCTACCCACAATGCATTTTATCAATTCTGTTGTTGCCCGGGTCCTGCCACGACACAAAGTTATCTCGTATCTTTCCAGAGCTATTCCCTCCACCCCCTCACAGACCGAAAAATGTTCTGAAAACAATAAAACCAGGTACAATAAGATTCAAGACACGTAACTGACTTTAGATGGGACCTGACCCAAGTACAATAATTTTCTAGACACGTAACTGACTTGAAATGGGACCTGATCAAAGTACAATAAGATTCAAGACACGTAACTGACTTGAGATAGGACCTGATCAAAGTACAATAAGGTTCAAGACACGTAACTGACTTGAGATAGGACCTGACCCATGTACAATAAGATTCAAGACACGTAACTGACTTGAGATAGGACCTGATCAAAGTACAATAAGATTCAAGACACGTAACTGACTTGAGATGGGACATGATCAAAGTACAATAAGATTCAAGACACGTAACTGACTTGAGATAGGACCTGATCAAAGTACAATAAGGTTCAAGACACGTAACTGACTTGAGATAGGACCTGACCCAAGTACAATAAGGTTCAAGAAACGTAACTGACTTGAGATGGGACCTGACCCAAGTACAATAAGGTTCAAGACACGTAACTGACTTGAGATGGGACCTGACCCAAGTACAATAAGGTTCAAGAAACGTAACTGACTTGAGATGGGACCTGACCCAAGTACAATAAGGTTCAAGACACGTAACTGACTTGAGATGGGACCTGACCCAAGTACAATAAGGTTCAAGACACGTAACTGACTTGAGATGGGACCTGACCCAAGTACAATAAGGTTCAAGACACGTAACTGACTTGAGATGGGACCTGACCCAAGTACAATAAGGTTCAAGACACGTAACTGACTTGAGATGGGACCTGACCCAAGTACAATAAGGTTCAAGAAACGTAACTGACTTGAGATGGGACCTGACCCAAGTACAATAAGGTTCAAGACACGTAACTGACTTGAGATGGGACCTGACCCAAGTACAATAAGGTTCAAGACACGTAACTGACTTGAGATGGGACCTGACCCAAGTACAATAAGGTTCAAGACACGTAACTGACTTGATATGGGACCTGACCCAAGTACAATAAGGTTCAAGACACGTAACTGACTTAAGAATGCCAGGTCCAGGACACTCATCGGCCTAGTCTCCAAGAAATAAACTGGCAACTAAACAATTGTATTAATAAAACTGAGCTTTTTTCTTTTTTACATCACATATTGTTTATGGCATCACTTTTTTAAATAATTGCAGGAGTTATCAGGTTCTGTATTTGACAGATTATGGTGTCAAGTTTTACTCTTACAGCTCGGAACCTAATGAATATGTTCCAGTCAAGACTTACACATTTTCCATCTCAAATTAGTAACCCTGTCTGTGAAACCTATAGGGATTTTGAGGACAAAAATAGAAGGTTTAAGGGATAAGATATGTTTTATATCCGGGCTGGATCGATTTGAGGTAGCTATTTAAATGGACTTCTGTCCTGGAGTCTGGTTAGACTTTTTCCTGATAAATCAATAAGAGAGTTTATTGTTAAAAGTGAAGCGATATTAGGAAGTAAAATTAACGGTAACGTTGATGTCAAGTGTTAGTGAGGGTTGTATAACATTCATGTTATATTAATAAAATTGAAAGCAAAGCCATTTGACATAGCAATAATACAGACATAGGCACCTACTCAAGACTAAGTTAAATCTACATACATCTTGATTGTAATGGGTGAAATGAACGCAAAAATAGGAAAAGGCAGATATAAGACCATTATAGGAAATCATGTTTTAGGAAAAAGAAATAACAGAGGTGAAAGATTAATTCAATTTTGTGAAGAAAACAGGCTAATAATATGTAACACCTACTTTGAGCAAGAGAAAAGGAAATTATACACATGGAAAAGCCCTGGAGATGGAAAGAGGAATCAAATAAATTATATAATGATAAAAGATAGATTCCTACAGCGTCAAGAAAGCCAAAGCCTATCCAGGAGCAGATATTAATTCAGATCACAATCCTGTAATGATTAAAATGAAAATCAAATTAAAGAAAAAGAAACAAAATACTAATTCAGCAATACCAATAGATATAACAGCGTTAAATCAGAAACATGTAAAAGAAACTTATACTGTACAAGTAAAGAACACATATCAGAAATGCTAGAAGAGGGGATTGAGCAGTACAGAAGAGAAAATCCTGAAGAAAAAGTCACAACCAAATGGCAAGGCATAAAAAACAGCATACAAGAATCCTGCATCACCTTACCCAAAAAGGAAAGTAATAAAAAAACAAAAATGGATAACTGACAACATTTTAGAAAAAATGGAAGAGAGAAGACAAGCGAAGAACACAGCCAGATACAAGGAAATTGATAAGGAAATACGAAAAATGTGCAAAAAGGCAAAAGAAGACTGGCTCAACCAAAGATGTCTAGAAGTCGAAACTATGGAAAGTAAACAAAATTTAAGAGAAATGCACACAGAAATAAAAAGAATGACTAATAAAGACAAAAAAGCTGCAGGAAACGGATGTAAAGCAAACAAAGAGGGAAGAATGCTAACAGACAACAAAGATATAATCGATAGATGGCAGGAATACATAACAGAATTATTTCACGACGAAAGGGACAAAAAACCATTTATAAAATGTACATCCAGCTTTAAAATCCTGAAATCTGAAGTAGAAAAAGCCATAAAAACAATGAAAAAGGGAAAAGCAGCAGGACCTGACAATATACAGATAGAGATGATACAAGCACTAGAAGATTTTGGAATTGAAGTGATCACAGACATATGTAATGACATATACCATACAGGATACATACCAAACGAACTAAAAACATCAACTTTCATTGCATTGCCTAAAAAGAATGGTGCAGTTGAATGCAGCGAGTTTAGAACAATAAGCCTAATGAGCCCGGTAACCAAAATTTTACTAAAAGTTACACAGGTAAGGATTCAGAATAAAATTAATAATGAATTAGATGAACAGCAATTCGGATTCAAGAAAAACAGTGGGACAAAAGAAGCCATATTCAGTATGAGGACATTGATCGAAAAGTACATAGAAGTAAACAAACCAATATATGCCTGCTTCATAGACTACACCAAAGCTTTTGATAGAATACACCATAATCAACTTATAGACTGTCTAAAAGATATAAATCTGCATGACACAGACATACGACTGATATGTAATTTGTACTGAGAGCAAACAGCAATAATAAAATATAACAAGGAGAACTCTACACCCATTGATATAAAAAGATGAGTAAGACAAGGATGCATCTTATCACCAAGCTTGTTCAATTTATACACTGAGCAAATCTTTAAAAACATCACTGAGATGCCAGGCCTATACATTAATGGGAAGATAATCAATAACCTAAGATATGCTGATGATACTGTACTACTAGCAGAAAATCCTAAAGACTTACAACAATTGCTTAATGTGATAAACATAACAAGTAAAAAATATGGACTAGATATGAATATCAAAAAGACTAAAACTATGATCATAAACAAAGGAAATTCTCAAGACCTAAATTAAATATCACAGTTGAAGGAATACATCTAGAGACAGTTCAGAACTACAACTACCTGGCACATACTATAACCAGTGATGGAAAATGTACAACTGAAATAAATAAAAGAATAGGTATGGCAAAAAGTAATTTCAATGCCATGAAAAATATACTAACATCAAAACAAATAACAACAGGGCTAAAACTAAGAATAGCAAAATGTTACATCTTATCAATATTCCTGTATGGTGCAGATACATGGACATTAGACCAGAAAACAAAACAGAAAATTGAGGCCTTTGAAATGTGGATTTACAGAAGAATAGGTAGAATTGGATGGAAAGAAAATAAAACAAACGAGGAAGTTTTAGAACGACTAAGGGTGAAAAAAGAACTACTAACACAATTAGAGCAAGACAAATGCAATTTTTTGGTCATGTTAAAAGACACAACAGTCTAATAAAAGTAATATTACAGCGGGAAAATACAAGGTAAAAGAGGCAGAGGCAGACCAAGACTAACATGGACGAGTAACATCAAAAGATGGACAAGTCAGCCTATGACAATCTGCACCATCAAAGCAAGAAACAGAGTGGAATGGCGCTCCATGGTAGCCAACCTTCGATGCGGAGAAGGCACCCAATGATGATGATGATGATGTTGTATAACAACATGTTGGTACCATAGCTCAGACCAGGAGAGGGTGAACAAAGCCTGAGATAGGTAGGTGTATGAGGGTGAACAAAGCCTGAGATAGGTAGGTGTATGAGGGTGAACAAAGCCTGAGATAGGTAGGTGTATGAGGGTGAACAAAGCCTGAGATAGGTAGGTGTATGAGGGTGAAGTAGGTGCATGCCAAAGATCATGCTATAAGAGTGTGAGTGGTGCTCGACGAAGATCAGACTAAGAGTGTGAGTGGTGCTCGACGAAGATCAGACTAAGAGTGTGAGTGGTGCTCGACGAAGATCAGACTAAGAGTGTGAGTGGTGCTCGACGAAGATCAGACTAAGAGTGTGAGTGGTGCTCGACGAAGATCAGACTAAGAGTGTGAGTGGTGCTCGACGAAGATCAGACTAAGAGTGTGAGTGGTGCTCGACGAAGATCAGACTAAGAGTGTGAGTGGTGCTCGACGAAGATCAGACTAAGAGTGTGAGTGGTGCTCGACGAAGATCAGACTAAGAGTGTGAGTGGTGCTCGACGAAGATCAGACTAAGAGTGTGAGTGGTGCTCGACGAAGATCAGACTAAGAGTGTGAGTGGTGCTCGACGAAGATCAGACTAAGAGTGTGAGTGGTGCTCGACGAAGATCAGACTAAGAGTGTGAGTGGTGCTCGACGAAGATCAGACTAAGAGTGTGAGTGGTGCTCGACGAAGATCAGACTAAGAGTGTGAGTGGTGCTCGGCGAAGATCAGACTAACGTGTGAGTGGTGCTCGACGAAGATCAGACTAAGAGTGTGAGTGGTGCTCGACGAAGATCAGACTAAGAGTGTGAGTGGTGCTCGACGAAGATCAGACTAAGAGTGTGAGTGGTGCTCGACGAAGATCAGACTAAGAGTGTGAGTGGTGCTCGGCGAAGATCAGACTAACGTGTGAGTGGTGCTCGACGAAGATCAGACTAAGAGTGTGAGTGGTGCTCGACGAAGATCAGACTAACGTGTGAGTGGTGCTCGACGAAGATCAGACTAACGTGTGAGTGGTGCTCGACGAAGATCAGACTAAGAGTGTGAAGTTGTGCTCGACGAAGATCAGACTAAGAGTGTGAAGTTGTGCTCGACGAAGATCAGACTAAGAGTGTGAGTGGTGCTCGACGAAGATCAGACTAAGAGTGTGAAGTTGTGCTCGACGAAGATCAGACTAAGAGTGTGAGTGGTGCTCGACGAAGATCAGACTAAGAGTGTGAAGTTGTGCTCGACGAAGATCAGACTAAGAGTGTGAGTGGTGCTCGACGAAGATCAGACTAAGAGTGTGAGTGGTGCTCGACGAAGATCAGACTAAGAGTGTGAGTGGTGCTCGACGAAGATCAGACTAAGAGTGTGAGTGGTGCTCGACGAAGATCAGACTAAGAGTGTGAGTGGTGCTCGACGAAGATCAGACTAAGAGTGTGAGTGGTGCTCAACGAAGATCAGACTAACGTGTGAGTGGTGCTCGACGAAGATCAGACTAAGAGTGTGAGTGGTGCTCGACGAAGATCAGACTAAGAGTGTGAGTGGTGCTCGACGAAGATCAGACTAACGTGTGAGTGGTGCTCGACGAAGATCAGACTAAGAGTGTGAGTTGTACTTGATAAACATCGTTCTATGAGAATGTGAGTGATTCTCGACAAAGATCAGACTATGAGAGTGTGAGTGATTCTCGACAAAGATCAGACTATGAGAGTGTGAGTGATTCTCGACAAAGATCAGACTATGAGAGTGTGAGTGATTCTCGACAAAGATCAGACTATGAGAGTGCGGTTGAAGTTCAGCAAAGATGAGGACTAAGAGAGAATAAGAATAATAATGACAACAAGTAAATAATGTAAATTTTTGTAAAATTTAGTCATTTAAACAAAAATATTTCCTTAAGAGGAATATCCTGAGGGAATAAGTAATGAAATGCTTTTTAGTTTCACACTTTCAGATTGCCATCTTCTACATGTGGAAGTCAAGCATCTCAACAGCGCTAAGGCAGCTCTGCATTAATTCGTAAAGAAAACTCACACACATCCTCTTTTTCTTCTTCTTTCCTCCTCATTTGCCTTTCAGGGTTGAGGGGAGATATAGATTGCGGTCTTTTGCTCCTCTGTTCGTTTCCGCTGCTGTTATGTTTCCTAGTGTTGTAATATTCCATCCAACCATTTTTTTTCGTGGTCGACCCTTGGGTCTGGTATTCTTTCAACGTTTGCTGAAGGCTCGTTGTGTTGTGTTTTGATCTTTCTGCCTTGTCACGTGGCCAAACAATTTTATCTGTTGTTTCTTTATACATTATATGGTGGAGGCTATTCCTGGTTTTTTTCTCAGTTCTTCATTTCTAATCTTATCAGAACACATAAAAACGAGACCCCTACCTAATATAGACCTCTTCCAGAGACAGCAAGTCACTTTTGGAATTCTAGTAGTCAGAGTATACAAGATCTTCTGTGAGTTACATGAGCATTCACGGTTAATTCAGCTGACACGGTTAAGTCAACTGTTCCATTTAAGTCAGTGTCACGTTAAACCAGCTGTCACGGTTAAGTCAGCTGTCACGGTTAAGTCAGCTGTCACGGTTAAGTCAGATTTCAGGTAAAATCGTCTGTCACGGTTAAGTCAGCTGTTCAATTTAAGTCAGTGTCACGTTAAACCAGCTGTCACGGTTAAGTCAGCTGTCACGGTTAAGTCAGATGTCAGGTAAAATCATCTGTCACGGTTAAGTCAGCTGCCACGGTTAAGTCAAATGTCACGGTTAACTTTGCTAAGATGATTGACAGAAGTGGTTCCGCAATGGACACCTGGCACAGAGCAATTGCTGGTAACGATGTAACTCATGCCTTCTCATAAACCTGCAACAGAACAACCCAATCTGCACATCTAGTGAGTTAAAGAGAGGTTAAGGCCAGTAGAAGAATTACAAGTTGTAAAGAACAGCAATAAACAAACAACAAGCAGGATTGTGTACATCAGCTGCAGTTAGGACCGGGCTATCACTTTCCTCCCTAGAGCAGGTCGCTGCAGAGTCCCCGAGTCACCTTCACCAGCTTTCACTAACACTACATTCGGTGATTGACGCTTTGGAAGAAGGACCCGAAGCACAGGAAAACTTCAGTAACTCCCACAGTGAATTTCGACGTTAACACTGACCTAACGACAGAAACATGAAAAAAAGCAATGTAGAAGACATTAACAATACCTGGAGAGTACTACAATATTTTTGTCCTTGCAACGGAGGAACAGAAAGAATTAGCGAGACTAACAGCTTTTCGAAAGAGACAAAATATATAGAGAGAAAGATTTATCATATACATCGTTTCTTACAAAGACATAAAAAGTAAAGTTGTATGTAGACGACGCTAAAGAAGTAAAGAGTTTAAAAAAAATAATGGTCTCTCTATGAGGAATATGGTGTTTAGTGACATTATTTTTGCATAACCACGGCATATTTTTGCGTGATGTATCACGCCAGGTCGCATTTACTGCCAAGAAAAAATTATGGTACCCGTTTTAGGGGCTGGTTGAACCGTGCAGCCATATCGGTCAGAAAACAAATCTACGCTTCTGGGGATCGAACTCGGCAGTTTGTGATCAGGAAGACAGTGCACGCATCACTCAGCCACCACTCAGGCAAGACTTAACTCTTTCAGTACAGAAGGTTGTTATCAATGCAACGGAAGAGATTTCAGAGACAAAATCTTTCATCCATTCAAATATCAATGTACATGTTTATATTTATCATTTATATAACATATTATTGATGAATTTTTAGATAATTGAAAAAGGAATTAAATTAACTAATATCAAGATGATGCAAGACATGTAAATTGAATATGGTTTGATGATGTTTTACGCGAATCAAATTGAAAGTGCCGCACTCTGCAGCTACACGTACGCACCCGAAATCTACATGACGTAGAGTGCGTGGAAACGTACGGAAAGTGTTATCCGTTGTGAAATTATTTAGGACACACGAAATTTGTAAATAAAAAAAAGTAAATAGCCCAGTCACGCCAAGTGATTGTTAGGGGAATATGGTGTTAGTGACCATAATTTTTACAGAACTTCGGCGCATGATTTTTGGGGTAACGTGGTCGGTATTACGCCAGTGTCGCTTTACTTTCCAAGAAAAAAAATCCGGTACCCATTTAAGTTTGGGTGAACCGGGAAGCTCTTGTCCTTTGTAGTCCAGTTCACCAACCACTGAGCTATCGCGGCTCCCTTAAATTGTTTAGGAATACCAGAAATAGCAATTATAATAATTTAGTCTATGTACCCAGGACGCTGACCTTCAACCAAATGCTCTGTTTGGACTTTTGAGCAATACCCGAATAGCGTGCCTTATATAGACGTTCAAGTTGTATGTTTTTATCTTATAATTCAGATGGAATGGCGCCAGATCACCTGATGTAACAACTGATATCAGCGATAGAAAGTCAGTCAGCAGAAATGAAGCGTTAAAAAGTCAGTCAGCAGAAATGAAGCGATAAAAAGTCAGTCAGCAGAAATGAAGCGATAAAAAGTCAGTCAGCAGAAATGAAGCGATAAAAAGTCAGTCAACAGAAATGAAGCGATAAAAAGTCAGTCAGCAGAAATGAAGCGATAAAAAGTCAGTCAGCAGAAATGAAGCGATAAAAAGTCAGTCAGCAGAAATGAAGCGATAAAAAGTCAGTCAGCAGAAATGAAGCGATTAAAAAGTCAGACAGCAGAAATGAAGCGATAAAAAGTCAGACAGCAGAAATGAAGCGATAAAAAGTCAGTCAGGAGAAATAAAGCGATAAAAAGTCAGTCAGGAGAAATAAAGCGATAAAAAGTCAGTCAGGAGAAATGAAGCGATAAAAAGTCAGTCAGGATAAATGAAGCGATAAAAAGTCAGTCAGGAGAAATAAAGCGATAAAAAGTCAGTCAGGAGAAATGAAGCGATAAAAAGTCAGTCAGGAGAAATGAAGCGATAAAAAGTCAGTCAGGAGAAATAAAGCGATAAAAAGTCAGTCAGGAGAAATAAAGTGATAAAAAGTCAGTCAGGAGAAATAAAGCGATAAAAAGTCAGTCAGGAGAAATAAAGCGATAAAAAGTCAGTCAGGAGAAAAGAAGCGATAAAAGTCAGTCAGGACAAATAAAGCGATAAAAAGTCAGTCAGGAAAAATAAAGCGATAAAAAGTCAGTTAGGAGAAATGAAGCGATAAAAAGTCAGTCAGGAGAAATAAAGCGATAAAAAGTCAGTCAGGAGAAATAAAGCGATAAAAAGTCAGTCAGGAGAAATAAAGCGATAAAAAGTCAGTCAGGAGAAATGAAGCGATAAAAAGTCAGTCAAGAGAATTGAAGCGATAAAAAGTCAGTCAGGAGAAATGAGGCGATAAAAAGTCAGTCAGGAGAAATGAAGCGATAAAAAGTCAGTCAGGAGAAATAAAGCGATAAAAAGTCAGTCCGGAGAAATAAAGCGATAAAAAGTCAGTCAGGAGAAATAAAGCGATAAAAAGTCAGTCAGGAGAAATGAAGCGATAAAAAGTCAGTCAGGAGAAATGAAGCGATAAAAAGTCAGTCAGGAGAAATGAAGCGATAAAAAGTCAGTCAGGAGAAATAAAGCGATAAAAAGTCAGTCAGGAGAAATAATGTGATAAAAAGTCAGTCCGGAGAAATTAAGCGATAAAAAGTCAGTCAGAAGAAATGAAGCGATAAAAAGACAGTCAGAAGAAATGAAGCGATAAAAAGTCAGTCAGAAGAAATGAAGTGATAAAAAGTCAGTCAGGAGAAATGAAGCGATAAAAAGTCAGTCAGGAGAAATGAAGCGATAAAAAGTCAGTCAGGAGAAATAAAGCGATAAAAGTCAGTCAGGAGAAATAAAGCGATAAAAAGTCAGTCAGGAGAAATGAAGCGATAAAAAGTCAGTCAGGAGAAATAAAGGCACAAAATGTCAGACAAGAGAAATAAAGGGACAAAATTTCAGACAAGAGAAATAAAGGGACAAAATTTCAGACAAGAGAAATAAAGGGACAAAATTTCAGACAAGAGAAATAAAGGGACAAAATGTCAGACAAGAGAAATAAAGGGACAAAATGTCAGACAAGAGAAATAAATGGACAAAATGTCAGACAAGAGAAATAAAGGGACAAAATTTCAGACAAGAGAAATAAAGGGACAGAATGTCAGACAAGAGAAATAAATGAAACTAACAGACTTGTAATAAACAGCAGGACAGCTCAGAGAATCAGTTATCCAGGAAATTGCAAGAGAATAAGATGAGAAGAGATTTAAAGGTAGGCTAAATATATCTATCTGTAAGACAGTCTAAATATATCTGAAAGACAGTCTAAACATATCTGAAAGACAGTCTAAATATATCTGTAAGATAATATAAATATATCTGTAAGACAGTCTAAATATATCTGTAAGATAATCTAAATATATCTGTAAGATAATATAAATATATCTGTAAGACAGTCTAAATATATCTGTAAGATAATATAAATATATCTGTAAGACAGTCTAAATATATCTGTAAGATAATATAAATATATCTGTAAGACAGTCTAAATATATCTGTAAGATAATCTAAATATATCTGTAAGATAATATAAATATATCTGTAAGGTAATATAAATATATCTGTAAGATAATCTAAATATATCTGTAAGATAATCTAAATATATCTGTAAGATAATCTAAATATATCTGTAAGATAATCTAAATATATATGTAAGATGATCTAAATATATGTAAGACAGTATATACACACAAGACAGTCTACGTATATATACATTTATCGTCATGTAGTTAGATTTATGTGTATATCTATATATACTTTTGTTTGTTGTTCCAGCTGAAGGGCTACTTAGCCGAAACGTCGTTATACGTTTGTTTTGTTTCTCACCTACTCAAAGCTATTACCATACAACTTTTTCCCTTTTTTTAATAATGTTCATTATTATCATCAGCTTTGCAGCAGCTTCGCATTTCTATGTATATTGATGTCTTTACCCATCATTTCTATGTATCTTGATGCCTTTACCCATCATTTCTATGTATATTGATGCCTTTACCCATCATTTCTACGTATATTTATGCATTTACCCATCATTTCTATGTATCTTGATGCCTTTACCCATCATTTCTATGCATCTTGATGCCTTTACCCATCATTTCTATATATGTTGATGCCTTTACACCAGATATTCAAGAACATTGTGATAACTGTATTCAGATGATTCCACTGGCACGGGCGGTTGAGCTATTATGGACTTTAAATCTTTTGTAGTGAAACCGGGGCCTTCCATAACCATAAATGTATTCAGAGTTACATCAAATGTATCCAACTGTTGGGAGCCGCGATAGCTCAGTGGTTTGTGAACTGGACTGAAAAAGACAAGAGGTAGGGTTTGATCCCAAACGACGGCTTCCGGTTCACCGAGCCTTTAATGGGTACCGGACTTTTTTTCTGGTAAAGTAAAGCGACACGGGCGTTATACCGACCACATTACCCCAAAAAATCATGGGCTGAAGGTCTGTAAAATGTGTGGTCGCTAACACCATATTCCCTATACGCCACTTGGCGTGACGGGGGTACTTTACTTTACTTTACTTTACTTTACTTTACTTTACTTTACTTTACTTTACTTTACTTATTTAACTATTGTAAAGAAAGAACTCCTCCACTCTTAGTCTCACACACTTCTGTGAAGATAGTGTAGAGAGTCTATTCTCTCCGACGCACTATCTCAGTCACAGTGCAATCAAGTAACACGCCAACTTCTAACACGATTACACAAAGTTGTGGTCAGACGTTGTCCATTAGCAGCCAGAGCTCAGACATTACCCGGAAACATCGGCAAATCCTCGACACCAGTGGGAGTACCACTGTCTCCTTAAGCTGCCGAACTATTGATCTTGTGATTTAAATATAGTACTAGTCATCGATTAAAAGAATCAACATCACTGTACTGACGACAGTACCTGGTGTTGAGACCAATAGGTGTTGAGCTCTTCTCAATAAATAACGCACAGTACGGATGCTGGTAGGGAGCCGCGATAGCCCAGTGGTTAGTGAAGTTGACTACAAAGGACAAGAGGTAGGGTTCGAATCCATCCGACGGCTTCCGGGTTCACCCAGCCTTAAATAGGTACCGGATTTTTTTCTGGGAAAGTAAACGGCAACGGACGTAATACCGATCACATTACCACAACAATGATGTGCCAAAGGTTTGTAAAATTGATAGTCACCATATTCCCTATACGTCACTTAGTGTGACTGGGCTGTTTACTTCTTGTTTCTGTAACAGATGCTGGTAGTTTCTGTGGATTGCTGGTTATCTTACTGTGATGCCATCTTTCTTGTAGCTTATAAAATAAACATAAAATGGTATTGAGCAGCTAGACTAACAGAAAGACAATACAGACTACAACGTTTCGGCAAAGGCCTTTGTCAGGTAAACAAAACAAAATAATACGGGAGGTCAAAAAGTAATGCACACCAATTTTTTTCTCGGCTAATAATAAAGATAGGAATATGAAATTTTGCACACTTGGGATATGACATGTTCCAATTATGAGTACCAAATTGCACAGCATTCTGATAAATATTACGCAATCTATGAACCGTTAAAATGAAGCTTGTCAACCGTTACAAACAGCGAATTGTCATAGAATTTCTGGTTGCGGAAAAAGAAACTGTGGCAAACATTCATAAACGACTGTGTGCAGTGTACAAATGTTCTGCAGTCGATAGGAGCACAGTTAGTCGCTGGGTTCAGAGAATTAAAGCTGCAGAAAGTGTACGAGTGGAGCTGCATGATTTACCGCGTTCTGGACGTGTTGCCTCGGCTACCAGCACAGACATGTTAAACCGGGCTGATGCCATTATTCGTAAGGATAGGCGTATCACTAGTTAGCAATTGGCATTGCAGCTTACAGTCAGCAAGGGAAGTGCAATCGCAATTTTTAAAACTCTCGGATATTCAAAGATTTGCGCTCGATGGGTTCATCAGTGCCTAGCAAATGATCACAGAGTTCAAAGGAAAACATTCTGTTCTGAATTGTTGGAGCGTTTCGGTGTTGAAGGAGAAATGTTTTTGTCAAAAATTGTTACCGGTGACGAAACGTGGGCACATTATTCTGAGCCTGAAACAAAAATGCAGTCAATGGAATGGCATCATCCGCAGTCACCAAAAAGAAAAAAATTCAAAACATCTCCATCAGCCGGAAAGGTGATGATCACTGTCTTCTGGGACATTGATGGTGTGATTCTTGTTGATGTAATGACAAGAGGTGAGACAATCAACTCGACAGCTTACATCAATACACTGACAAAACTCAAAAATCGGTTCCACAGAGTTCGGCCTAATAAGCCATCTGCAGATTTGTTGCTTCAACATGACAATGCACGCCCTCACACAAGTCTGGTAACACGGGAAGCAATCAACAAATTTGGTTGGACTGTACTGCCCCATCCTCCTTACAGCCCATCTCTGGCTCCCTCAGATTTCCATCTGTTTGGACCACTCAAAAAATTCCTGCGTGGGACACACTTTGACAATAATGAGGGTGTGATCCGTGCAGTTAAAAAATGGCTACGCGAGCAGGACAAAACTTGGTACAAACGAGGCATTCATGACCTAGTTTCGCGTTGGCGTAAGGCAATACGCTTGGACGGAGATTATGTTGAAAAATAGGTAGTGTAAAGGGGATGTTCAGCTACAATCTGTGAAAATTTCACACATTTTGCCCGAATAGTTTCCGAGAAAAAATTGGTGTGCATTACTTTTTGACCTCCCTACGTATAAACATTAAACACAAACATCCTAGCAAGAATCAGTGAAGAGTTCCACAGCTAAAGTTGAGAACTACATTCGATGTCACATAATCTAACTGGTTTGACTTTCGATTCTCCGAGTAATTAAACAAAAAGTAAAGAGCCCCCGTCACGCCAAGTGGCGTATAGGGAATATGGTGTTAGTGACTATAAATTTTACAAAACTTTGGCACATGATTTTTGGGATAATGTGGTCGGTATTAAGCCCATGCCGCATTACTTTCCCAGAAAAAAATCCGGTACCCATTAAAAGCTGAGTGAACCCGAAGCCGTCGGTTGGGATCGAAATATATATCGTCTTCGAGTATTATAAGTGAATTCACTCACCGTGTCATCAGTCAGTGGTTGAAATGACTTCAATATACCTTTCTCGAGAGCTATAGAGATCCCATAACAGTTAGAATCAACAGCAAACATGTCAGCTTGTTTAATGTTCTGCAGTTGATGTTTGTAGACGTAAGTGATGATACCTACAAGGAGGCTGAACACACAAACAAATAAATGAAGACCACTTTGCAGCATATGTCAAGGAAATGAGGAAATATTAAACATTAGGTATCTAAAAGCTTACAATTTCCCAATAGTAACTTATGGTTGAAACGTGAGCTATGTACACAGTTAGATTACAAAACCCATTAATGAATTCAGAATGAATGAAGAAAAATATGACTTTAATGTATTCATGTGGAAACCATCTGGTAAAAGAAAACAAGGATAACCAGGAGAAACACCAAACATAAATAACTAGGAAACGCTCAACCATGAGATTAAGAACTACAAAAACTAGCATCAAATTGTAAATTGTGGAGAATAATGACTTATGCCCTATGTGCCGTCTTCGACTTGAGAAGAAAATGAGTGCACGTGAATTAGAAGATACTTTAGAATAGAGTTAACTTTGACAAGAATAAACATGACCATTTTACAGCAATTTAATATCCCACATAATTTGTAGTTTATCATCATCATCATCATCATCATCATCATCATCATCATCATCATCATCATTGTGAGTGCTGGCGTAGACTATGTCTCTTAACAATTGTCTATCTCTACGCCTGGTTACCAATTCTGTTCTTAGATAAACATACAGTCCAGGAAAATACAATATTTTTGACATATAAAAGCACAGTGCTTGGGAGAATATCATTATGGAAGAATGAGTACCAGGTAAAGAGAGAAAAATGTTGATGTGAGAAGTTACAGATGAATGGTAATGTTTGTAGTTGAAGCTAGGGTACCCATGCAGGACATCGAAAACTACATCAGAGCAGCTGTTACTGGAGCCATATTCCAACAGAGAAAAGCTAGATAACCACGTGATTTTAAGTAAATGCTAATACTTGATCATCCCTTCTTTTACGAGGTGTAAAATATAGTTACTAAAATACATACACCCCGAGTGTGCTTGTTTTCGCAGTTAGAGATTTCTTGAAACGAAACATTACTTTGTCTAGTCGTGTCTAGATGATAATTAAACTTCCAATTTTCAGCAACTTTCTTGTAAGGGAGAAACTTATCTCATTGAGGAGTAACACCACTCGACCCGCTAAAACCCACTCGCCCACTCCTCAGGTTCCGATAACCGGTACAGCATTACGAAGAATGAAAGTCAAACTGACATGGCCGTAACGTAAATTTTCAATATGGCTACCGGGCGTGTTCTACCCGAAACCAGCAGAGATATAGTGTTTAGCGAGATCGTGGGAGGAGGGGATGGGCGTTGACATTAGACATGTACAACAGTAGATTTAACATACCGTGTCTAACAAGCAAGGATTGATTACTATGATCGAACTGTTCACAATTGGAGAGAATATTCAGCAAAATCGTTCAATTTCGCTGGAAAATGCCAGAACAAGAATAAGTTATAAACTCATTCTTGATTTATTCGTTAAAAAAATATGTACGTTAACTTCCGTTTAGGGACGACCTGGTGTAGTGCTGACAGCATTTTAAAAAAATTGTCCCGGATGCAAGGAAAAGAAGGCATTAACAAAACAGGGAAGTGCGGCAAGACATAATGCGGGGCCTGTGCAAGGTTGGACACTTGATATTAAAGATCGTCGAACATGAAAAGTCTACAACTACTGCCCAGAGTGCCGTGTTCGGCTCGAAAGCAAAAAAAGGGATAGAACAACATACTCTCTGTTCGTCACACTCAATGAGTGGAGAGGACTCCTTCTTTTCTGCCTTTCTCTTACCACAGAGAGGTGGCATATACACCAGCTACATCGGATTCCGGTAGACTGTTAATTTGATGTGATGGAAATGTCTGTCCACTCACAACACGCTTTGCTGGCCGTGAAACCATGATCAGGGCAGTAGAGCTTACCCGAAGTGGCAAAGAAAGAGTTGCAAATTGAGTCAGGGCAATCAACTGAGATGAGGTTGTGAATCATATTCTGGATGATTGATCATATGTTGGAGTCAAAGATGTTGAGTCGGAGTCATTGAATGGGAGTCGCGGTATTGAAGATGTGAAGGGAAATTGTCGTAGAGTCGTGGTTTGATATCAGTTGAGGCTGTGGCGTTTGAGTTGTACAGTTGAAGCTAAAATGTAAATGTTAATATGAAAATAAAAGGTACTACAAATCGCATGCTAAGGTTTTACATCAAATACGTTCTGTTCACCCGAGTAGCGTTGTGTGTGTCCGTCGTCAGCTGCACTGACGACATCAGCGAAACCATAACCAATATGGCCGGTCTTTGTAAGAATGTCTCAGAGTGGAACAGCCCGTAGTTACTTTTTCGATGTAATTGAAGATGAGTGGACGTTCATGAAAGGATGACGACATAGCATGGATTGTGACACAGCCTGGATGGCGACACAGCATGAATGGCGACAGAGCATGGATGGCGACACAGCCTGGATGGCGACACAGCATGGATGGCGACAGAGCATGGATGGCGACACAGCATGGATGGCGACAGAGCATGGATGGCGACGCAGCATGGATGGCGACATAGCATGGATGGCGACACAACATGGATGGTGACACAGCATGGATGGTGACAGAGCATGGATGGCGACACAGCATGGATGGCGACATAGCATGGATGGCGACATAGCATGGATGGCGACATAGCATGGATGGCGACAGAGCATGGATGGTGACACAACATGGATGGCGACACAGCATGGATGGCGACACAGCATGGATGGCGACACAGCATGGATGGCGACAGAGCATGGATGGCGACAGAGCATGGATGGCGACAGAGCATGGATGGCGACACAGCATGGATGGCGACATAGCATGGATGGCGACAGAGCATGGATGGCGACACAGCATGGATGGCGACATAGCATGGATGGTGACAGAGCATGGATGGCGACACAGCATGGATGGCGACATAGCATGGATGGTGACAGAGCATGGATGGCGACACAGCATGGATGGCGACATAGCATGGATGGCGACATAGCATGGATGGCGACATAGCATGGATGGCGACAGAGCATGAATGGCGGCAGAGCATGGATGGTGACAGAGCATGGATGGCAACACAGCCTGGATGGCGACACAGCATGAATGGCGACAGAGCATGAATAACGACACAGCATGGATGGTGACAGAGCATGGATGGCAACACAGCCTGGATGGCGACACAGCATGAATGACGACAGAGCATGAATGGCGACACAGCATGAATGACGACACAACATGGATGGTGACACAGCCTGGATGACAACACAGTATGAGTGACGACACAGCATGAACGATGACAGAGCATAATTGACGACACAGCATGAATGGCGACACAGCATGGAGCATGAATGACGACACAGCATAGATGACGACACAGCATGAATGACGACACAGCATGAATGACGCACAGCATGGATTGCGATACAACATGGATGGCGACACAACATGAATGACGACACAGCATGAATGGCAACACAGCATGAATGACAACACAGCATGGATGGCGACACAACATGAATGAAGACACATCATGGATGGCGACACAACATCGATGGCGACACAGCATGAATGACAACACAGCATTAATGACGACATAGCATGGATGGCGACACAACATGGATGGCGACACAGCATGGATGGCGACACAGCATGGATGGTGACACAACATGGATGGTGACACAACATGAATGACGACACAGCATGGATGGCGACACAACATGGATGGTGACACAACATGGATGGTGACACAACATGAATGACGACACAGCATGGATGGCGACACAACATGGATGACGACACAGCATGGATGGCGACACAACATGGATGGCGACACAACATGGATGGCGACACAACATGGATGGTGACACAACATGAATGACGACACAGCATGGATGGCGACACAACATGGATGGCGACACAGCATGGATGGCGACACAACATGGATGGCGACACAGCATGGATGGCGACACAACATGGATGGTGACACAACATGAATGACGACACAGCATGTATGGCGACACAACATGGATGGCGACACAACATGGATGGCGACACAGCATGGATGGCGACACAACATGGATGGCGACACAGCATGGATGGCGACACAACATGGATGGCGACACAGCATGGATGGCGACACAACATGGATGGCGACACAACATGGATGGCGACACAGCATGGATGGCGACACAACATGGATGGCGACACAGCATGGATGGCGACACAACATGGATGGTGACACAGCATGGATGGCGACACAACATGGATGGCGACACAGCATGGATGGTGACATAGCATGGATGGCGACACAACATGGATGGCGACACAACATGGATGGTGACACAGCATGGATGGCGACACAACATGGATGGTGACACAGCATGGATGGCGACACAACATGGATGGCGACACAGCATGGATGGCGACACAACATGGATGGTGACACAGCATGGATGGCGACACAACATGGATGGCGACACAGCATGGATGGCGACACAACATGGATGGCGACACAGCATTAATGACGACACAGCATGGATGACGACACAACATGAATGACGACACAACATGAATGGCGACACAACATGAATGACGACACAACATGGATGGTGACACAGCATGGATGGCGACACAACATGGATGGCGACACAGCATGAATGACGACACAGCATGAATGACGACACAACATGAATGGCGACACAACACAGATGGCGACACAGCATGAATGACGACACAGCATGAATTGCAACACAACATGAATGTCAACACAGCATGAATTCGACACAACACAGATGGCGACACAGCATGAATGACGACACAGCATGAATGTCAACACAGCATGAATGGCGACACAGCATGAATGGCGACACAGCATGAATGACGACACAACATGAATGGCGACACAGCATGAATGACAACACAGCATGAATGACGACACAGCATTAATGACGACACAGCATGGATGACGACACAGCATGAATGACGACACAACATGAATGGCGACACAACACAGATGGCGACACAGCATGAATGACGACACAGCATGAATGGCAACACAACATGAATGTCAACACAGCATGAATTCGACACAACACAGATGGCGACACAGCATGAATGACGACACAGCATGAATGTCAACACAGCATGAATGGCGACACAGCATGAATGGCGACACAGCATGAATGACGACACAACATGAATGGCGACACAGCATGAATGACAACACAGCATGAATGACGACACAGCATTAATGACGACACAGCATGGATGACGACACAGCATGGATGACGACACAGCTTGGAGCATGGATGACGACACAGCATGGATAACGACACAGCATGGATCGCAACACAGTATGGATGGCAATACAGTATGGATGACGACACAGCATAGAAATTGGTGATAATCGATTCAGCAAACTTCTGAGTTTCTCATCTCTGACTGACACACATCGCTCTGGTGGACATCTGTAAACGATTAAGCATAAACAGTTTCGTGAAGTCTCCAGTGAGATACCATACTACTTATTCCCAAATGAGAAAACAGTATGTGGAGGTTTCAAGAAGTTATGAAAGTCCATGAAATATTACTTTCTTTACTGTGACGTCACTAGCAACGAAACCCGAATTTCTGACCGGAAACTGTGGGAGGCAGCATGGAGGGGCGACACTCGTGTTTGCCGATATCAAAGTCATATAATCTGTGTGTGGAGTGTCTCTTCATCGTGTACTGGACCTTGCACTTAGTGATGGTTGTATGTTTGTATCTCTCAAGCGTTTCTCAGTAGCAAACAATTGTGTTCATACTTTCTGTATAAAATAAGGCGTTACTGAAGGCCAGGCAAGACTGAATTCCACATGGTAGTGACAATATCTCACTATTTCTATGAGTTTTCACTCGCTTTAGCATTTCCTGTTTGAGTAAGAAATCTTCAACTACATTTTGACTCACCCTTTGGTTTCCTCTCTATAAACCACATATTTCTTGAATGTTTTTAATTGAACCGAAGCCCAACCCCCCTCTATTCTCCTCAATAAATGCCACCCTTTTATCTATTCGTTCGATCTTGCCAGCTCTTCTTTGTCCTGTTTCTGCCTATCTAAAATGTCTACGGGTGTTCAGTAATGATTTCTTTTGACATTCTGTTGGTTATTTTGATAATACCTTCGGGCACAAGTTTTCTAGTTCTCAAACAGACTCATTTCTCCAAATCGTTTCTTTCAATATTCTCTTATTTAAATATTGCAGGAACCTTTGCAACAAGCACTCTCGCTAGCTTGATGTTCTCACACCGCAGGCTCATCGACGTTTCTGCGTCCAAAAATAGTCTTATTCGTGCTCCAGGAGTCGTACATTTGGTTTAATACATGTTTTACCGACAACTATGTTTGCAGCCTACATGTTTGACATTGATTTAGCACGTGCAGATAATGCTGCAAATCGCTTCCTATTTACATCGATTACTGTCTACAAAAATCGACCCTGGAGTACTTTTTAGTCGTATTTAATCATTCTTTCCCTGTCGGCTTTCCTTCAACACGTCATCAATTATGAAGTCGAATACAATAGGGGAATGTACTCGGACAATTTGTGAGACATTTTCGCGCAGAATATTCGCGATTTCAGAGCTGGATTGATTGATTGCTTCGATTCGAGTTTATCTATTTAGACTGCGATTTGCTGCTGCCACTAAAATTATTGTCTAGAATATGCATAATTGATGTCAAACATACATTTAACTTGATATTTACTGTACATTTATTCGATTACTGTAATATTCATAATTGATGTCTAGCACATATATCATTAATGTAGAGAATAATCGATCTTAACGTTATTTTGATTCAGATCGATCGTACGTATAATTAATGTCTACCATATATTTAAGTTATGACTTCTGCTTCTTCTTCTACCTTTTTAGCTCCCAGTGGAGCATTGGTCTTCAATAAACACTTTCCAAGTCGTTCTGTTTTTTGCCATTCTTTTAAGATCATTCCATGTCTTCCCCATCATCTTCATCTCTGCTTCTATCTCTCTTCTCCAAGAATTCCTTGGTCTTCCTCTTTGTCTTTTCCCCTGGGGATTCCAAAAAAGGGCCTGTTGTGTAATACTCTCAGTTGGCTTCCGTAGTGTGTGTCCTATCCATCGCCACCGTCTTCGCTGTATCTCTTTATCCACTGGTGTTTGACTGGTACATTTCCATAATTCTATGTTAGTGATTTTGTCCTGCCATTTCCATCCTTTTATTCTGCGTAAGCATCCATTAATGAAAGTCTGTATCTTCGTGATTGTCAATTTTGTTGTTCTCCATGTTTCACAGCCATATAATAGGGCCGCCTTAACATTTATTTTTAATTTTTAGTTATGACCACCTTGCATATAAGTGAGATCTATTACACGTTTTTCGCATGTCTAGAATACATATATTTGATAACTTAGAAGATGATACGAGACAATCCGATGTTGTAACTTACTGGAATGTCAGTGAGACAAAGAAAACAGACACACAAAGAAACAGACACAAATAATAGACAAATTTAAGACGCATATAATTGGTACCCATTACTAGAGAAGACCCACGTCGTTGGGTCGTCTTGCGATGATTTACTTTACTTGAGAGGTGTAACCACGAACTATTTATTTATAACCAATACCCATAACCAATCCATAACCAATCCATAACCAATCCATATCCATAACCAATCCATATCCATAACCAATCAATATCCATAACCAATCCATATCCATAACCAATCAATATCCATAACCAATCCATAACCAATCCATATCCATAACCAATCCATAACCAATCCATAACCAATCCATATCCATAACCAATCCATAACCAATCCATAACCAATCCATATCCATAACCAATCCATAACCAATAACCAATAACCAATATTTATTTATATTTTTATCTACGCCATTTTTCTGTCAGTACCATTACGGCAGTTCTACCTAATGTATGCATATTAACGCACTGCCTTTAAGATAGATTGATTTGTGACAACCAGGGCAGCCCTATAGCAATATCCTGACAAATGTCGAAGATGTTTATGATGACGGTTCACGTTATTTACTTCGAATTTGTTCTATAAATAGTTGTTCTATACTTTATTGACATAACCCTTGAATATGTGAATTGTTTTGCTTGAACGGAATTAGACATATTCATTCATTCATTCGCTTATTTTTCTCAATGGCCGAAGACGGCACATAGGGCGGAAGTCTTAGTTCTTCACGATTGACGATCAGCTTCTAGTTCTTGTAGTTCTTGATTGTTTCTTAGTCTCGTGGCTGAGCTTCTAGTTCTTGTAGTTCTTGATTGTTTCTTAGTCTCGTGGCTGAGCTTCTAGTTCTTGTAGTTCTTGATTGTTTCTTAGTCCCGTGGCTGAGCTTCTAGGTCTTGTAGTTCTTGATTGTTTCTTAGTCCCATTGTTGAGCTTCTAGTTCTTGTAGTTCTTGATTGTTTCTTAGTCCCATAGTTGAGCTTCTAGTTCTTGTAGTTCTTGATTGTTTCTTAGTCCCATGGCTGAGCTTCTAGTTCTTGTAGTTTTTGATTGTTTCTTCGTCCCATGGTTGAGCTTCTAGTTCTTGTAGTTCTTGATTGTTTCTTAGTCCCACGGTTGAGCTTCTAGTTCTTGTAGTTCTTGATTGTTTCTTAGTCCCATGGCTGAGCTTCTAGTTCTTGTAGTTCTTGATTGTTTCTTAGTCCCATAGTTGAGCTTCTAGTTCTTGATTGTTTCTTAGTCCCATGGTTGAGCTTCTAGTTCTTGATTGTTTCTTAGTCCCATGGCTGAGCTTCTAGTTCTTGTAGTTCTTGATTGTTTCTTAGTCCTATGGTTGAGCTAGTTCTAGTAGTTCATGATTGTTTCTTAGTCCCATGGTCGGGCTTCTTGTTCTTGTAGTTCTTGATTGTTTCTTAGTCCCATTGTTGAGCTTCTAGTTCTTGTAGTTCATGATTGTTTCTTAGTCCTATTGTTGAGCTTCTAGTTCTTGTAGTTCATGATTGTTTCTTAGTCCCATGGTTGAGCTTCTAGTTTTTGTAGTTCATGATTGTTTCTTAGTCCCATGGTTGAGCTTCTAGTTCTTGTAGTTCATGATTGTTTCTTAGTCCCATTGTTGAGCTTCTAATTCTTGTAGTTCACGATTGTTTCTTAGTCCCATTGTTGACCTTCTAGTTCTTGTAGTTCATGATTGTTTCTTAGTCCCATGGTTGAGCTTCTAGTTCTTGTAGTTCATGATTGTTTCTTAGTCCCATTGTTGAGCTTCTAGTTCTTGTAGTTCATGATTGTTTCTTAGTCCCATTGTTGAGCTTCTAGTTCTTGTAGTTCATGATTGTTTCTTAGTCCATGGTTGAGCTTCTAGTTCTTGTAGTTCATGATTGTTTCTTAGTCCCATTGTTGAGCTTCTAGTTCTTGTAGTTCATTATTGTTCTTAGTCCCATTGTTGAGCTTCTAGTTCTTGTAGTTCATGATTTTTTCTTAGTCCCATGGTTGAGCTTCTAGTTCTTGTAGTTCATGATTGTTTCTTAGTCCCATTGTTGAGCTTCTAGTTCTTGTAGTTCATGATTGTTTCTTAGTCCCATGGTTGAGCTTCTAGTTCTTGTAGTTCATGATTGTTTCTTAGTCCCATTGTTGAGCTTCTAGTTCTTGTAGTTCTTGATTGTTTCTTAGTCCCACGGTTGAGCTTCTAGTTCTTGTAGTTCTTGATTGTTTCTTAGTCCCATTGTTGAGCATCTAGTTCTTGTAGTTCATGATTGTTTCTTAGTCCCATTGTTGAGCTTCTAGTTCTTGTAGTTCTTGATTGTTTCTTAGTCCCATGGTTGAGCTTCTAGTTCTTGATTGTTTCTTAGTCCCATGGCTGAGCTTCTAGTTCTTGATTGTTTCTTAGTCCCATGGCTGAGCTTCCATATTTATTGTTCAGCGAAGCGATTCTTTTGTTCTACCTTGTTTTCTTTGACCAGATATTTTCCACTTGAATGCCTGACTGTGAAGTCTTTCTTCATTTATTCTGAACACGTGACTGTTGTATTTCCAACGAATTTTTCTTTTAATGCTCTACAAGCAGTGCTTTTTTTTATGGCAAACAGGTATATATATTCACTTTGAAGATTTTATTATATCTACTTCTACAATTTTAACATATCCTCTTATATACCTTTGCCGTCTCTATATCTCTTCTTGCTGTTGTTATCAGCTGCCGAATAACGACCTAGAACAGTCATCTACATAATTGCTAAAGATGAACTTCAATTGTAAAACATATTTTATTGCAGTACTTATTTGTGGGGAAAAGTTCCGTAACTATACGTGAAGATTTGACATCAACTTCCACGATTTCAACGTATCCTCTGATATATCATCGTCGTCTCTAGATCGCTTCTTGCTTTTGGCATCAGCTGCAGGATTATCGGATATTGAATTACATCGGAGTAACGATGAATCACTTATTTTCTGGGAATGAATTTGCTGAGAGGAGGAAGCACTTATTGTTAGTCGAACACCGAGGTATCACTGCAAATGAATTAGAATCCATAATTGCTCAACAGCCCGTGCCAGAGGAATCATCAGAATGACAATCCATCTCATTGAAGGATCCAAACAAAAAGAAAGCTGCAGTCCCCATCATAGCAGCTACAGCACACTCAAAGAGACACAAGGCCAAGAGGCACCAAAAGTGAACGTAACTGAACTGTCCTTCGTCATACGATATCATCATTAATCGTAAGCAATCGGAACATCACAAAACGCGATCCGGATGAAAAACACAGCTCACTGTGTGCACATAGCACTAAACTCAGTAGCTCCGGCAGCAAACCCATTATCCTACTGAACATCAGTGCAGAGTTGTCCGTACAAACAGAGGTGACCTAGATGAACGTTCATCTGAGAGAAACCTCTTTCACATTCATTGGAAGATACTTCATTTGTGTCCAAAGTGAGCGTTAGAGGAAGTTGTTTGTCTGAGGGTTTATTTTATTGACGATATTCACGAAAAACACTAACATCTTCTCTTCCGTTTGAGCAAAATTTGCGGGCTAAGTTTGTGATCTTCACCAAATGTCAGGTAGTAAAATGTAAAGTACCCCCGTCACGCCAAGTGGCGTATAGGGAATATGGTGTTAGTGACTATAAATTTTACAGACCCTCGGCACATGATTTTTGGGGTAATGTTGTCGTTATTACGCCCGTGCCGCTTTACTTTCCCAGAAAAAAAATCCGGTACCAATTAAAGGTTGGGATCGAACCCTACCTCTTGTCCTCTGAAGTCCAGTTCACTAACCACTGAGCTATCGCGGCTCAAATGTCAGGTGCTTACCAGGATTTTCTGGCCAGTACTTAGAATCTAAAATCTTGGCACTTTCAAGCAAATCATCATCATGTCCTTCAAGCTGACGTTTTCCAGGAATTTCATTCAGATTTTTATAAAAAAGCAGAACTTATTGCAGGATCGTACCTGCCATTTGTGTGGAGTTCAGTCCCTTTCAACTTCAAGTTCTTCTGACTTTGAAGAAACAAACTGTAGTATCGACCAGGGTTTTCAATTCTTTTCTCAAAAAAGTTTAATTGCATTATTTATCTTTCTGTCTACTTTTGCTATGATGCTGTCTACTCTTGCTATGATGCTGACCACTTTTGCTATGATGCTGTCTACTTTTGACTTCTGCAGTGATGGACTTTTAATTTTTTAAAAAAGGTGCCGTACCGCCAAAAAAAGGCACTGTCTTCAAGTATTCCTGTTCTCATTCGTCTCTTATTTGTTAATTTGAAATGTATTATTTCCAGCGTATGTTTGAAATCCAAGGGATACATTTTTTTAAAAAGGCATTTATATTCCTATCTAAAGCCCTGGTGGAGTTTTAAGTTTCACATACACATGTTAGCACAAGCATCACATCAATATGGTAGCACTGGTATCATATCCATATGTTAGCACAAGCATCACATCAATATGGTAGCACTGGTATCATATCCATATGTTAGCACTGGTATCACATCCATATGTTAGCACCGGTATCACATCCATATGTTAGCACTGGTATCTCATCCATATGTTAGCACCGGTATCACATCCATATGTTAGCACTGGTATCACATCCATATGTTAGCACCGGTATCACATCCATATGTTAGCACTGGTATCACATCCATATGTTAGCACCGGTATCACATCCATATGTTAGCACTGGTATCACATACATATGTTAGCACCGGTAACACATCCATATGTTAGCACTGGTATCATATCCATATGTTAGCACCGGTATCACATCCATATGTTAGCACTGGTATCATATCCATATGTTAGCACCGGTATCACATCCATATGTTAGCACCGGTATCACATCCATATGTTAGCACCGGTATCACATCCA
Source organism: Megaustenia siamemsis (assembly GCA_032433765.1). NCBI lineage: Eukaryota > Metazoa > Mollusca > Gastropoda > Stylommatophora > Ariophantidae > Megaustenia > Megaustenia siamemsis. The sequence continues at coordinate 181,893,471 of JAVIAB010000092.1, forward strand.
TATGTTAGCACCGGTATCACATCCATATGTTAGCACCGGTATCACATCCATATGTTAGCACAGGTATCACATCCATATGTTAGCACAGGTATCACATCCATATGTTAGCACTGGTATCACATCCATATGTTAGCACAGGTATCACATCCATATGTTAGCACCGTATCACATCCATATGTTAGCACAGGTATCACATCCATATGTTAGCACTGGTATCACATCCATATGTTAGCACAGGTATCACATCCATATGTTAGCACCGGTATCACATCCATATGTTAGCACCGGTATCACATCCATATGTTAGCACAGGTATCACATCCATATGTTAGCACTGGTATCACATCCATATGTTAGCACAGGTATCACATCCATATGTTAGCACCGGTATCACATCCATATGTTAGCACAGGTATCACATCCATATGTTAGCACAGGTATCACATCCATATGTTAGCACTGGTATCACATCCATATGTTAGCACAGGTATCACAGAGGAGTTGAACGACTTCACTTTTGTTCGTTTACTTAGAACTTTTGGTATCCAGATAATCGTCGGTATGTTGAAAGCATTTGATGCAATGATTTGAAAGCATTTGCTAGTGCGATGCTTGTCATGATTTCTGGTGTTATGTCCAAATCTCTGGCCATTTTTTCTGCCTAGATAGGTAAAATGTATAATTTATTTTAAAATGTCGTTGTTAATTGTTATATAAAAAGCTATGCTGGTAAAATCCATGACTTTCGTTTTGGTTCTGTTAATGTGGAGGCTTGTTCGACCAGAAATATTGTGGAGTCGTTTTATCTTTTCTTCACCATCAGCGTGTGTAGAGCTCAAAAAGAGCCAAGTCGTCTGCAAAACAGAGATAATAAATATAATGCTATATAAACTTTCTATAGAGAGCCTCGCAACAGGTGGTATTTCTTTTTTACTTTTTTTTTTCGTTCGCCAGCTTTTCACCTCTGACGAAGTCCCTAGAGACTAGGAACTGAATTTTGCGAGTTAATCAATTTTTCCATGGCAGCCGTGTGCACAGGGTTCCCTCACCGCACAGGCAGATACATCCATCTTTGGAGGTACTCATCCATCACCCTCACTACTGCACGATGAACAGAATCATTCACCGCTACCACCCCATTCAGCGCTAACACCCTATTCACCGCTCCGACTCCACTACCCGTCCACTCTTCCCTGACCATTAATTGCCTTTAAACGGGATCGCAAACTCCATGACATGCTTGCCAGGAGCCGCCTGCCTCCCTCCTCCCCCCCCCCCCCCCCCCACCATAGCCATCGGGGAACGATCCGCCGTAATTACAGTCTATGTAAAACTTGCAGCCACGTCCTCCAGACAGATAGGGTTCTCTTCCCCAATGATCCTTTTGAGATGACAGAGGGATTCACTTGTACATCGCGTAACATTATCTATGCTATCATATGTCTGTTATGTATATTGACCTACATAGGCGAGTCAGGAAGCCGTTGGAAAGATGCCGAGAACATCTGTATGACATCACTCGGGATGCAGGCACCCCGGTGGCATCCCGCTTCATCTATCAGTGCCGCAGCTTAAGGCGGATGTTCTAGTTAGTGGTCTGGTATCATTGCAGAAAAAAATCGTTATTTTGATTTGGTCTTATTTCGTAAATGTTAACATAGAATTATGCGTGTTGTTGGTGTGAGTTATGTATAAAGGAGGTTACTGAGTTCATTCTGATGCAGGCAGGACAGTCATAAGGAGTTCAGTGAAGCGTCTTTCATGATCGTCACATGTCCATAGTAGAACGATGCATTAACCACAGCCCGTCTGATAGAATCTCTGTCTCTAGCCAGATCTCCAACAGATCGTTGCATTCACCACAGCCCGTCTGAAAGAATCTCTGTCTCTCGCCAGATCTCCAACAGATCGTTGCATTCACTACAGCCCGTCTGAAAGAATCTCTGTCTCTAGCCAGATCTCCAACAGAACGTTGCATTCACCACAGCACGTCTGAAAGAATCTCTGTCTCTAGCCAGATCTCCAACAGATCGTTGCATTCACTACAGCCCGTCTGAAAGAATCTCTGTCTCTAGCTAGATCTCCAACAGAACGTTGCATTCACCACAACTCGTCTGAAAGAATCCCTGTCTCTAGCCAGATCTCCAACAGATCGTTGCATTCACCACAGCCCGTCTGATAGAATCTCTGTCTCTAGCCAGATCTCCAACAGATCGTTGCATTCACCACAGCCCGTCTGAAAGAATCTCTGTCTCTAGCCAGATCTCCAACAGATCGTTGCATTCACCACAACTCGTCTGAAAGAATCTCTGTCTCTAGCTAGATCTCCCACTTCATCTGCTATCATGTTCAAGGTATCCTTCAGTTTGAAACAAACTTCTTCGCGTCTGCCCCTGATGCCCCATATCCGTGATCTGCCCCAGTTTTAGGTTGCCATTCGTTCTGATATTTATATTACCATATCGTCATCAGATCCAATGTCCTTTGCAGAACATCGCATTCACTACATTCCGTCTGAAAGAACACAAATAAATTAGTAATATATCTCAGAGTTCGTAATATAAACGCAATAAATGACAGCAACAATTATAAAACTGAATCTAGAGACATCTCAATGACAGTAAAAAATACAGAATATATGGAATGCTGCATACCTTTATTGGACATTTAAGCTAATGAGACCCTTAGCTTGTTATGGTCTAATCTTACAGTTTTCATTAGACTTCATGGAACCTAATCTATTCTATCCGATCCATGAAATCAGTTTCATGTGAGAATCTTCCATATCCGGGTTGGTGACGTTGGTAAATTCTTCTACTTCGAAGGTCGACCTTAATGTGGGTCTCATTAGCTTCTTATCGCAACAACGATTTTAAATGTCTTCTGTTAAAATGAGATTGTACAGTCACTTCATTCGTTCCTCGAGAAATGCAGAGTGAAAAACAAACATCTGAAACTGTTTAAGCGATTAAGCTAGCCCCTGTAAAACAACATCCACATGTGCATTAATTGTGCATTATCGATTACAACATTAGCAAATTCGAACTCCGTGCAAGCATATTCGGCTATATAGGCAACAATCTCACTGAATAGTGATCTCTTAATAAATCTAAAAAAAAAACATTTACAAAACCAAGAAACAATTTTCCTAGAAGTCCATGAGTGAGACCATGAGTGAGACCATGAGTGAGACCATGAGTGAGACCATGAGTGAGACCATGACCATGAGTGAGACCATGACCATGAGTGAGACCATGACCATGAGTGAGACCATGACCATGAGTGAGACCATGAGTGAGATCATGAGTGAGACCATGACCATGAGTGAGACCATGACCATGAGTGAGACCATGACCATGAGTGAGACCATGACCATGAGTGAGACCATGACCATGAGTGAGACCATGAGTGAGACCATGACCATGAGTGAGACCATGAGTGAGACCATGACCATGAGTGAGACCATGACCATGAGTGAGACCATGACTACGATTGAGACCATGACCATGAGTGAGACCATGACCATGAATGAGACCATGACCATGAGTGAGACCATGAGTGAAACCATGACCATTAGTGAGACCATGAGTGAGATCTTGACCATGAGTGAGACCATGAGCGAGACCATGACCTTGAGTGAGACCATGAGTTAGACCATGACCTTGAGTGAGACCATGAGTGAGACCATGACCTTGAGTGAGACCATGAGTGAGACCATGACCTTGAGTGAGACCATGAGTGAGACTATGACCATGAGTGAGACCATGACCGTGAGTGAGACCATGACCATAAGTGAGACCATGAGTGAGACCATGACCATGAGTGAGACCATGAGTGAGACCATTAGCGAGACCATGACCTTGAGTGAGACCATGAGTTAGACCATGACCTTGAGTGAGACCATGAGTGAGACCATAACCTTAAGTGAAACCATGAGTGTGAACATGACCTTGAGTGAGACCATAAGTGAGACCATGACCCTGAGTGAGATCATGAGTTAGATCATGACTTTCAGTGAGACCATGAGTCAGACCATAGTGAGACCATGACCTTGAGTGAAACCATGAGTGTGAACATGACCTTTAGTGAGACCATAAGTGAGACCATAATTGAGATCATGACCTAAGTGAGACCATGAGTGAGACCATGAGTTAGACCATTAGTGAGATCCTAACCTTGAGTGAGACCGTGAGTGAGACCATGAGTGAGACCATGACCTTAGTGAGACCATGAGTGAGACCATGAGTGAGACCATGACCTTGAGTGAGACCGTGAGTGAGACCATGACCTTGAGTGAGACCATGAGTGAGCCCATGAGTGAGACCATGACCATAAGTGAGACCATGAATGAGACCATGACCATGAATGAGACCTTGAGTGAGACCATGACCTTGAGTGAGACCATGACAAAGCGTGAGTCCATGACCATTAGTGAGACCTCGACCATGAGTGAGACCATGAACTTGAGTAAGACCATGACCATGAGTGAGACTACGACCATGAGTGAGATCATGACCATGGGTGAGACCATGACCATGAGTGAGACAATGACCATGAGTGAGACCATGACCATGAGTGAGACTATGACCATGAGTGAGACCGTGACCATGAGTGAGATCATGATCATGAGTGAGACCATGACCATGAGTGAGATCATGACCATGAGTGAGACCATGACCATGAGTGAGACCATGACAATGAGTGAGACCATGACCCTGAGTGAGACAATGACCATAAGAGAGTGAAAATTAGCACAAGCGATAAAATTGTTAAAAATGAGAAAGTATTACACTCTAGCACAGGCAGAGAATAAGACTAAACTGGGAGAAAAAAAGTAGAGACACTAGCGTGACACGAACATAGGTTTATGAACTTGACTGTTCTTGAATCCAATCAAATTTCCTGAAAGTATTTTCATAATTTCATTTTTTTTAGAACAACAAAAACAAAAATAGGGAGCCCCATTTTGTTTCTCAGAAAATGTTGACATTGACAGTAGGCCTAAGATCAAATGGAGCCGCGATAGCTCAGTGGTTAGTGAACTGGACTACAAAGACAAGAGGTAGGGTTCGATACTAACCGACGGCGTCCGGGTTCACCCAGCCTTTAATTGGTACCGGATTTTTTACTGGAAAAGTAAAACGGCACGGACGTAATACCGACCACATTACTCCAAAAATCATGTGCTGAATGGTCTGTAAAATGTATGGTCACTAACACCATATTCCCTATACGCCACTTGGCGTGACGTGGCTCTTTACTTTTTTATACTAAGATCAAATATGTACAAGAATTGTAAGAATGCTCTAGTTTTTGTCCGTACATTTAAATCTTTTACTTTCTGTAACGTCTTCAATTTGCGAAAAAAAAATCTCATTGGCAAACACATCTAGTCTTGAAGCCTCAGTCTCCCCTCGAGACTCAGACCATCATCACGTTGCTCTCGTGTAATTGAATGAAAACGCCAGCTCCAGCAGGTGCAGGCCAGTCTTGCCACTGAAGCCAATCAAATACCGAGCAAGAGAAAATTACATTTTTTTTCTTTAAATTGAAAACATGGAATCATGGTCTGTCTATTTTTACTTACTTTTCATTTAAACACGTTCTCGCTTCTGTATAACTTATTTTTTCTACAATCTCATATGTCATTTCCTTCTTATTCAAACATTTATTTCCAAGTTCGCGCAAAAATCACATCAGATTGAATCCCTTATTCACTTTACAGTTTCATACTTAAATAAGGCGAATCCCTTCACAATGAAATAACTCAGCGTCTATTTTCCCATTTAGACGATCGATAGTGCAGATATGTCCCTTACTTCCTTCAGCGTGATAATAACAGCGAGAAAGTGCCACATCGCCAGCGGCAAATCCACGTTAATGAACAGCAAAGGTGTTAAGGATCTGACAGTATTTTTGTGGTTTCAGCCGTTATTAGAAAAATGAAGCATAGTTGGGTATTTCATTATATAGCGAACCAACAAGGGCTCATTCCGGATAGCCAGGATACTAGTCTTAAAGTAACCTTAAGCGACAATTTGTGATCCATCACTGGTAAGGGAATTTTGGTTCATTTTAAAGGTAGATTGTGTGATTAATTCTCTGTTTAGTCTCCCACATCTTGGATATATCGTAATGAGTGACAGAAAATACGAGACAGGAATAAATCAAAAACTAAAGTTGGCATAAAGCAATTTGGCGACATGAAATAGAAACTCGCATTACCAGGACTGAAGCAGATAATAATAAAGGGTTACATCTATATAGAGTTGAAACAGGGATACCAGCTAAAACTATAGACAACATATGTGTAGGCTGAAATGTGAATTAATAGAAGAATAAGAAGAATTGGGTTGACATATGGAAGAATTGGGTTGATAAATAATAGGAAGAATTGGGTTGCTATAGAATGGGAAGATTTGGGTTGATATAAAAATGTAGTTAACAACAAACATTCAACAGTTAACAACACATCATATTAACATTTAATAGTTAATTTCTTTAAATCGATTAAAAAGTGAAATATATATTTGTTACAACCCACACAGGTTACTTCCGTGAGTTAAGACAATAAGGAAGACAACTATGTATTAGAATCATCATCACCGCACACCGGACGAACCTATAGGTGCACCGATATTCCAGCCGATAATCTCGAAAAATCCGACAATCTTGACCGCTGTGCACGAACTCCGTAGCATGGCCAATGACCCACTGTGTGGGTAGGTTTTTGATGACAACTCTTCCAGGGAAGCAGGGACATTTACGTTCTTATCTATTAGATGTTACCTACCAATGATTCTTTAACGTGCGCTATCTAAACAAAGATAGCCTTCTGTGTACTGCCGTTATCCGAGAGGGTAGCACATTAGATCTCTCTACCCAGAAACCCGGTTTGGGTAACGTCACAAAGAAATTATGGATTAATTTGACCTATTTTTGAAATATCACCACCGCAAATGTTGGGATTTGAACCTGGATCCTTCCTGTCCATAAACCGACGTCGCACCACTAGACCACAAAGCCCTCATATAGTTGGATATATGGTAACTATATACATGTAGGGAGCCGCGATAGCTCAGTGGTTTGTGAACTGGACTGCAAAGGACAAGAGGTCAGGTGCGATCCTGATCGACGGTTTCCAGGTTCACACAGCCTTTAACGGGTATCGCATTTTTTTTCTGGGAAAGTAAATCGGCACTGGCGTGATACTGACCATATTACTCCAAAAATCATGCCCCGAAGGTCTGTAAAAATTATGGTCACTAACACCATATTCCCTGTACGCCATTTGGCGTGACGGGGCTCATACTTCTTTATTTTATATTCATGTAAACAGCAAAATGTCAAATTATGCAGAAACATAACGAGCACAACAAAATTAATTTACAAATTGAGTTATTAGCGGGTCATCATCATTGCACTCCGAACATGTCCATAGATGCTCAGATCCCCTCCTCAGCAAGTCTCCCAGTGACCAGCGACTGACGACTCCAGTTCTGTATTGGTTGAAAAGTCTTACACGCCCACTACGTTTCTCGTTTCTAGCTGTGCCCATCTTAACTCCCAACTTTTTTAATCCGAAAGAGATTTACAAATGCACTATTTTAACTTTCTCAAATTATAAATTACTACATTTATATCTTTCTTAAACATTTTCTTTCGAAATTTCAAATCTTCCTGCTTTCTAATTTGTGGTGAAATCTTACAGAGCAATGTTGTAGTAATGTGTTTAAAATCGAAGCTTTAAAGTAGTGAAAACACATGACAAGTTACAGATAACACATACAAGTTACAGATAACACATACAAGTTACAGATAACACATACAAGTTACAGATAACACATACAAGTTACAGATAACACATACAAGTTACAGATAACACATACAAGTTACAGATAACACATTACAAGTTACAGATAACACATTACAAGTTACAGATAACACATACAAGTTACAGATAACACATACAAGTTACAGATAACACATACAAGTTACAAATAACACATTACAAGTTACAGATAACACATACAAGTTACAGATAACACATACAAGTTTGAGAGGAACAAACAGCCATGTGCACTTTTACAACCAATCATCAAGAAATCTAATATCTGGCATGGAGCCCACAAAGACACAATAATTGAGTCAACTCACTATCTGACTGAAACTGACACTGGATAACAACTTTCAATTATGAACATCCAATCGTGGATGTGACACTAAGTGGACATTAAACATAATCAAGTAGAGCTAACTTTTTTTGTTTTAATCACTCCTGCCCAGTAATACTGTTTTCTTTATTGATTCTATTTCTCTCTTCGTTTATCATTTTTGGTTTTAATAACAACAATACACTGATTTATTGTTTAGTTACAATTAGATAAGCTGTTTTCCGCGTTATTGCACTGCAATGTTATACACAATAGAAGCCGGTACTGGATAAACGGCACTGTTTTTGCTACATTGCGCAGTGATGGGATCCTGCACATAAAAAATGTGCGTGCGAGATAACGACCCTCGGTAATAATTGAGGGAAGGAATTATTCATCATGATTGTGATAGAGAAGTAGTTGATTGGAAAATCAATGATTGATTAACATTCACGTGTTAGTGACGAGGTCAGTGACTTTTCCTGAAATAAAATAAATGACGTCATTATCAAGGTGCATTTCTCACAGAACTGGAGAATACTATGTCAGTTTCCCATATTGAAATAAACCACAATTAACCACAGTTCTGCTTCTTGCAGGTCTGGGGAACAAGCAAATAATTACAGTGCTGCGGTAAAGCTGGTAGCAGGAGCAAGTAATGGGGTGTAACGTCTACTCCTACAAGGTACGATGACAGCTTTACATGTTTTGTTTTTGTTGTGTTTATTTTTGGTAAAGCTGTTACAATACTTTGAAGGAGTGTACGTTACATCCCACTACTTGTTCTTGTAGATATCTCTCTATCTTTCTCTCTCTATCTTTCTATCTCTATCTTTCTCTCTCTATCGCAAATCAATCATCAGTTATACAGTTCTATTTATATTTGAATTTTTTTTGTTTTCTAATAAATCATCAATTACTATAACAATTTTTTTGTTTTCTGTTTTCTAACAAATCATCAATTATACAGTTCTATTTATATTAACAATTTTTTTGTTTTCTAACAAATCATCAATTATGCAGTTCCATTTATATTTACAATATTTTTTTTAATATCCAGGAACACCATTACAAATCAAGTTATCTTTAAAAGCTCTACATTTCTTATTCAAATCAAAGTTGTAATTTTTCTTTTTTTTTCGCAGGCTCATCGTCTTAATGCATTTCTAGTTATTGCACAAAAAATACTGCGAGTTCTTGCATTTATCCATATTTTTTCTTCACTTCATTGGCCTTACGGTTTTCTTTGTTTAGATCATTCACAACCACATGTTCACCAAACTCAAAATTGGTACAACCAGCCGGTGCCACTGCGCACTGGACAACATAACAACAAAACATGTTCTACATGAATGCCCCCCAATACACAGACCTGAGAAGCACAATGTGGACCACACCCACCTCCTTGGAAGAGAAACTATACGGGGTAACAGAATCACTTAAACAGACAGCTGACATCGTGAGAGAGTTCGCAATCCTACTCTGACAAAGTCAGGATAGCAGCAGAAGAGGAAGATCATTGAAAGTTTGTTTCCATTATTAACCAAACAGCTCTTACAAAATTGTTTTCTCGCAATTCTTTCGATAATTCTGACAAGTCGCCATTTCTGTCTATTTTTGGTGACATGTCATATTCTTACATTTAATTAAATGTCTGTCACATTTCAAGCGTTTCTATTGATCTTTCTCCTTTTCTGACAAATTGTCTTCTCTGGCCATGTTTCCAGTCTTCCTCAATTCATCTGTCATCGTTTCATATTCTTCCAAAAACAATTTTTGTCATGGTTTTCCATTTTTCCCACAAATCACCACAACGTTTGCTCCCTTTTACTCGTTGGCCTTGTTTCCCATTCTCCCAAAAGCGATCTTTGATATTCTTTCCCGTTTCTCTTACAAACCATCTGTTTCTCTTTCCTTGTTACTTCACTCACAAACCGTCTTTTATTGCCGCTCCTTTTCACATTACAAACAATTCCTTCCATCTTTATTCACCAACCTTCCACTATTGTCCACTTATGATCCCCCCGCACACACTCCCCCCCCTCCCTCCACACACACATACAAACACCCAACCTCCATATATATGTATATATATATATATATATATATATATATATATATATATATATATACCTGCAATCCCCAGGTTATCTGCCAAAAATAAAACAAACATATATTCCCTGCTCGTGAAGGTTTTCAAAGGTAGATCTCTCCTTGATGTTTCCCGCTTGTCAAGGTTGTCAAAGATAGATCCCTTCCTAATGTTCCCTGCCCGTCAAGGATATCAAAGATAGATCCCTCCGTAATGTTCCCTGCTTGTCAAGGTTGTCAAAGATAGATCCATCCCTAATGTTCCCTGCACGTCAAGGATGTCAAAGGTAGATCCCTCCCTAATGTTCCCAGCTCGTCTAGGTTGTCAAAGATAGATCCCTCCCTAATGTTCCCTGCTCGTCAAGGTTGTCAAAGATAGATCGCTCCCCAATGTTCCCTGCACGTCAATGTTGTCAAAGAAAGATCCCTCCCTAATGTTCCGTGCTCATCAAGGTTGTCAAAGATAGATGTCTCCCTAATGTTCCCTGCACGTCAAGGTTGTCAAAAATAGATCCCTCCCTAATGTTCCGTGCTCATCAAGGTTGTCAAAGATAGATCCCTCCCTAATGTTCCGTGCTCATCAAGGTTGTCAAAGATAGATCCCTCCCAATTGTTCCGTGCTCATCAAGGTTGTCAAAGATAGATCCCTCCCTAACGTTCCGTGCTCATCAAGGTTGTCAAAGATAGATCCCTCCCTAATGTTCCCTGCTCGTCAAGGTTGTCAAAGGTAGATCCCTCCCTAATGTTCCCTGCTCGTCAAGATTGTCAAAGATAGATCCCTCCCTAATGTTCCCTGCTCGTCAAGGTTGTCAAAGATAGATCCCTCCCTAATGTTCCCTGCTCGTCAAGATTGTCAAAGATAGATCCCTCCCTAATGTTCCCTGCACGTCACGGTTGTCAAAGAAAGATCCCTCCCTAATGTTCCGTGCTCATCAAGGTTGTCAAAGAAAGATCCCTCCCTAATGTTCCGTGCTCATCAAGGTTGTCAAAGATAGATCCCTCCCTAATGTTCCGTGCTCGTCAAGGATGTCAAAGATAGATCCCTCCCTAATGTTCCGTGCTCATCAAGGTTGTCAAAGATAGATCCCTTCCTAATGTTCCCTGCTCGTCAAGGCTGTCAAAGATAGATCCCTCCCTAATGTTCCGTGCTCATCAAGGTTGTCAAAGATAGATCCCTCCCTAATTTCCCGTGCTCATCAAGGTTGTCAAAGATAGATCCCTCCCTAATGTTCCGTGCTCATCAAGGTTGTCAAAGATAGATCCCTCCCTAATGTTCCCTGCTCGTCAAGGCTGTCAAAGATAGATCCCTCCCTAATGTTCCCTGCTCGTCAAGGTTGTCAATGAAATATCCCTCCCAAATGTTCCCTGCTCGTCAAGATTGTCAAAGATAGATCCCTCCCTAATGCTCCCTGCACGTCTTGGATTTCAAAGATAGATCTCTTCCTAATGTTCCCTGCTCGTCAAGGTTGTCAAGGATAGATCCCTCCCTAATGTTCCATGCTCATGAAGGTTGTCAAAGGTAGATCTCTCCCTAATGTTCCCTGCTCGTCAAGGATGTCAAAGGTAGATCGCACCCTAATGTTCCGTGCTCATCAAGGTTGTCAAAGGTAGATCCCTCCCTCATTTTACCTGCTCATAAAGGTTGTCAAAGGTAGATCACTCCCTAATGTTCCCTGCTCGTCAAGGTTGTCAAAGGTAGATCGCTCCCTGACGCTCCCGCTCGTGAAGATTTTTAGAAGTTTATCTCATCCTGGTGTGCCCCGCTGTGGAATATTACCAACGTTAGATATTCTCACAATATTTATTTTGCTGTGGAAAATTACCAACGTTAGATATCCCCACGATATTTTCCCCACTGTGGAAGATTACCAACGTTAGATATCCTCACGATATTTTTCTTGCTGTGGAAGATTACCAACGTTAGATATGCTCACGATATTTTCTCCACTGTGGAAGATTACCAACGTTAGATATGCTCACGATATTTTCTCCACTGTGGAGGATTACCAACGTTAGATATCCCCACGATATTTTTCTTGCTGTGGAAGATTACCAACGTTAGATATCCTCACGATATTTTCTCCACTGTGGAAGATTATCAACGTTAGATATCCTCACGATATTTTTCTTGCTGTGGAAGATTACCAACGTTAGATATGCTCACGATATTTTCCCCGCTGTGGAAGATTACCAATGTTAGATATCCTCACGATTTTTTTCTTGCTGTGGAAGATTACCAATGTTAGATATCCTCACGATATTTTTTCTTGCTGTGGAAGATTACCAATGTTAGATATCCTCACGATATTTTCCCCGCTGTGGAAGATTACCAATGTTAGATATCCTCACGATATTTTCCCCGCTGTGAAAGATTACCAACGTTAGATTTTCCCACGATATTTTCCCCGCTGTGGAAGATCATCAACGTTAGATTTCCCCATGATATTTTCCCCACTGTGGAAGATTACCAACGTTAGATCTTCTCACGATATTTTACCCGCTGTGGAAGATTACCAACTTTAGATATCCTCACGATATTTTTCTTGCTGTGGAAGATTACCAATGTTAGATTTCCCCACGATATTTTCCCCACTGTGGAAGATTATCAATGTTAGATATCCTCACGATATTTTTCTTGTTGTGAAAGATTACCAATGTTAGATATCCTCACGATATTTTCCCCGCTGTGGAAGATTACCAATGTTAGATATCCTCACGATATTTTCCCGGCTGTGGAAGATTACCAACGTCAGATATCCTCACGATATTTTCCCGGCTGTGGAAGATTACCAATGTTAGATATCCTCACAATATTTTCCCCGCTGTGGAAGATTACCAACGTTAGATATCCTCACGATATTTTTCTTGCTGTGGAAGATTACCAATGTTAGATATCCTCACGATATTTTCCCGCTGTGGAAGATTACCAATTTTAGATATCCTCACGATATTTTCCCCGCTGTGGAAGATTACCAATGTTAGATATCCTCACGATATTTTTCTTGTTGTGGAAGATTACCAACGTTAGATTTCCTCACGATATTTTTCTTGCTGTGGAAGATTACCAATGTTAGATATCCTCACGATATTTTCCCCGCTGTGGAAGATTACCAATGTTAGATATCCTCACGATATTTTCCTTGCTGTGGAAGATTACCAATGTTAGATATCCCCACGATATTTTCCCTGCTGTGGAAGATTACCAACGTTAGATATCCCCGCGATATTTTCCCCACTGTGGAAGATTACCAATTTTAGATATCCTCACGATATTTTTCTTGTTTTGGAAGATTACCAATGTTAGATATCCTCACGATATTTTCCCCGCTGTGGAAGATTACCAATGTTAGATATCCTCACGATATTTTCCCCTCTGTGGAAGATTACCAATGTTAGATATCCTCACGATATTTTCCCCGCTGTGGAAGATTACCAATGTTAGATATCCCCACGATATTTTCCCCGCTGTGGAAGATTAACAATGTTAAATATCCCCACGATATTTTCCCCGCTGTTTAAGATTACCAATGTTAGATATCCTCCCGATATTTTCCCCGCTGTGGAATATTGTCAAAGTTAGATAGGTCCTGGCCCCCCCCTCCCCCGCCTCCTTTCCCTCCATGATGTTTTTGTCGCTGTGAAGATTACCAAATTTAGATATCTCACTGGTTTCTTCCCCGTTGTTGAAGATTATCAAAATTACATCTCTCCCTGGTGTTCTTCGCTGTGCCAAATGTCAAAATTAGATTTCTCCTTGATGTTCGCATCCCTGCCAGGCTGCAGAGTTGTTGACCTCTAATGTGTATATATATATCAACTAAGTTCACAACTCTGTGTTGTTTCGTGGACAACAGATCAGTCAGGATAAAGTGCCACATCATGGTCAATTACACAAAATGTCTTCTAAAACAAGACGCCTAGTGTTATTATTATTTGGAACTACAAGACATTATCTCAAGGTAGACAGAACTACAAGACATTATCTCAAGGTAGACAAACTATTTTATTTCTATTCAATTTATACTTTTGAATGTTCATTTTATGTCAAATATTCCTATGCTTTGTTCATATTTGTATCTCCGTCTCTTCTGATCGCTCAAATTGCTTTTCTCGGAAATCTCATAAAATAAGTTGATAATGAATTGTTACTAAGTGCAATGTATCAACATAATGGGTAGCTGAGACGAAGAATTTAACGGAAATTTCTATAATCATGAGTGGGCAACCCGCTTCCCGTGCCAAACAAATTTGATCAGCTTGTAATGTTGATTGAAAATTACTATAGTGCCAGTCCCTTTTATAGCACAACAAGAATTAGAGTTTACAAGTGTCGTATCTATGTTGGGCGACTGCAAGAATTCTATCTATTGACCTTTCGAGCCGTAACCGGCCCATAGGGCGTAGACCAAGATACACCTTCTCCTATATGAATTTTTGTTCTAGCAGTTTTCTTTTAAAGATATTTTATCAAATCTCGCCATCTGTCTCTGTTCTGTGCAAGCAGTTCTATCTCATTGAGGGAGCCGATTCCTGCTGCTCTTGCCTCTCTCATCAATGTTCTTCTCAGTGTCTCCCTGGGTCTTCCTCTTTTTCTTTTACCTGTTGTTTCCCATATGAGGGCTTGCTTTGCTATTCGATTATTATCTCTTCTCATCACATGTCCAACGTATGACCATCGTCTTTTCTTTATTACTGAAGATATTAGTGGTTGATTGGCGATTTCTCTAATTTCCTCGTTTGTTTTGAATTCGTTCCATTCTATACCAAGTATTTTCCTTAGACATTTATTTTCGAATGCGTTCAACTTTGTTTCTATATCTCTTGTTGTTTTCCAGCTTTCACACGCATACGTAAGGGTTGATAGTACATTTGATTTGAATAGCCTAAGTTTTGTGTTTGTGCTAATGAGTTTTGATTTCCACAACTTTTCAAGGCTTCTGAAAGACATTGCTGCTTTAGCCAGTCTGATTCTAATTTCTTTGCTCGTATCCCCTTCTCGATCAATGTGACTTCCAAGATAGATGAAGTGATCGATCTCTTCTACTGGTTTGTTTTCCATGTATATTTTGTCACTTGTTGGAATTAAACTTTTCATGACTTTAGTCTTTTCATGATTGACCTCAAGCCCAATTTTGCTGGCTATTGATGATAGTTCATTTGTGTTTTCTTGCATCGTTTTTATCTGATTGCTGATGAGAACTATGTCATCAGCAAAGTCCAGGTCCTCCAAATGGTCTCCTTGTATCCATTCGATGCCTTTATTACCAGTGCAGCATTTCTTCATTATGAAGTCCATAACAATTCCAAATAACAAGGGCGATAAAATACATCCTTGTTTAACCCCAGTTTCTATTGGGAAACATTCGCTCAGTCCTTCCTCTGTTCGAACTGCACATGTGTAACCATCATACATGTCTTTGATAATATTTATGATTTTTGATGGTAAGCCATATTGCTTCAGAATTTTCCACAAAGAATCTCTATGAATACTATCAAATGCTTTTTTGAAGTCGATGAAGTTAAGTACAAAAGGTTTTTGCTTTTCAATGTGTTCCTCCAATATAAGTCGTAGAGTGAAAATGTGGTCAAGACAGCTTCTCCCTTTTCTAAACCCAGCCTGTTCTTCACGCATTACTGTATCTATTGAATCCTTTATTCTATTTAGGATGATTTTACAGAATAATTTTGAGGCAACTGACAAAAGTGTCACGCCTCTCCAATTGTTACAATCTCTAAGATTGCCCTTTTTTGGGATCTTAACAATGATTCCTTTTTTCCATTTATGAGGCGTCTTCTCTGTTTTCCAAATGATGTTGAACATTTTTTGGAGATGTATTAAATTATGGCTATCAATTGCCTTGAGGATCTCAGCTGTTAACTTATCCTCTCCAGCAGCCTTGTTATTGGTCATTAGCTTTAAGGTGGTTTCTATTTCACTCAAGGTGAAGTCATCTAAATTTACATCTAATTCTGCTGCTGGTGTTTCAGCTTCAAAATCTATTAAACTGTGAGGTAGTGGACGGTTAAGAATTTCTTTGAAGTGTTCCGCCCAACGGGCTTTTATGTCTGCGCTTGTTGTTAGCATTAATCCAGATTTGTCTAGAATTGGTGTTCCACTGGATGTATAGGTGTTTGTCAGCATCTTTTGTACAGTATAAAGAGTTCTGCTGTCTCCTGTAATTGCAGCTGTCTCTGCTTTCTCTGCCAAGTTGTCTATATAAGCTCTTGTATCTCTTCTTGCCGAACTTTTCACTTTGTTGTCTAATTCTTTGTATGTTGCTTTTGCCAGAACCTTTCCAAGATCTGTCTTTACATTAGTCATGGCTCTCTTCGCTTCTCTTCTTTCTTTGATGTATTTCCATGTGGTGTCTGAGATCCAAGCTCGTTTTTCCATTTTCTTCAGTCCAGCACTTGCTTCTGCTGCTGTCATTAGTATTTTGCTCTGTGAGTCCCACATTTCATTGATATCTAAGTCTATTTCACCAAGTGCTGAATAACAATTACTTAGCTCTATGTTAAACTTTTCCTTTATTGCTTCATCTTTCAGTTTATGACTATCAATTTTATGTGTAATTGACCTCTTCTGTTGGTTTCTAAATTTAATCTTATTTTCCCAATGCACAGGTTGTGGTCACTATTAACATCAGCACCTCTGTATGCTCTTACATCTATTAATGATGATCTGAATTGTTGTTTAATACATAGGTGGTCAATTTGATTTGATGTTCTATCATCAGGAGATATCCATGTTGTTTTGTGGATATTTTTATGTGGAAATAATGTCCCACCTATAACTAAATTTTCTATTAAACATAATTCTATTAATCTTTCTCCATTCTGACTTGTTGTATTACAGCCTTCTCTCCCCATCACATGTTCCACTCCTGCGTTATCTTGTCCTACTTTGGCGTTGAAGTCTCCCATTACAATTAAAAGATCGTGTTTTGGTATTTTGTTTATAAGTTGTTGCAGTTGGTTATAAAAATCATCCTTAACTTCATCATCAGCTTCGTTAGTAGGCGCATAACATTGAATAATTGAAAGTCTTCCATGTTTTGTTTTGTATCGTGTTCGTATCAGACGGCTATTTACCGGTTCCCATTCTAATAAACTTCTTGCAGCTTTGTCTGTCATCATTATGCCTACTCCTTCACGGTGTTTTCCATCTTCCCTTCCAGAAAAAACTACTATTTTATTATCAATAGATCTCCTACCTGTTCCAGGCCAGCGCATTTCGCTTAATCCTAAAATATCTAGATCGTATCTGTCCATCTCGCTCGCGACCTGTGCATGTTTCGTCGGAGCGGCCATTGTTCGCACATTCCAGAATCCTATTTTTGTTGTTGTTTTAGGGCCGAAAAAACTATCACTACTATCTACTGCTAATTTACACATTCTGTATCAGGTCTACGTTTCATTAACAACATCGTTTTTACGATAGCGGCTTGTTAAACCTCTGATCAACGGTTCTATACCAAGCCGGAGAAAAATAATTCCTCCATTTTGGAAACAACCGGAAACGGCGAAAAAAGCCGTTTTTTTTTTTCGCAAGAATTACAAAAGACAATAAAATTTATACAGAAAACGACATTGCAGATATAGACAATACTTCAGGCGAACGAAAGATAGATAGATAGAGTTTACAAGTAACATACATATGCGTACCTTTTTTTGTAATTGTTAAATCGACAAAATAAAAATAATAATTTGGGTAAGCGTCGCTAAATAAAAAATCACCGAAAACAAATTAAAATCCATAATTGTTCTACCGCCAGTGGAATTGCTATCTCATCTCATCCGAATTACTATCTCATCTCCAAATCAAACAAAAAATAAAGATAGCTGTAGTCCCATCATAGCAGTCTCAGCACACGCTAAAAGACATAAGGCGAAACTGCACAGAAATTGAACTAAACCGTCTGTTCCATGTCAAACGATATCATCATTCATCGTAACTAATCGGAATATTGAAACACGACTAAAACGGATGAAACGCACAGCTCACAGTGTGCACAGAGCACTTAACTCAGTAGCTCATGCAACATGCCGGATTTAGAATATGAGGAAACTGCAACAGGGAACACTTTTCATACATAGCCTTTAATGCTTCCTGCCGTTTATCCACCATATTGACCGGAAGTTCCCATCCTCCTAAAAATGATGATCATCATATTTTTTTTTAATAGTAACTATTTGTCACTAGCTGGAAATATCAAACACAGACAAGTGGGTAAAGATTGCTTTACTTTACAGGAAATCCGGAAACTGGTTTATTTCTGTATTTTGTGTCAAGAAAACTCAGTGTTTTTAGTCTCAAGTTAAAGCAAGTATAAACCTGATATTAAAAATGTAAGCTATTCATTTTAAGTATTTGGAAAGTAGTTGGAAAGATAAGAATAAAACTGCGGAAGGCACAGAAATCACCAAGAAATATAAAATTAGAACTAGATATGCTAAGAGTAGATAAACAGATGAGTGATAAGTACAGCTTGATAGTACAAAATAGATATAATGCTATTGAGAAAATACAGGACATCCAGGAACAGTGCGAAATGCTCAAACAATCGATTCAGCAAACATCAAAAGAAGTAATACCATTGACTAAAAGAATCAACAAAAAGAAATGGATGACAGAAGAAATATTACAACTAATGGACGAAAGAAGAAAACATAAGAAAGAAGAGCGGAAATACAAAATATTGCACAAAGAGATCCAAAACAAGTGCAGAGAAGCAAAGAAGGATGGTTAAAACAGAAATGTGAAGAAATGGAAAAACAACAAAAGAAAGATCCAAAATTTATGCACAATCAGTTAAATGAATTAACAGGAAGAAAAGAAGTCAAAGTTTCAGGATGTGTGAAATCAAAGGAAGGAAATATAATAATGGGACAGGAGAAGACAATGGAAAGATGGACAGAATATATTAGTCAACTCTATGATGATGAAAGACCAGAATTAAACAATTCAAATGAAGACACAGGACCACCAATAATGCAGAGTGGAGGATGCAATTCAACACAGGAAAAGAGGCAAAGCTCCAGGTCCTGACAATATAACAATCGAAGAGATAAATGCATTAGGAGAGTTGGGAGTCATAACAAAATTACTTAATGACATATATAACACTGGACATATACCTGAGGATCTACTAAAATCTATCTTTGTAGCCATACCGAAGAAGTCAGGCGCCACTGATTGTGAAGACCATCGCACTATTAGTCTCATGAGCCATATGACTAAAATATTACTAAGAATAATCATGAGACGTGTAAGGAACAAAATAAAACCAGAAATAAGTGAGGAACAATGTGGATTTGTGGAAGGAAAGGGCACCAATAATGCAAAATACATCTTAAGGACATTCATAGAAAGATCTATAGAGGTAAAGAAAGATCTATATATGTGCTTTATAGACTACACAAACGCATTTGACAAAGTAGAGCATGTGGAAATAATAAATATGCTGGAGAAATTAAACATTGATTGCAAGGATCTGCGAATCATAAAAAACATGTACTGGCAACAAACAGCAGCTATACGAATTAACAACCAAACAGGACAATTCCAATATATAAAACAAGGAGTCAGACAAGGCTGTGTTCTGTCACCGGATTTGTTTTCACTTTACAGCGAATATATTATGAGATCAATAGTAGACAAAAAAGGAATTGAAGTCAACGGTCACAACATAAATAATTTGCGATATGCAGATGACACAGTCTTAATAGCAGAGACAGCGAACGAACTACAAGAAATGATAGACATAATAGTAGAAGAAATCAACAAGAAAGGTCTCAGTCTGAATAGTAAGAAAACAGAAGTAATGGTTATATCGAAGAAACAATCATCACCATCATGCAGCATAAAAATAAACGAGACAAATCTGAAACAAGTACAGCGTTTCAAATACTTGGGCACAATAATAGCATCAGATGGGAGATGCACCACAGAAATAAAAAGCAGAATAGCTCAGGCCAAAATAGCATTTCAGAAAATGAAAAATATCTTATGCAACAAATCTATGTCAATAAAAATAAGAAAGAGAGTTCATCGGTGATATATAGAACCAATTCTGACCTATGAAAGCGAATCATGGACAGTAGACAAACAAATGAAAAGACGATTAGAGGGCACAGAGATGGGATTTCTCAGAAGAATGTTGAAAGTTCCCTGGACAACTAAAAAGACCAATGAGGAAGTTCTCAAAGAGGCCAACACAAAAGGGAGCTCTTAAAAAACATCAGAAAGAAACAATCAACATTTTTCGGACACATCATGAGAAGAGGAAAGTTGGAATACTTGGTTACAACTGGCAAAATAAAAGGAAAGAGAGATCGCGGACGACAAAGAGAGAAAATACTGGATAGCTTGGTGTCATGGCATGGGAAAACAGTCAACAACAGAACTGATACGATGCACTGTAGATAGAAAATTGTGGAGGGACATGATCGCCTACGCCAACCGGCAGGGTACATGATGATGATGATTCATTTTAATATATTTATAATATTTTGTGCAAATCTTTATTGTCTTTCGTTCTTTCTTCCTTTTTCTCTTTCCCTATCTCTTTATTTCTATCTTTGATTTCTCTCTCCCTCCACACTTGTTTTTCTCTTATTCGACTCTCCAAGTCTTACTCTTTCTATCAACACAATATCTATTGCATGCAAATTAAGTAATTCATAACTTGTGTACAATTATGTAAGGGTTCAGGTAAGTGACAGACAGCATACGGCCCACGTATTTGTCACAATTTTTCAATCTGGCCTTTTGTAGATCAAAGGTTGTCCACTCCTTTGTATTTAGCAGATTTTTTCAAACAGTAGTCCCTCTCCCCCCCCCCCCACCTCCTCCCCCTCCAGGGTTTTGCCGCCCCAGGAGGTGCGGAAAGGCTTCAACAATAATATGATTGTTGTTACTAAATGGAAAGAGGGAATTTCAAAATTGAATCCTGATGGTCCTCGACCACAAAATATATGTGATGGTGGTCTGTCGTAAAGGAGAATTTGAGAGCCGCTGGTATAGAGCATTACAGATGAGGGCAGTCTGAACATTAGAAAGACTATCTGCTCCAGCAAACGTTGTGACCT
This sequence comes from Megaustenia siamemsis, assembly GCA_032433765.1. Classification (NCBI taxonomy): domain Eukaryota; kingdom Metazoa; phylum Mollusca; class Gastropoda; order Stylommatophora; family Ariophantidae; genus Megaustenia; species Megaustenia siamemsis. Next base: position 181,914,806 of record JAVIAB010000092.1, read on the forward strand.
TTAACCTTCTTAACACTCTAAGGAGCTGGTCCAGCAGGGTAGTTACTCCCAGGCGCTAGTTTCCTGCTGTAATCTTTGCTGTAAAACTCGTAAAGTATCAAAGTGCAGTGCGAGCCAGACTGAATTAAAAAGAATTAAACCCAATGAAGAGTAATTCCAAGCTTATTTCACGTCTTTCCCTTCATAGATATATATCTTTAATGTTTTCACATTCTTCTAATAATGTTATTTTTTGAAACAACCGTTAGTAGCATCTAGAGGAGCGCTGTGCGGCTGAAACCACTGTTTCGCTCCATGAAAAGCCGCCATACGGTGTTCAAAACCAGCGGTAGACAGAAAGGAATTTTTCGGGGGGGGGGGGGGGGGGGGGGGGAAATAAAAATCCTGAGTCTCACTGGTCGTGGCGACTGCTTTAACCAAGCGGCCTTTATCCCTCTGGTTCTATTGTGAGCCTCGCGATATAGCGAATCGAATCAATTCAGAGGAAGAAGAATGTTTACAGCACTCGAAAAAAATGACAAATAATCAACAACAGAAAGAAAAACAAAGAACAATATATGGTCGGAAGCAGGATCGAACACGTACTGCTTGGCACAGCGCCTTGCCACGAAAATAATATAATGTAGCTTCCCTCTATAATCTTCTCTTCTTCTACCTTTTTAGCTCCCAGTGGAGCATAGGTCTTCAACAAATACTTTTCAAGTCGTTCTGTTTTTTTGCCATTCTTTTAAGATCATTCCATGTCTTCCCGTTCATCTTCATCTCTGCTTCTATCTGTCTTCTCCAATAATTTCTTGGTCTTCCTCTTTGTCTTTTCCCCTGGGGATTCCAAAAAAGGGCCTGTTGTATAATACCCTCTATAATAATATGCCTTTATTATTATTTCCCCTTCCCTCCTCTCCCTCGCCCGCGTCTCCCCCCCCCCCCCCGATATACACCAGCAATGATACTAAGTGTCGCAGTTTCGTCGTTTGTAACGTCATGTGTTAGATTATTTCACTCAGTTCAGTCTACAACTTTTTCTACTGCCTTCATCCGTTTGTATCTTACTAGTCTTAACACAAAAGGGACGTAGTTGTCAAGGCTGAATGTTGATGCGTTGTGCTATGGTTTACAACAAGGTGCCATTTTGTTCGTCTTTCTGTCCAAACATAGAACTTCAACAAGCCATTTTGTTCGTCTTTCTGTCCAAACATAGAACTTCAACAAGCCATTTTGTTCGTCTTTCTGTCCAAGCATCGAACTTCATCAAGCCATTTTGTTTCTCTTTCTGTACAAACATCGAACTTTATCAAGCCATTTTTTTCGTCTTTCTGTACAAACATCGAACTTCAACAAGCCATTTTGTTCGCCTTTCTGTCCAAACATGGAACTTCAACAAGCCATTTTGGAGTAAGCGATCGCCTTCTATCTGCATCCTTGTTGCCTTCGCTAGACTGGTTAATCTGTTATTAGAGACACGATAGAAAGATGGATTACAGTCTGAATAAGTCTGCTTCACCGACCCTAACACAAGTAATCACCTATGAGTCTTCCAGCTGTGGTGTTGACATGCGCATTGCTCCTGTTTGGCCTGCCCTGGTCTCTAACTTTACAAATAATCGAGATTTTTTAGTTAAATTTGATAAGATAAGAAATACATTTTCATTTGGCTGTGGACCTTTTTATTTATGTGTGTTTCCCATTTGAGATGTAAAGTGTGGTCCGTCTAGATTGTAAATATCAAAGGTCATCTTAACAAAATATGTTCAAAATGAAAAATAAATCTTCCTGATTACATACTTTTTTGTTTATGAACAGGTACTGGCCTCTGATCAATCTCTCATTAATCATTTGTGTCGTGACTTTGTTATGTTTATCACAACATCATATAGCCCACGTTATATGTGTGTACTTCTGAACAATATTACTGTTGTCATACAGCCTGTATATGTATGTATCTGACTACATATATGTTCATTTGCTTATTCTTTCCATGGTTCAATAAAAACATAATTTGAATATATGAAATGAGTTCTAAATTGTCGACAGCAATAAGTTTCATTTTCAATATATCTTGTTGTTCCTATTATTTTATATTCCGTTTACTTTTAGCTCGTGTTATCTTGCTTCAAGTAAACCGCAGTCAGTGATACGGTCTGGGATCAACGGTGCCGGAAAGTTTTATCAGACAATTTTGTCCCAACGGCGGCCACATTTATACCCTAAACTGTTTGATTTTAACTGCCAAAAGATTTTTTAACGTGCTTGAGTGCACACGGGGCTCTTGCTTTGTGCCATTATACGAGAGGGTTAGACATCGGATCTCACTTACCCAGAGACCATGGCAGGGGAACTCACAAGGAAACCGCGGATTAATTTTTCTTATATTTGAAAATCATCACCGCCTTTGTTGATCTTTAAACGTATGCCTTTCTTGTTCAGATGTCTGTTATACCTCTGGACTACCAGCCCGCCACATCTTTTTGCCCATCGATAGTAATCGTTAATTCCCTAACATTAGCACTCTCTTTACGACTTCCATTTTTGTTTGCATGTTCTCGAATATGGCCACCATAAACTTTCTCTGTTAATGTATGACAGTCTGGTATACCCTTCACTAAATAACGGTACTAATGGACACACAATCTTTATTGTCTACAAACCGTCAATTGTGCCTCATTTCCGCAATAAATTTTGCTTCGTCTTTCTCAAAGCGGTCAACACAAAACAAGAGGCTATAAACAACATCAGAAAGAAACAATCAACATTTTCGGGCAATCATGAGAAGAGGAAAGTTGGAATATTTGGTTTCAACTGGTAAAATACAGAAAAAGAGAGATCGCGGAAGACAAAGAGAGAAGATACTTGATAGTTTGGTGTCGTGACACGAAAAGTGTCAATAACATAATTGATACGATGCACTGTGGACAGAAAAAATGAAGAACAACAGAATCGCCTACATGAAAAATAAAGAAATAAATAAAAACTAAAGTTCCAGTCGGTAAACAAAAATAAAATAAAGGTAATATAATAATTAATTAATTGTCTTGTTACAAATGATAAAATATGTCATAAAAGTGAAAGAATTATATATATATATATATATATATATATATATATATATATATATATATATATATATATATATATATATATATTACTAAATCACATCATGTAATTTTTGAATATAGTCTTAAGATTGTCCCTGTGTTCCTGGCTTTGGTTTTATTACAGCCGTAGGTCAACCTTAAGTTGGCTATCACTGCTTTAGTCACACTACAGAAAGCATTGACTTGAATACTCATTTTAGACAAGATGGGGAAATAAGGTCAAGTAACCGTAACGTGTTCATATCTGTTTGTTGTTATCTCAGTGACTTTTTAGTTCTAATCTTGAACATTTTGTAGCATTATGGTTGAGGATATCCTGAGTCTTGTACATTCTATTAATTCTTAAAACGGATATTTCATGGAAGTGGTTTTAATTTGAAACACCACACACAAAAGTTAAATTATTCACTTGTAGTAAATGTGCACAGAAAAGAAGTGTTTGGCGACCGGAATGAGCCTTGCGGGTGGCGGGCCTTGTTAACTTGACTATCTCATTGCTTTTATGATTACTTGCGTGAAGTGGTGGACTATCTCATTGCTTTTATGATTACTTGCGTGAAGTGGTGGACTATCTCATTGCTTTTATGATTACTTGCGTGAAGTGGTGGACTATCTCATTGCTTTTATGATTACTTGCGTGAAGTGGTGGACTATCTCATTGCTTTTTTGATTACTTGTGTGAAGTGGTGGACTATCTCATTGCTTTTTGATTACTTGCGTGAAGTGGTGGACTATCTCATTGCTTTTATGATTACTTGCGTGAAGTGGTGGACTATCTCATTGCTTTTATGATTACTTGCGTGAAGTGGTGGACTATCTCATTGCTTTTATGATTACTTGCGTGAAGTGGTGGACTATCTCATTGCTTTTTGATTACTTGCGTGAAGTGGTGGACTATCTCATTGCTTTTTTGATTACTTGCGTGAAGTGGTGGACGCACAAACTTGTTGAGGTACACATCCATGTGTACAACCGCTTGTCCATGCATCCACTGTTCAGCTCTTCTCGTGATCTATTACTATGATGTACTTCGCGGGTTGACTGAATTGAGATTGCAGAGCCTGAGACACTGACTCTGCCGCCGCGACAAAACCACTTCGTTCTTCGCCTTCAGACTACGACAAGGTGATAGTTGGAAATCACTAAACGCATAAGGTCTCTACACACATACGGTCATTACACACATAAGGTCACTACACACATAAGGTCACTACACACATAAGGTCACTACACACATAAGGTCTCTACACACATAGGTCACTACAGACATAAGGTCTCTACACACATAAGGTCACTACGCACATAAGGTCACTACACACATAAGGTCACTACAGACATAAGGTCACTACACACGTGAGGTCATTACAGACATAAGGTCACTACAGACATAAGGTCACTACACACGTGAGGTCATTACAGACATAAGGTCACTACACACATACGGTCACTACACACATAAAGTCACTACACACATAAAGTCACTACACACATAAAGCTCTCGTGAAGTAACAATAAGTTTATTCCAACGAAACAATTTATGTACAAGCCAGCGGGTTACAATTCGCTCTGCTGTTCACACAGTGAATACACTCAAGGAACCCTCTACTACAATCATGTCTTCGTTCGTCATTCACACTCAATCGGTCCTCACTGACTCCCTTTAGTCTGGAAACTAATATTCTCCTCACTATCCTAATGCACTGACTTGTCTCGTCCATAAACTCGAGACCTACGTCTCACTAGTCTAACAATCTGTTACTATTTGGGCCCCACGAGCCACTGGCTTATCTGTTGGAATCTACAGTACCCTGTCTGTCGCACCGTCTTCCTGCAGTCCCCCTGGGTGACACCTCATGTCTACATGACTAGCTCTCAGTTCCCCAGTGTCAATCTTCCGTCCTATCTAACATGACTAGCTCTCAGTTCCACTGTGTCAATCTTCCGTCCTATCTAACATGACTAGCTCTCGGTTCCCCAGTGTCAATCTTCCGTCCTATCTAACATGACTAGCTCTCAGTTCCCCTGTGTCAATCTTCCGTCCTATCTAACATGACTAGCTCTCGGTTCCCCAGTGTCAATCTTCCGTCCTATCTAACATGACTAGCTCTCGGTTCCCCTGTGTCAATCTTCCGTCCTATCTAACATGACTAGCTCTCGGTTCCCCAGTGTCAATCTTCCGTCCTATCTAACATGACCAACACTAACTGTTGGAGGTCGGTAAGCCCTACAGGCTGCCGCCTCTCAGTCGCACTGTACTCATGCAGTCTGAATCTTAGTCTACCAGCCTCGTACATGGACTTAAGTATTTCGTCTCTGAACCAATCAAATTACTCTACGTCATCTCCTGCTCTGTCCCCCTGACCAATCCAAAACACTCCTACGTCATCTCCTCAACTCCAAGTTTACCTTCTCATCAGTCACGAGAATTTCCACTTCCTGTCTGAACTCACCCCTTCACATTCTTCCCGTGAAGTGTCCACGTGCCCCCATCACTCACCTCAACCATACACTACCCTATTTTCCCATTCTCCCAATTCACTGTTACAAATGTTGATGTATCAATGATGTTTTAGCTATAGGAAACTCTTTATACAGAGCTTCGAAGAAGGAGGGGTAATCTGATCAATAAAAGTACCGGTCCAATAAGTGTTTTGGCCCTTTAGCTTCTTGACACTCGCAGGGAGGTGGGCCCGCCTGAGTCATGACTCCCAGGGGTCGGCCTCCAGCTGTATTGACGTTAAGTAAGTGGTAAAAAGTAAAGAGCCCCCGTCACGCCAAGTGTCGTATAGGGAATATAGTATTAGTGACAATCAATTTTACAGACATTCGGCACATGATTTTTGGGGCAATGTGGTCGGTATTACGCCTGTGCCGCTTTACTTTCCCAGAAAAAAATCCGGTACCCATTAAAGGCTGGATGAGCTTGGAAGCCGTCGGTTGAGATCGAACCCTACCTCTTGTCCTTTGTAGTCCAGTTCACTAACCACTGAGCTATCGCGGCTCCAGTGTATGCAATGGTAAACAGTCATCATCATCATCATCATCGAGTGCCTTCTCCGCAACGAAGGTTGGCTACCATGGAGCACCATTCTGCTCTGTCTCTTGCTTTGATGGTGCAGGTTGTCATAGGCTTATTTGTCCATCTTTTGATGTTATTCGTCCATGTTAGTCTTGGTCTGCCTCTGCCTCTTTTACCTTATATTTTCCCCTCCAGGATTACAGTCAGTAGACTGATGTGTCTTTTAATATGGCCCAAAAATCGCATTTGTCTTGTTTGAATTGTGCTTAGTAGTTCTCTTTTCATTTTTAATTGTTTTAAGACTTCATCGTTTGTTTTCTTTTCTTCCATCCAATTATATTTATTCTTCTATATATCCACATTTCAAAGGCTTAAATTCTCTGTTCTGTTTTCTTGTCTAATGTCCATGTTTCTGCACCATATAGGAATATTGAGAAGATTTAACATTTTGCTATTCTTAGTTTTAGCCCTGGTGTTATTTGTTTTGATGTTAGTTAGTTCTTCATGACTTTAAAATTACATTTTGCCATTCCTATTTTTTTGTTTATTTAAGTTGTACATTTTCCATCACTGGTTATAGTATGTCCAAGGTAGTTGTAGTTCTGAACTGTCTCCAGGTCTATTCTTTCTATTTTTATATCCATTTGTGGGTTTTGAGTATCTTCTTTGTTTATGATTATAGTTTAGTCTTTTTGATATTTATATCTAGTCCATATTTTTTGCTTGTCATGTTTATTTCATTAAGTAATTGTTGTAGATCTTTAGGATTTTCTGCTAGTAGTACAGTATCGTCAGCATATCTTAGGTTATTGATTATCTTTCCATTAAGTTGTAGGCCTGGCATCTCTATGATGTTTTTAAAAATGTTCTCAGCGTATATATTGAACAAGCTTGGTGATAGGATGCATCCTTGTCTTACTCCTCTTTTTATATAAATGGGTGTAGAGTTCTCTTTGTTATATTTTATTATTGCTGTTTGCTCCCAGTATAGATTACATATTAGTCGTATGTCCATGTCATCTAGATGTATCTCCTTTAGGCATTCTATAAGTTGTTTGTGGTGTACTCTATCAAAAGCTTTGGTGTAGTCTATGAAGCTGGCATATATTGGTTTGTTTACTTCTGTGTATTTTTCGATTAGTGTTCTCATGCAGAATATGGCATCTTTTGTCCCGCTATTTTTCCTAAATCCAAATTGCTGCTCATCTAATTCAGTATTGATTTTATTCTGAATCCTTCCTTGTATAAGTTTTAGCAAGAGTTTTGTAACATGACTCATTAGGCTTATTGTTCTAAAGTCACTGCATTCAACTGCACCATTCTGTAAATAAAATATTGAAAAAAAATACAGAAACAAGAAAATGAATTATGTTGATGCATTTGCAAAAACAACAATAAATAAATATTTGTGGAGAAACTCCAAGACTAGAAAACAAAAAACGTCAGGGGCACATTTATCGAATTTGACACTCGGGAAAGATGCACTTAGAACAGCAGCAGACAAGCCTGGAAGCTTCAGACAAGCTCGATTAGGATTCCACCTGTACACAACATAAAGTGAAAAAAAAATCTGGTTTTAGAAGCCAGTTCATTATTTTTATCTTTTTTTTCTTTAATAATTCGATGAACATATAAAACAGAACATTTGAACTCCTGTGAGCACAGAAATTGAGCTATATTAGTTTGTTGAAACCGACGGGTTTATCAGCGATGTTTTCACTACGTTGCGTCTCTCTTCTATGTAACCAACATGTACAGAACATATAGCAGAAAACACTTCTTGATCTTCGACACTTCAAATTCATGTATCTCTTACGTGAATAACAAATGCAAAATGGCTCTCTCTTTTTTAACAGTCGGGTCTCTTTTGGTCTTCATTTTCTTTTCTCATACCGCTTTGTTTTCAGCCGAGTGTAAGAAAAGAACATGAAAGTTTCATCCCTTTCTCATAACATGCGAAATCTGTTCAAAGAGTTGTAATTATGATGTTTCAAGTCTAATCTATCTCTTCATTTATAGCATTGTCTTTTTTAAAACAAATCTTTCCAAACGTTTATTTTCATAGACATGGACTTTCTTGATATGAACAGGACAAGTGTAATCGGTAGCCCTGATATGAACAGGACAAGTGTAATCGGTAGCCCTGATATGAACAGGACAAGTGTAATCGGTAGCCCTGATATGAACAGGACAAGTGTAATCGGTAGCATAACCAGATGTGACATTAACAGTGGCGCCACCGTTCCACTTCTTTCACTTCCTTTTCTTTATATGTTCTTATTTGTTTTAGATAATTCTAAAATAAAGTAAAAGTTAAAAAAGTAAAGTGCCCCGTCATGGCAAGTGGCGTTTAGCGAGTGTAGTGTTAGTGGCCATAATTTTTATAGACCTTCGGCACATGATTTTTGGGGTAATGTGGTCGGTATTACGCCCGTGCCGCTTTACTTTACCAGAAAAAATCCGGTACCCATTACGGCTGGGTGAACCTGGAATCCATCGATCAGGATCGAACCCAACCTGTTGTTAAAATAAAGTTTAAGGTTCGTATTAGGGAATAAATCAGCACTTATGTCAAATGAATGACCGTGCAACCGATGAAGCGAACGGAAGATAAAAATCTGTAATGGTTAGGATATACAAACATAGAAGGTTTGCTGAATATCAGAAGTTAACAGTGTTTATGTGGCAGATATGTCTTGTAGCAAATCACGAGCCGTAAGGAGGGCATTGTTGCAGAGCACTGGCAAAATAATTGAGAATGGATGGGAGCAAACATCAAACATTGAGGAGCAAACATCAAACATTGCGGAGCAAACATCGTGACAGCGGGGAGAGTCAACAGAAGAGATGGTCAATACAATTAAAGAGCGGAAATTGTGCAGGTTTCTGTGACACCTGCCTCCACCAACGCTGCGGTGATTAATGTTCTTCCAATATCTCCACAGCGGAAGCATGTTACCATGATTGTGCTGTCGGTCCGCAATGACACTATGTACAAGAATAATGACAATGTTGTGACCAACTATCACAGCAATTCTTAGATCTCCAATGACATGAAGGAATGCTCATAATGAGAACTAATTGACTCATCACATAATAACAACAATTGGAATGTTACATAATAACAATTGGAATGTTACATAATAACAATTGGAATGTTACATAATTTTTTTAACGTAACATAAAAAAAAAATCTTTTCCTTCCCTTCTTTATTTTGACTTTCAGCGTCGAGGGGACTGTGGCGGGAATTATCTGTTCTTCATTTCTGATTTTATCTCCCATGATGTTTCCTTTCATTTGTCTACCACAGCTCATCTCAGTAGAGGTTATTTTTCTTATTGTTTTTTAGTCCAAAGTCAAAGTTTGCAATTGATAGTACAACCCTATAACTCTTGAAGTAAAACATAAACAATTTGAATCGGTGAAATAGCAATGTGATCGTAAATAAATACTCTGGTCATTATATTAGCTCTAGTAACAGCTTTATTGAACATAACTATAAACTATTTAGCTGCATGGTGTGCATTGCTATCGTATTAATAATACAACAAGTATCATTTGTTAACTTTGTAACATGATGTGCCCTTTATTTTTTTTAAGCTAAATTTAAGAAAAGAACAATAACTTTGATGTACAAATGTTCTCAGAAGATTACATTCATATAGTGAATGCAGAGCACGTCACGTCATTGAGAGCGATCGCTGAATGATCTATAAGACGTCAGCAATATATGCTACTTTAGAATAGATCACAAACCATTTTTAAAAATCTAATAATTGAATTATTTGACAGGTTCAAAAGTCGTTTCTAAATTATAGAGTAAAATTATATGATATTTTAAGATCTGCTGAATAAGTAATGGGGCCCATTAAAAAAAAAATTAGTTCAAAGAACGTACTAGAAAAAAAGGGAGCCGCAATAACCTGATGGTTAGTGAACTGGACTACAAAGGTCGGGTTCGATCCTTATCGACGGCTTCCGGGTTCACCCAGCCTTAAATGGGTACCGGATTTTTTTGAGGGGGAAAGTAAAGCGGCGCGGGTGTAATACCGATCACATTACCCCAAAAATCATGTGCTGAAGGTCTATAAAAGTTATGGCCATTAACACCATATTACCTATATGCCACTTGGGGTGACAGGGTTTTTTACTTTTTTTTTACATCATCACCAAGTACAGTGCCTGCTGGCGTAGGCAATCATGTCTCTTCACAACTTTCGCTCTCGACAGTTATTTATCATTTTTGTTGTTGACTTTCTGCCAAGTCGTTCTCTGTCTTGTATCTTTTCTCTTTGCTTCCCTATCTATTCTCTTCGTCCCTCAATTTTTCCAGTTGTTACAATATATTCCAGCTGTTCTCTTCTCATTACATGGCCCAAAAAATGATGATTGTTCTTCCAAATAATGGAAATTAGCTCTCTTTTTGCTCTGGCCTCTTTCAGAACATTTTCATTACTCTTCTTAGCTGTACATGGTATTCTCAAACATTCTTCTGCAAAACCACATTTTTACAGACTCCAGTGATTTTCTTGTCTGTTGTCCTATTGTCCATGATGCAAATCCATATGTAAGACTGGCTCTACATAATATTTAAGAAATTTTTTTTATTTCAATTGTCAAAAATGGATTGGATATTATCTTCCTCAGTTTTTGGAAAGCTGTTTTTTTTAACATACTAGAACATATTATGAAAATGAGGGGAGGGGGGGGGGGAAGACATATTGTCGCCACACACCCAGATTAGCACTGTCCTGGGAGAAATATCGACTTTACAGTTTCTCTTATTGACACTGTCCTGGGAGAAATATCGACTTTACAGTTTCTCTTATTGGCACTGTCCTGGGAGAAATATCAACTTTACAGTTTCTCTTATTGGCACTATCCTGAGAGAAATATCGACTTTACAGTTTCTCTTATTGACACTGTCCTGGGAGAAATATCGACTTTACAGTTTCTCTTATTGGCACTTTCCTGAGAGAAATATCAACTTTACAGTTTCTCTTATTGGCACTATCCTGAGAGAAATATCGACTTTACAGTTTCTCTTATTGACACTGTCCTGAGAGAAATATCGACTTTACAGTTTCTCTTATTGACACTGTCCTGAGAGAAATATCGACTTACAGTTTCTCTTATTGGCACTATCCTGAGAGAAATATCAACTTTACAGTTTCTCTTATTGACACTGTCCTGAGAGAAATATCGACTTTACAGTTTCTCTTATTGACACTGTCCTGAGAGAAATATCGACTTTACAGTTTCTCTTATTGACACTGTCCTGAGAGAAATATCGACTTTACAGTTTCTCTTATTGACACTGTCCTGAGAGAAATATCGACTTTACAGTTTCTCTTATTGACACTGTCCTAAGAGAAATATCAACTTTACAGTTTCTCTTATTCGCACTATCCTGAGAGAAATATCGACTTTACAGTTTCTCTTATAGGCAAAGGTCAGTGGTTTCCAACATGGAGGGTACCGAAACTTCACAGCATTGAGGGAAGCTAGGATTTATCTGTAGAACTGGCAAGCTGCCACTTAGTCTCACAGTCAATGGTGCCTTTGGTGTATAATAATGATGATGCAGCTGGTGACCTTTCTTACGCATGTGGTATCATAATACAGACGTATCGTTAAATTCTCTCCAGTAATTTTCATTGCACATAAGTTAAGAATAATGATGTGCTAAATTGTAAAATTAATGTAGAGATTATTTCTGGTCTCAAGGCAGTGACTTGTTTCTCTTCAATTAAAGCAGCGAAGTAGAAATGTTGAAAATACAAGGTTTTTTTTGTTTTGTTTTGTATCTTTCCGCTTTTATTTTGGTATCTTTCAGTTTTATTTTATTTTCAAATTATATAAAAGTAAAGAGCCCCCGTCACGCCAAGTGGCGCATAGGGAATATGGTGTTAGTGACCATACATTTTACAGACCTTCAGCACATGATTTTTGAGGTAATGTAATCGGTATTACGACCGTGCTGCTTTACTTTCCAAGAAAAAATTCCGTTACCCATTTAAGGCTAGGTGAACCCGGAAGCCGTTGGTTGGGATCGAACCCTACTCATTGTCCTTTGTAGTCCAGTTCACTAACAACTGAGCTTTCGCAGCTCCCAGATTGTAATCTGAGCATGAATAAAAGATGTGAAAATAATGGTAGCAAGCGTTATTCAAGGACTTGAAAAACTTCAAGTATTCGGTTGATTGTAGTAAACAGATTGAGGCGAATCACAACTTTCTTCGGCAGACACAAGCAACAAGTACCAGCAGTGAAGCAGGTACCAGAAAATTAAAAACATGAAGCTGTGTGTAGCAGCTTTACGGAATAAGAACAAATCAAAATAATTCAGTGTTTCTATCACAGACTTTCATCGGTAAAACAGGCACAACACAAGCACAAGATATAGAATGCTGTGTTTAGAGTGACGTCGATATTCCTGTTTCTAGATCGCGCCCAAAATAAATGGCTCCGCAGACAGAAATGACAAAAAGGGTCAACTAATGGGTCACTAATAGTCACGTGACACAACATGTAAGGGAGGCGTTCAGCGGTTCTAAAAATGCAATTAAGATCTGACAAGTTGAAAATAAGAAAAATCAGGTGAGAAAGAGAAATAGTAATGATGGGGCAGAATAGAAGGAGAGAGGTGGAGAGAAAGGATCTCTTATTAGTGGAGAATAAAGAAAGGGAAACGGTCTAATGGTGGTAGTAGAAAGAAATAAGAGAATGGTTGAGAATTAAGAAATGGAAAAGAGAAAGAGAGTTAATGAATGACGCGAATAAAAAGAATTAGTCAACTCTTGGGTTTAGAGACGGACCCACGGCTGTTTGTCTCCTTCCAAAGGTCGCATTTTAGTTGCAATCTCTGCAATTTTGCAGCATGTATGGATGAAGATGCTCTGAGTCTAGTGCATACCACTTATTCGTAAAATTTATACTTAATGAGAGTGGTTTTAATTTGCGACACCAGACACAAAACGTCATATTTTAGCTAAAGTCAACATTTTTGTGTGAATGATGTTTTAGTAGTTAATATTCGTAACAAAAAATTAAAAGATTGAAAAATTTGAGATTTTCAGGGGATGCAATATCCAATTTTTAACCTCAATAGTTTTTAAACTTTAAGATACAGTTTCTTCTAATCAACCTAACTGTATAATAGAAGAAGTGTGTATATTTTATCTTCCTGGAAAGACACAAATGAGCACTAACTCACTTACCTACTTACACACCAACCAACTCACTAACTCAATTACCCACTAACTCACTTTCATACTAATCCGCTCACCACTTCACTCACTAAACGACGCACTAAAGCTCGTTTCAAATCATGTGCCCAACTTCAAAACGCTATTACTCTCTAACCGTTTGTTAAAAACTTTTGAAATTTTCCAAATGTTATTAGAAAGCAAAAGACCCTTTAAATGTATATTTAACAAATATCTTGCAGCTGCAGTTTTCTTAAAGCGGCGATATTTCTTTGATGTTTGTCAAAATTGTAAATTGTGAAGCCCTAAATAATAGAAATTACCGTAGTTGCTGGTCTATGATTAATTTTCACTAGGTAAAGGCATGGCCGTAATGGGGAAATAACCTAATAAGACAAAACACCAGGAGAATTATTGTCTGCTCAGTTCGAGGACGGCTTCGCCGCTGAATGAACGGAAATGGAACACACAATGCCTCGTGTTTTCTACAAGTGTCTAATTGTGTCAGAAAGCCCACGTGGAATGCGTGCAAAAACGTAAATTGTACCGTGTATGGATTTTTAATCGCTATATTTAACTTAAAATACTGTAAACATTAAGTTTTGACTACATCAATGGGTCGTTATAAATTGATATAAATCAAATAAGCAACAATAATAACCAAATGTTTTTTTTTAATGAAATTAATTCCCTGTTGGGTTCTAATCATTATAACTTAACATGCAAATTTTGAAAAAAATTACAAAAAGAGATTAAAAAGATATCGATTTTAAAAGTTGGGCACATGATTTGAAACGAGCTATAATCCACTCACCATAGTAGCCTCCGTCAGTCATAGTTGACTATGGATTTTTCAGCGCCCCTAGAAATGTTATTTTTTTCTTTTCTTTTCTTTCGCCGAGTATTCTCCTTCTCTATGAATCTATCTGCTTCTTGTTTGAGGTGAACCTTTAGAGTGTGTTTCCACTCACCATCTCACTCACTCACTTTCTTACACACTAAACCACTCACTTATTCACTCACCCACTAACTCACTTAAACACTAACCCACTCACTACCTCAATCACTCACAAAATCACCCATTCACTAATCGACTCACCAATCCACTCACTAACTCTCTTACTCACTAACTCACTTACTTACATACTAATCCAGTCATTAACTCACTCACCCACTAAATCATTTACTTACTGCCATACTCACTACCTCACTCACTCACTAACCCACTCACTAACTCCCTCACTCACAAGTCAGGTTCCCATTAAGTTTAAGTTTATTGAACTCAAAAGGTAGTTGTAGCTGTAGTAAGTCGAAGTCCCCGGTTTCACTGCAAACTAATTAAAATCCATAATTGCCCAACCGCCTGTTCCTGTGATATCATCCGAATTAACATCTCATTGAAGAATCCCAACAAAGAAAGGTACATGCAGTCCTCATCACAACAGCCACAGCATACGCCAAAATACATAAGACGCAGCAACACAACTGAAATTGAACGCAGCTAAACTGTCCTTCGTCATACGATATAATCATTGATCGTAAGCAATGAGAATATTTGTCATCCATATCCACTCTAAAGGTCGTACCTCTCACAAGTTTTGTAACCACTGGCCTGAAATCTAATTATATCTTCCACAGTCCCAGTAATCAAAATACACAAGGCCTTGTCTGAAATCATCTCTCTTTTCCCTAACATTACAATGAGTTAGGATAATATTATATTTCTTTCATTGTGCTCTGTTTCGTTTTCAGAGAGAAAAAAGTCAGGATTTCAGTCTTGATGTATGCCATCTCATGCCCATAAGAAACAGATTGTGTGTTTGCTGTGCTCTGGCGTCCGGGCATCAGTGAGTGTCGGGTAGCGTTGGATGTGACGAATTATTGTGGAGCATGTTCATGTGTGTCCGTGTTTATGATTGGTATTCTGCTGTAATGAAGGCATCAGTTATACGTTAGTACTGAAAACTGGATTCTCTGGTTGGCAGTGTTTTGTGTCTGCGGAGGGCTGGCTGTGGCAGGACGTGGGTTAGGGTTCATCAAGGAAGATCAATATTCGTGAAAAAGTAATAGAGAGAAAACAACCACTGGTTTTAAAAATAACGCGAATTTTTAATACAAAAAAAGTAATGTTGGAATTTGATAGTATTCATAGAATAATATACTGAAAAGAGAAACAAGAAACACACTGACAGAGAATGAAACATACAAAGATGTAAAGACGAACAGAGAGGGGATACAGAACACACACACACACTTATATAGGTAGGTAGACAGGTAAGTGGAAGGACAAGAAAGTCAATGAATTTGTAGTAGGTAGCCAGGTTTCTCAATATAATGGTAGATTAATTAAATGAGAGGAGTCAGTGATTTATGTAAAATCGCTAGTTGTCGTGACTTGCCACTTTGGCTAGTTGTCGTGATTTGCCACTTTGGCTAGTTGTCGTGACTTGCCACTTTGTCTTGTTGTCGTGACTTGCCACTTTGTCTAGTTGTCGTGACTTGCCACTTTGGCTAGTTGTCGTGACTTGCCACTTTGTCTAGTTGTCGTGACTTGCCACTTTGGCTAGTTGTCGTGCCTTGACACTTTGACTAGTTGTCGTGACTTGCCACTTTGGCTAGTTGCCGTGACTTACCACATTGGCTAGTTGTCGTGACTTGCCACTTTGTCTAGTTGTCGTGACTTGCCACTTTGTCTAGTTGTCGTGACTTGCCACTTTGGCTAGTTGTCGTGACTTGCCACTTTGGCTTGTTGTCGTGACTTGCCACTTTGGCTTGTTGTCGTGACTTGCCACTTTGTCTAGTTGTCGTGACTTGCCACTTTGTCTAGTTGTCGTGACTTGCCACTTTGGCTAGTTGTCGTGACTTGCCACTTTGTCTAGTTGTCGTGACTTGCCACTTTGGCTAGTTGTCGTGACTTGCCACTTTGTCTAGTTGTCGTGACTTGCCACTTTGTCTAGTTGTCGTGACTTGTCACTTTGTCTAGTTGTCGTGACGTGCCACTTTGGCTAGTTGTCGTGACTTGCCACTTTGTCTAGTTGTCGTGACTTGCCACTTTGGCTAGTTGTCGTGACTTGCCACTTTGTCTAGTTGTCGTGACTTGCCACTTTGGCTTGTTGTCGTGACTTGCCACTTTGTCTAGTTGTCGTGACTTGCCACTTTGTCTAGTTGTCGTGACTTGCCACTTTGTCTAGTTGTCGTGACTTGCCACTTTGTCTAGTTGTCGTGACTTGCCACTTTGGCTAGTTATCGTGACTTGCCACTTTGTCTAGTTGTCGTGACTTGCCACTTTTGCTTGTTGTCGTGACTTGCCACTTTGTCTAGTTGTCGTGACTTGCCACTTTGTCTAGTTGTCGTGACTTGTCACTTTGGCTAGTTGTCGTGACTTGCCACTTTGTCTAGTTGTCGTGACTTGCCACTTTGGCTAGTTGTCGTGCCTTGACACTTTGACTAGTTGTCGTGACTTGCCACTTTGGCTAGTTGCCGTGACTTACCACATTGGCTAGTTGTCGTGACTTGTCACTTTGTCTAGTTATTGCGACTTGCTACTTTGGCTAGTTGTTGTGACTTGCCACTTTGACTAGTCGTGATTTGCCACTTTGACTAGTTGTCGCGACTTGCCACATTGACTAGTTGTCGTGACTAGCCACTTTGACTGGTTTTCGTGACTGGCCACTTTGGCTAGTTGTCGTGACTTGCCACTTTGTCTAGTTGTCGTGACTTGCCACTTTGGCTTGTTGTCGTGACTTGCCACTTTGTCTAGTTGTCGTGACTTGCCACTTTGGCTAGTTGTCGTGAATTGCCACTTTGTCTAGTTGTCGTGACTTGCCACTTTGGCTAGTTGTCGTGCCTTGACACTTTGACTAGTTGTCGTGACTTGACACTTTGGCTAGTTGCCGTGACTTACCACATTGGCTAGTTGTCGTGACTTGTCACTTTGTCTAGTTATTGCGACTTGCTACTTTGGCTAGTTGTTGTGACTTGCCACTTTGACTAGTCGTGATTTGCCACTTCGACTAGTTGTCGCGACTTGCCACATTGACTAGTTATCGTGACTAGCCACTTTGACTGGTTTTCGTGACTGGCCACTTTGGCTAGGTTTCGTGACTTGCCACTTTGGCTAGTTGTCGTGACTTGCCACTTTGACTAGTTGTCTTGACTTGCCACTTTGGCTAGTTGTCGCGACTCGCCACTTTGGCTAGTTGTCGTGACTTGCCACTTTGACTGGTTGTCGTGAATTGCCACTTTGGCTAATTGTCGTGACTTGCCACTTTGGCTAGTTGTCGTGACTTGCCACTTTGACTAGTTGTCGTGACTTGCCACTTTGATAGTAGTCGTGACCTGCCTGACCTGAAGACAAGTGTCTCCAATGGTCGTATTAGTCGTGACCTGCCTAACCTGAAGACAAGTGTCTCCAATGGTTGTAGTAGTCGTGACCTGCCTGACCTGAAGACAAGTGTCTCCAATGGTTGTAGTAGTCGTGACCTGCCTGACCTGAAGACAAGTGTCTCCAATGGTTGTAGTAGTCGTGACCTGCCTAACCTGAAGACAAGTGTCTCCAATGGTTGTAATTGGCGTCGCTAAACCTAGCCATCATTTTAATGTCTTCGACTAAAGTCAAACAAAAATATGAACATACATACGATTCCTTTCACACTTTGAGGCGCACTAATATTGTGTTAGTACACATATTATTCAATGACCAACATACATTTTGTGAGTGATGTGGTCGGTATCACGCCAGGCAGTAAGTATTACCAAGTAATCTCCGGTACCTAATAAATTTTTGGTGGACCTAGGAAGCCGTCTATTGGGATCGAACCCGACTTCTGTGCTTGCAAGCCTAACCACTGAGCTGCAGCAACTCTCTGAACTTGAGTAACCAAGTGAGATGTTCTGATAACTAATACCAATGGAGAGGGATCGATCAGCTGAGATCAACATCATCATTGGGACTAACTACTGGTATCTTCTTTGTGATTAGGCCGACATTGTCAACGGCCTCTAATGTGGAGACACTGACATTAGGCCGACATTGTCAACGGCCTCTAATGTAGAGACACTGACATTAGGCCGACATTGTCAACGGCCTCTAATGTGGAGACACTGACATTAGGCCGACATTGTCAACGGCCTCTAATGTGGAGACACTGACATTAGGCCGACATTGTCAACGGCCTCTAATGTGGAGACACTGACATTAGGCCGACATTGTCAACGGCCTCTAATGTGGAGACACTGACATTAGGCCGACATTGTCAACGGCCTCTAATGTGGAGACACTGACATTAGGCCGACATTGTCAACGGCCTCTAATGTGGTGACACTGACATTAGGCTGACATTGTCAACGGCCTTCAATGTGGAGACACTGACATTAGGCCGACATTGTCAACGGCCTCTAATGTGGTGCCCCTGACGTCATCTCTCTCACAAGCAACAGGGCGGTGCTGTTTCCAAACAGACTATTTTAAGTTTGTGTCCAAAAAATCATTTACCCCGATTTTAGTTTTTGCTGTGGAACTAATCCTATCAGAGACGGATACAAAACGCTGAGATGATGTAGGTACAATGGTACACAGCACAAATTAAACGACACATTAGTTTGAGTTGTTGAAAATAAAATAAAAGAGAACTGTTCTTTTTTTCAAACTTTTACATCAAAATGTCGGTTTCATGGACATAGTGTACTCTACGCTTGACATTATTTCTGGAGTTCTCGTCGAAGCTTCAGATTTGGTACTTTGTACTGAGATCTTATCTTATAATTAGGAAGAAGTTAGGAACGTTTATTGATGATCTCCTGTACAGTGATAATATAGTATTATTTAGTGAATACGAGCATGTTCACAGAAGATGGAAAACTAGACCGAGAAATTGACATGAGAATACAAAAAGCAAATGCTGTCACATTCCAGCTTTCATTATTGATAAGACATCCAAATATTTCTATGCAAGCTAAACAACAAATAATAAATAGCATTTTCATACCAACTTTGTGCTACGAAAGTCAAACATGGACCCTTTCTAAATCACATTTAAAAAAGATCAATACATGTGAGATGCGATGCTTGAGAAAAGTAACAAACAACACAAGAAGAGATAGAATACCAAATGAAACCATAAGAAAAATGGTAGGAACAAAACCCTGCCAATAATATATAGAACAACAACAACTTAAATGGTTTGGCCACCTGGTCAGAATGAATCCTCACCAATCACCATCAGGGGCGTTCTTCTCGACAATGCATGGAAAATTAACAAGAGGAATACCCAGAAGAAGATGGATAGATGCAGTGACAGAGACATGTAAAAACAAAGGAAAATCACTAATTCAGACAGTTCGAGCAGCTCAAGAACGACCAATGATATAAACCACGACACCTTTTAGGTATCAGTGAAAAGTGAAAAGTGAAAAGAAGAAAAGATACGTGCAACATAATGATGTTGTGGCGCTTTGTTAACAAAGTACATTAGGTAATAATCCAGATATGATTGTAATCTACTATTCGTTCTCCTGTTTTAGCGTCTAAATGGAGAATGGGAGGATATTTGCGATGTTCAGCCGACGATATGACCGCGAAATGCCTTCTTTATCTCTGCCTTGACGTTCGGTCATGAACTGTTAGATGGAGCGACAGTGAATTGGTTACGTTACTTCACCACTGCTCTCGTGGATCCGACTCACTTCTCTAATGTGGCAAATTATTTTTCTACTGCCACATCATCGTGGTACATCAAGTCTCTTCTGAAATTTGAACCACAGATTATCTCTTTAAAATGGTTATTGAGTTATTGAGTTATTTGCGGGTCATCATCATTACACTCCGAACATGTCCATAGGTGATCAGATCCCCTCCTCAGCAATTCCCTCAGTGTCCAGCGACTGACGACTCCAGTTCTATGTTGGTTGATAAGTCTTCTTACACGGCCACCAAGTTTCTCATTTCTGGCTGTGCCCATCTTAACTCCCATTTCCATCATCCGAAGAAGTGACGTTGATCTGTGTTTGTCGAAATCCTGTGCTCTTCCAACATCTCGAAGGGCATTGATGATGTCCGCCCGATCCATCGGTTGCCCGTCCTCAACGACAGCGCAGCTAGCCAACCTGTCCGCTCTCTCATTTCCCCGTACTCCCGCATGTCCAGGGACATAGACAAAGGTGACCTTACGTATTTTGGATTTCTGCAACGACTCTACCCATTGCATGCGTACATAGCCCGCCTCCACTTTTTTTTATCATGCTCATCGAATCACTCAGTATACATGCGTGGATGTAGTCTTGTGACTCTAACCATTTGAATGCCTTGGTCACTGCCATTACCTCCATTGTCATGCTACTCGTGGTCATGGCGTATGCACCACTGTCTTCCTTTGCTATTCTGCCTGCTGAGCGTGCTGTAATTGCCCATGCACTTCTTTCGTGTCGTCTTACAGATCCGTCTGTATAGATGACTGCATCTTTCTCATCGGTATTATCACAGATGAGACCGTTGACCTCAGCATTAACCACGACCGGGTTCTGTTCCCTACTTTTCCTATCGAGAGTGACAATACATGAGAAAGTTCCCTTGAATGACGTAGGCACCGGTATCCACTCCTCACCAACGCTGATATTAGTAAGCCCACAGACCTGTTTGATGACATCTTCTGCCCGGCCCACCCATGATTTGCCTCTTTTTAGCCTGGTACCTTTCTCTGTGTTGAGCACGTGGTGCAATGGATGCTCTGTATCTGTACTAATCTTCAGGTATGCTCGTGCTCTCCAGATCTTAATTCTGTCATCCATGGTTGGAAAGTCAAGAAGATAACTCATTGCTACACAGGGAGTGTCCCTCGTACATCCCAGGATAATGCGCATGGCTTCATTTTGTATTTTCTCCAGTCTATCAATTTGAGTCGTACTGACAGTAAGAATGGCCAGGGCATACTCGATTGGTGCGAGGACTAATCCCTGGATCAGAAGAATAAGTAGCCTCTGCTCGATGTTGGCAGCTGCCATGACCTTCAAGGCGGCTAATCCTTTGCGGGATTTTGTTATCACATGGTCGACGTGGTCCCGAAAACACAGGCTGCGATCAAACTTAACTCCGAGGTATGTCATCAACTTGTCCCTGGTCACCTCATCAGCTCCCATTCGTACTACCGGTGTGGTCGTATTAACGATATGATTGTTAAGGGAGAACCATGAAACTGATGCTTTATTAGGATTAACAAGGCACCTGAAACCCCACACCAGGAAGAAATGCGGTCGAGTTCGTCTTGCATTGTGGAGGCGATTCCCCGTCTGTCTCTTCCCTGTCGATATACCAGAATATCATCAGCAAAAGTCATAGTTCTTCCCCTCCCATCCAGCTGTTGGGCCGTGATCGTTATTGTGTACACGTTAAATAGAACTGGTGACAATGGTGAGCCTTGTGGCAACCCAGGACAAATGGATGTTGGCTCGGAAGACCAACTTCCACATCTGAGTATCACCTTCTTCTGAAACAGTGCCGCGGCGATCCATCTAATGAGGAAGGGGTTCACCGCCAGTTTGAGAAGCATATGCATGAGATATTCAAATGGTACTCTATTGTATGCATCCTCCATATCTATAGCAGCAGCACATGTCTCCTCTCGTCTGTGGAAGCCTTCGAAGACATCATAGGCAAATACTGCCGCATTGAGCCATGTCTCTTTGTTATATCTATAACCTCCGAGTGCGGAAAGGAATACACGTTTCTGTTCAAGGCGACACGTGAGGACACGGGCAACTATTTTCTCCAGCAGCTTGCCCGCAGTGTTCTGCATTGTGATGATTCTGTAGGCACTGATCTGAGAATGGTCCTTGTTTGGCTTCGGTAGCGGTAGTAAGTAGCTGTGTAGCCACTCCTCCTTAATCTGGCCACTCCGAATACTGGCATTAAACTCATTGGCCAGTGTTGTCAAGTCGTCATCAGCTAAATCGCCTATGTCGTCATACCGAACACCATCTGGACCAGGAACAGTGTTGTGTGACCTTTTAAGTGTCGTGCGAATGGAATCGGTTGTGATTGTGAGATCTTCTTCCAGCCCTACATCCTTACACAAATTTGACAAAGATCCCCGTATCCTCATTCTTACAGCCTCATTTCTTTGGTCCGTCTGCTCAATGTAGCGGGCAAGCAGGGCCTTCCCTTTGCTCTCATCAGATTTGTGCCATATCTGGCCTGTGCTCTGAAAGTCTAGTATACCTCTGTGTCGTGTTGTGCCATTCATGCACTGATGAAGGCGCCAGAATGTGGCGAGCGATTTTTCTGAGCACACTTTTTTACAGAAGTCATCCCATTTGGCATCCTTAGCCTGCTTAGCGCATAGTTTAAAGTGCATCATTTTTTGGTCGACCTCTACTTTCAGACGCTTCAAGAGCTCAGGTTGTGTCCTACCATACCTTCTGGCTTTCTGCCATGTCTTGACCGTTTGTCTCTTGCTCCGCCAAGCTTCCTCGACATCTACATTCCACCAGGGTGGCTGCGTCCATCTCTCCTGCCTCCTACGATGGGCGCTACGTTTCCTATGTCTGATTTTGCTAATGACGTCCTGGTCTGTTTTCTCGTAGTTGAATGTGTGGAGCTTTCTTCTCTGGCTTTTTTTTCCGCCTTTCGGTGCGAAGGTGGAAGACACCAGTGCCAGGTCTATGACACTATCAGAGTCCCCTGTTCGAGTGGCCATTCTTGTTGCCCTTCCATCATTCAAGCACACTAAATCGGCCGACACCAGTGCCAGGTCTATGACACTATCAGAGTCCCCTGTTCGAGCGGCCATTCTTGTTGCCCTTCCATCATTCAAGCACACTAAATCGGCCGACACCAGTGCGTTCTCTAGGTCTTCTCCCTGCTTGTTGGTTATGACGTTACCCCACTGGTTTCCTCTAGCATTAAAGTCTCTTTAAAATGGTGAGGTGCCCTACCTTTACACTAAGCATCACAAATATTTCGATTGCTACAAAAATTGTGAACACTAAGACAATATTACAAATAAGATAAAAGACATCTTCAGACATCAGATTGTAAAACGAAGTGTAAAGCATCAGAATGGTTGAAAGTACAAAAGGGTGTGATGCACGGAGGTAGACTTTCCCCATACACGTTCAGCATGTATGACTGGAACACCATTGTAACACCATTGAAACACCATTAGAACACCATTGGAAATGTCAGAAACTATGACAATTTTATGAAGTGCGACACTTTCGCAAATAATGGCGACGTAATTCCAGAACTCAGACACGTTGTTAACACAGCTCCACGCTCAAAGAGCGCAAAAGTGTCAGAAAAAACAAATGAGTTGGTTAAAAAAAAAAAACAGAGAAGACAAAAGCTGTTGTTAATGTGCAGAGAACTAATATAATGTCGATCAAAAAAGCAAAATAGCAACCCAACACCATCATTGACAGTGGACAAAAAATAAATTGTAACCAACAGTGTTTATTTATGATCTGTGATAAGTAGTGTGGTGCGCGTGGCCGTGCGGCTAAAAACACTGTTTCGCTACCTGAAAAGCCGGCGTACGGTGTCCGAAACCCGCGGTAGACAGAAACGATTTTTTTCTATCGGGGGTGAAATGAAGTCATGAGTCTCAAACGTCGTGGCGACTGCTTGACTAAGCGGCCTTTATCCCTCAGGTTCTAGCGTGCGCCCACCGATATACACCAGCAATGGTAACACGTGTCGTAAAGATATTTTTTTACAATTTATTTTTTTAATAAGTGGAAACTGTCAGAGAAGACATCAAAAGAAGACTAGCAATAGTAATTACACAAATGATATACTATGAAGAATATATGAGGGCAAGAATGTAAAATACTAAATCAATTGTTATCTTTTGACTAGCAACATATGGTTGCTAATCAAGAACAATTTTGCAAACATTTAAGAAGATAATCTGTTCTTTTGAAACAAAATATTAGAGAAACATTCCTCCAATACTTTAGACAAGACATCACACATCGGAAATGAATATACTACCACCGTATTTAAAGTTAAAAATACAGCGGTCTGGATAAAATTATAATAGAGAGCATGGTTGGAGGAAGTCGAGACAGGGGTAGATTAAGAAGAAAATAGTTCCAAAGTATCCAAGTGACCTTAATCCTGACAACTGAGACATTGGAAGATCTGACAAAATAGATTCATTCAGACGGGCTGTGATGAGAGTATCTGTAAAGGGCAAGTAACTCAGTCAATGAAACGGACGTTTTTACAAGCCGTTCTTTGGTCTATATATTCTTACTTATTTTAATGAGATTTCCAGCTTCAGTTTCAATTGTCGTGAGCTCACTTTAACTCTCCCGTCCCGCACACATGCATCCTTGCACGATTATTGCCAGCCTTTTTGCTTATTATTTTGTTATCGGACATGAGCTCATTTTTACATCTCATTTAAGACATAATCTTTTGTTTAAATTCTACACGTTCATTTAGTTGAAGCAGTTCAACTTATTTACATCAAGCACTGTGTTGCTGCTGGCGTAGGTGACCACGTGTCTTCACAACTTTCTTTCTCGACACTTGTCTTTCAACTCTGATGTTAACATATTACAAAGCCGTGTTCTTACCAGTGAATCATTTGAGGGAACAGGTATGTTTACACCACTCGGAAAAATATTCACAGATAAAGAACAACAGAAAAAAGAACAATAGACAGCCTGAATGGGGATCTAATCGTACACCTCAAGTACTCCTAGGTTGCTTAGTTGACCGTGTACAGTAATGCATAGTTTTTTGTGGCATGGAGCTGTCTCAATGAATACTTGTTAGAACCGGCTTCAGGTTGTTTATGATTGTGTTTTTCTGTTGTTGATTATTTATCATTTGTTCCGAGTGTTGTAAACATACCTCTTCTTCCCCTGAAAAGATTCGCTGATCTGTCGCCTCGAAAGTTTCCGTTCATAATTATATTTATTTTTTTCCAGTCTCTTACAAACTTTCACTTTCTCTCTCTATCTCAGTCTCTCTCTCACTCTCCATCTCTCTTTCAGTACGGAAGCTTTTTATGAATTCAGCGGTAGAGATTTCAGCAAAAAAATTTTCATGGTTTTAAATATCAGTCTACATGTTTATATTTATCTAACACTTAATATATGACATCGGACTGTTTAGATAATTAAACAGGGAACTAGAATTCACCAACACAAGATGATAAAACTTATAAACATAATATGGTTTGATGACAGTCTGCACTATTTAAATTGAGAGTGACGCACAGTGCGGCTAAACGTACGTGACCAAGATTGGCATGGCGCATGTGCGTCGAAACATACGGAAAGAGATAAACTATACATTTTTCCACTTGTAGCAATATATTCCAGTTGTTCCCTTGTTAACATAAGTTAACAAATGTCGACTATTTCCTCCTAATTTTAATGTCTAACTCTTTTAGGAACTTACTTTTTTTTAAAAATGCCGTTCTCGTACTCTTTCTAGTTGTCGATGATATCTTTGCAAAACACCGTCATCTGTCAGTATTTAAATCAATCAGAGAGAAGCAATAACAGGCAATCAATGAAATCATTTTGATTTAGAAACTCTGAAGAAAAAGGGGAAGCGAAAGTAGAAGAATAAGTAGAAGAGGAGGAATATATACATTAACATAGAATGGTAAATCTGGTATAAATCACGCACTGTTCAACTCGAATGTGTAGGGTAGAAATAAAGCAGCCCAATAAATTGCAACACAACTCAACTGCATCCCAATTCATCATCATCATGTATATTGACTGCATCGAAAGTTAGCTACTATGGAGCGTCATTTTGCTCTATATCTTGCTTTTTTAGTGAAGCTTGTCATTGGCTGACTTGTCCATCTTTTCATGTTACTCGTCCATGTTAGACTTGGTCTGTCTCTGACTATTTTACCTTGTGTTTTCTCTTCCTCGATTCCTTTGAGTAGGTTGCTCTGTCTTTTAACATGTTCCATAAATCTCATTTGTTTTGTTAGAATTGTGTTTAGTAGTTATCTTTTAATGTTTACTTGTTTTTAGTGGGTGTGATGCAGAATGGCTCAGGCAAAAGTAGCTTTCCAGAAACTGAGGAAGATACTATGCAATCCATTTTTGACAATAGAAACAAGAAAAAGCGTTCTTAAATGTTATGTAGACCCAGTCTTTTAGACAAGAAAATCACTGGAGTTTGTAGAAATGTGGTTTTACAGAAGAATGTTGAGAATACCATGGATCGCAAAAAAGAGTAATGAAAATGTTCTGAAAGAGGTCAAAGCATAAAGAGAGCTAATTTCCAACATTAGGAAGAAACAATCATCATTCTTTGGCCATGTAATGAGAAGAGAACAACTAGAATATATTGTAACAAATGAAAAAAATTGAGGGACGAAGATATAGAGGGAAGCAAAGAGAGAAAATACCAGACAGCTTAAGAGAATGGCTTGGCAGAAGGTCAACAACAGAAATGATAAAGAACTGTCGAGATCGAAAGTTGTGGAGAGACATTATCACCTACGCCAGTAGGCCCGGTACTTGATGATGATGCTGTTTTTAGTAGTTCTCTTTTACTGTTTACTTGTTTTAAAACTTCATCCTCTGTTTCTCTTTTCTTTCCATCCAGTTCTTCCTATACTTCTCCTACGATATCCACATTTAAATCGCTTCAATTTCCTGTTCTATTTTCTTTGTCTAATGTCCATGTTTCTGCACCATACAGAAACGTTGAAAAGATATAATATTTTACAATCCTTAGTTTTAGCCCTGGTGTTATTTGTTTTCATGTTTTTGTATTTCCTTTTCATTTGTGGCAATTGACGCATGCTAAATACGAGCAAGCCAGACCAGCAATGGGAACGTTAACACCAAAAAGAACTGACTCTATTAATGTGTTCCACAGAGGGGAGCGAGATCTTCGGTTGATGCGGGGGCTTCTATTGATAATAGAGAAGCATGAGATTGATTGAGATAGACGAATGTGTGGATGAAAGGAGGTGTTGAGAGTTGTGAGTTGAGAGAATACGACGTGAACAAGTGAAGAAAGGAAAGAAAGAAACGTATAAAGTTGAAAAGCAGCACATCATGGCAAAGAATAAAGATGATATATATATACATATGTGGACAGCTAAAAAGACCAATGAGAAAGTTCTCAAAGAGGCCAACACAAAAAGGGAGCTCTTAAAAATCATCAGAAAGAAGCAATCAACATTTTTTGGGCATATCATGAGAAGAGAAAAGATGGAATACTTGGTTACAACTGGCAAAATAAAAGGAAAGAGAGATCGCTGACGACAAAGAGAGAAAATACTGGATAGCTTGTTGTCTTGGCATGGAAAACAGTCAACAACAGAACTAATACGATGGACTGTGGATAGAAGATTGTGGAAGGACATGATCGCCAACGCCAACCGGTACGGCACATGATGATGATGATGATGATGATGATATATATATATATATATATATATATATATATATATATATATATATATATACATATATATATATATATATATATATATATATATATATTTATTATATATATTAGAATTTGAATTGTGTCCGTCCTAGTAAGACTGCCAAATACTTTGGCACAATAATACCTTAGTTGGAAGATGCACCACAGGAATAAAAAGGTGAAAAGCTAAGGCATATATAATGATATATATATAATGTAAGAAGATGGATAATACACCACCGACTGCCTTAGGGTTCCTCCCTGTGGACTTTCGGGCTGGGTTTCCTCTCGTAGCCTTCTACCTCTCTACAATCTATATATAAATACAAACACACACACATATATATACGTATAAATGTAGAGAAAGACGGAGAGAGAGCGACCAAAAAAGGCCAGTGATAAGGAAAGAATGATGGAGAGAGATACGGAGAGGGAGAGAGGGGGTAGAGACATGCGGAGTGATGGAGAGAGAGGGAAGCGAAGAGGAGATATTAATATTAAGAGAGGGAGTGAGGGAGAGATCAAGATAGAGAGAAAGAGACGGAGAAAGAGGGAGCGATAGGGAGAGAGATATGAAGATAGATGGAGAGAGGTGGAGATAGACAGGTGGAGAGATGGAGAGAGATGAGAGCGGAGGAGAGATGGATATTGAGAGAGGGAGTGAGGGAGAGATGGAGAAAGAGGCATAAATAGGGAGAGAGAGATAGAGAGATAGAGCGAGAGGTAGAAATAGAGAGAAGAAAACATAAAGTAAGAGCGAGAGAAGAGATAATCCTGGAGAAGGAATAAGGATTGGAAGCATTAGACACGGAAGAGTAGAACAAGAAGAAGACATGGAGTGCGATAGTTGGAAACAAGGAACCTGAGAACGGAAAATAAAGACTGATACAATAAATGGGAACGGCAGATTTTAATATCAAATCACATATGTAGATTATTGTACAGACATCCACTAGTGCCAATATTTACAGACATTCAATGGTGCCCATATTTACAGACATCCACTAGTGCCCATATTTACAGACATCCACTAGTGCCCATATTTACAGACATCCACTAGTGCCTATATTTACAGACATCCACTAGTGCCTATATTTACGCAACTCAGGTACATTATTGATGAGGTAATGTGGTTATTTATACCGTCCATGAAGCGTTATTTTTTATTTCCTAGAAAACAAATGAGACACCCATTTAAGACTGGACACACCTGAAAGCCATCGATCAAGATAACATCTTCTAACAATGCTCACTCTACGATATATCATTTCTTGATGTCATTGGCAATGTATATAGTTTATAGTATATACTATAGAGGAAGATACTGTGCAATTCATTTTTGACAATAGAAACAAGAAAAGGATTTCTTAAATGTTATGTAGAGCCAGTCAGACGATATGGATGTGAATCATGGACAACAGGACAACAGACAAGAAAATCGATGGGGACTGTAGAAATGTGTTTTACAGAAGAATGTTGAGAAAACCATGTACAGTTCAGAAGAGTAATGAAAACGTTCTGAAATAGGCCAAAGAAAAAAAGAGAGCTAATATCCATTATTAGGAAGAAACAATCATTTTTTGGCCATGTAATGAGAAGAGAACAGCCGGAATATAATGTAACAACTTGAAAAATTGAGTGACAAAGAGATAGATGGAAGCAAAGAGAAAGATTTAGATAATGATTTAGCAGAAAGTCAACAACAAAAGGGATAAATAACTGTCGAGCTCAAAAGTTGTGAAGAGACATGATCACCTATGCTAGTAGGCATAGCACTTGATGATGATGGTATATAGTTTCTTCACGACTATATTTTTGGATGGACATCATTCACCATCTATTATTGCAGTAAAACGGACGAACATAATTCAACTTCTAGTATGCATTGTGGTGCTACATGGACGGATATAATTCAATGTCTAGTCTTGCAGTACTAAAGGACGGACATAATTCAACTTCTAGTATTGTAGCACTACATGGACGGACATAATTCAACCTCTAGTATTGCAGTACAACTATAACGGACATTATTATACCTCTATAGTCCGTTCAGAAATTCATAATCACACCTGAATTAGCTTTGCGTAATAACCGCTTGTTATTTTGGTTTCAAATTTTGCATTCAATCTTAGAATTTTGATGACGCAAAGATTTTTGTATTTTTTATTCCACAAGACAACAGATTTTGCACATCAGCGAATTCCATTGATCTTTTATGATGATATCACACAAGTTGATTCAAATTTTAGAGTTTACAGTAATCGTGTTAAATTGTCCAGTTTACTGCAATTCTTGTCAGAGGCGTATCTACATAGTGCTTAATTGTGGGTGTTGTTCGTTATGTGTATTTGCAAACATGAATTCAATTGGTTACAATTAGTCTTGTCTTTCCATCACCATTAGACCCCAGGACGTCCTAACTGCAGCTTGAATTGAATTAATCTTAAATTTAATCATTCCGAATCTGACGATTCCAAGCGGTTGATTATCATTACTGGCTGGACAAATAGTAATCCATCTCGTTTCCAGTACTCATCTTCCACCCGCAGCACATGTTGAACACACTTCTTCCAGAACGGAATGTCTATTTTTGAGAGAGACTCGCGTGTCAGAACTTCAACATCACACATTTTAAACGTCCTGTTCTGTTCTGCAACTTGTCCTTTGACGTGAGCCCAGACAAGTTAGATTGGATTAAGGTGCGCATGATATGCAGGGAGTCGAAGAGAGGTGTGGCTGTATATCTCAATGATTTTGGCAACATGGTACACCTTTTTCTTATTCGTATTCTTCACAAGTTGTAACAATTCGGGTTTTAAATATGTGTCGTCGAATTTGACATTTTCATTCGCAAGCCATGTCCTAATTTGCTCTTTTGTATTTGATGCAGTAGGCACTTTGTCTTCCTCTGATACGACATTGTGGTATGATGCATGACTCCATGATCCATGACTATGCATGAAGGTCTCTCCAGGATTGGTAAAAGATCGTTCTCCAACCAGTGCCTGAAAATGTTTCCATTCATTTCAGTATGGTAGTCCCTACCGTCGGTACTTTTTGATTGGAAAATCAAAAGCTGTCGACTTTCCTTTTCTTTCCTTGATTGACATGAGTGCACTCTGAGTCTTGTTTAATCCAACGAGAAAATGACGATTTATTAAGACTAAGCGCGAGTTGCGTTCGTCTCTCTGGGTCATGAATATCACAATATAAATGCCCCATCTTGGATTCCCTAAGGAAGTGCTGATATAGTAAAACAGTAACCTTTTGCATAGTTATAAATTTGCATTTCAAACTCATTGTAATTTAGATATAACTGTTGGTATTTAAAGTCAACAAATTGTCTACTGAGTCTTCAAAAAATTAATAAAGATACGCCTTCCCTTCGGTAATTAATGCCAAGCCGTGGTGCGTCATGTCGTTCAATAAGAATTCAGTTTTGTGCACGGGATTTTCCTGAAGTTAGTGTTTCTGCAATAGCCAAACTATTTTACGTGAACGATCGCACCAAATTAATGTATATATCCTAAAATGGTGTCAATTTCGAACAGGGTGAATTTAATATAGCCTAAAGAAGAAAACTTTTAAACTAGATCAAATTTCTCAGAGCAAAAAATATTTCTATAACGTCATCAATATTCTAAGTTTGCATGCAAAATTTGAAACCAAAATAACAAGCGGTTATGACGCAAAGATAATTCAGGTGTGATTATGAATTTCTAAACGGACTATAGTATTGCAGTACAACTATAACGGACATTATTAAACCTCTAGTATTGCAGTACAACTATAACGGACATTATTAAACCTCTAGTATTGCAGTACAACTATAACGGACATTATTAAACCTCTAGTATTGCAATACAACTATAACGGACATTCTTAAACCTCTAGTATTGCAGTACAACTATACCAGGCATAATTCACCTTCTAGTATTGTTGTACTACATGGACGGGCATAATTCAACCTTTTTAGCGTCTTTTTACACCTGTTAGTCTACTATTCGATTCTTTCTCCTTTGTGTTTGCACACTGACCCTGTGTTTACTCCTCTGGTTCTGTTTACATTTACGCACTTTTTCGCACGATTTTCGACGTTCACGACAGCCGCACTTGGTTACGATTTTATTTTGGATTTGACAGGATAGTTTTACTTTTTGTTGTTGTTTCTTTAACACATTTCGATTGTTTTTGTTTTGGTTGTTTCGTTATTAATTTGTGTGTGTGTGTTTTATTGTTTGTTCCTGATGAAGGCCTATTGAGCCGAAACGTTGTTTAGTCTGTGTCGTCCACTTGTCACGTAAAGCTTCTTACATACCTTTTTTTATTTTTTAATTTTTCCTCATATTCAGCTTTACTGCAGCTTCGCATTTTTATGCCTTAACCCCATAATTCAACCTCTATTATTGCTATGCTATAGGACACATTTAAACTTTGCTCCAACAGAACCCGGCAAAAACAAGCAAGAAAATGAGCTGGTCACTTTACTATTTCTAAGAATTAGCTTCTGGTATCGATTCTGGGGTGTTAGCATCAATCCAGTGTTCCTCTCTTTTACAACATCTTAAACATCAAGTTTGCCTAGCTATTACAACATCTTAAACATCGAGTTTGCCTCGCTATTACAGCATCTTAAACATCGAGTTTGCCTCGCTGTTACATCATAAACATCGAGTTTGCCTTGCTATTACAACATCTTAAACATCGAGTTTGCCTCGCTATTACAACATCTTAAACATCGAGTTTGCCTCGCTATTCCAACATCTTAAACATCGAGTTTGCCTCGCTATTACAAAATCTTAAACATCGAGTTTACCTTGCTACTACAACATCTTAAACATCGAGTTTGCCTTGCTATTACATCTTAAACATTGAATTTGGCTCGCTATTACAACATCTTAAACATCGAGTTTGCCTTGCTATTACAACATCTTAAACATCGAGTTTGCCTTGAATTACAACATCATAAACATCGAGTTTGCCTTGCTATTACATCTTAAACATCAAGTTTGCATTGCTATTACATCTTAAACATCGAGTTTGCCTTGCTATTACAACATCTTAGACATCGAGTTTGCCTTGCTATTACAACATCTTAAACATCGAATTTGCCTCGCTATTACAACATCTTAAACATCGAGTTTGCCTTGCTATTACATCTTAAACTACAACATCTTAAACATCGAGTTTACCTCGCTATTACAACATCTTAAACATCGAGTTTGCCTTGCTATTACAACATCTTAAACATCGAGTTTGCCTCGCTATTACAAAATCTTAAACATCGAGTTTGCCTTGCTATTACAACATCTTAAACATCGAGTTTGCCTTGCTATTACAACATCTTAAACATCGAGTTTGCCTCGCTATTACAACATCTTAAACATCGCGTTTACCTCCCTATATTTCTTCTTCTTCTAACTTTTTAGCTCCCAGTGGAGCATAGGTCTTCAACAAACACTTTCTAAGTCGTTCTGTTTTTTGCCATTCTTTTAAGATCATTCCATGTCTTCACCATCATCTTCATCTCTGCTTCTGTCTGTCTTGTCCAAGAATTCCTTGGTCTTTCTCTTTGTCTTTTCCCCTGGGGATTCCAAAAAAGGGCCTATTGTGTAATACTCTTATTTGGCTCCCGTAGTGTGTCCTATCCAGCGCCATCGTCTACGCTGTATCTCTGTATCCACTGGTATTTGACTAGTACATTTCCTTAATTCTATGTTAGTGATTTTGTCCTGCCATCTCCATCCGTTTATTCTGCGTAAGCATCCATTAATGAAAGTCTGTGTCTTCGTGATTGTCAATTTTGTTGTTCTCCATGTTTCAGGAGATTCCAGGGGGAATCGAACACAGGTTGTCCGACGTTGATAGCCCAGTCGGGTGGTTTTCTAAACCAGGCTATCGAGAACCCCAAGACCTCCTGTTAAGAGGTTATGTACCCATTTTTTTCAGCTGGATCTACTCCATGACAACAAACGGATCAATACATTACACCACATCCATATTTTACATTCAGAAAAAGGACTAAGATCGAGGAAGAAATAAAGAACAGGAATTTGAAACTATCAGACACACCGGAACTGCTTCCTTATAATGCGGAGAAATAAACGTCGAAATGCTAACACGATGCAACACGCCGTGCTCTTCTGTCTACTGCCAGTGAACGAGACATGATAATGAGAGCGGGCAAAGTTTTGGAAGAAATAGGGAATGAGAGGTAGAATGCAAAGGAGGAGAAAGAAAAAGAAGGGGGGAGGTTTCCTTCCCATTCGTGTTTCTCTTCTTTTTTTTTTTTAAATGAATCATTTTTGTTCATTAGCTTTATCAACAACATTGAGTTGTGTGCAACGCTTATACAAACGATATATTAAACCTGCGTTCTAATAATCAATTACATGTAGAGAGACAATGGGTAAATAACAAGACACAAATATGACACATTACCTGCTACATGAGATGAATAAATCCTGAGAAATGTCATACACACCTTTTCTAAAGATAGTTAGTTAAAACATTAAACCATTGCAGTACATCGCTAATTAGTATATCTATCTATCTGGCAAGCGATCGCACATCATAGAGAACATGTATACGGAATAGTATAACATCATCTGAGACTGTGCTAAAGCAAAACTGACAAGAGAAGAGACTCATGAAAAAGGATGTAAAACGCTGTGGACCAGTGGGCGTGTTCATTCTGTGACCGCGTGTGTTTGTCAAACATTGATAGAATTAGCCATGAGAGAAGCTGCTCGACAAAAACAAAACCTAAAAAAAAACACACACACAATAGCCTCCATTAGACTGTCTGACAAGATGAAAAGAGCCACACACACACGCATTTATATATAAAATCATATATCCATATATATATATATATATATATATATATATATATATATATATATATACAGAATTCATTAAAAAACAGCTGATCGATATGGAAGACACTGGTACTAACGGAAGTAAATCAACAAAGTTATGACAGCACTATAGATTACTCAGATAAGATAATAATTCAACAGTGTAAATACAGCTACAACATTAGCTGTTATAGTCAGAATATTCAGCATGTCTTAAATAATAAATCGCCATGCATATTTCATATCATTCATTCGTATTTCCCATGTTTTAATGTTAATGATTCAAGATTTTCCTTTATTTTTTTAATCAAAAATTAATTCCTTATAATTTAATTCTGGTGAACGTAACTTTGAAAGTAAATAATTTAGGTATTCAGAAAATTTGAATAGCTCGACACATGAGTAAACATTACCTTGAATTTAATATTAATTACTAGGAAATGAAACATTTAATTATTTACAGGAGAGGTAATTATATTTCTACAAATCTATTTTTCTCTGTAGCCAAAGTGCACTAAGCATCATCATCAACATTAGTGCCGTCTCCGCATCGAAAGTTGGCTACCATGGAGCGCCATCTCGCTCCATCTCTTGCTTTAATGGTGCATGTTTTCATGGCTGACTTGTCCATCTTTTGACGTTACTCATTCACAATAGTCTTGGTCTGCCTCTGCATCTTTTACCTTGTATTTTCCCCTCCAAGATTACTTTTAGTAGGCAACTGTGTTTTAACATGCCCCAAAAATCTTATTTTTTCTTGTTTGGATTGCGTTTAGTAGTTCTCTTCTCATTTTTAGTTGCTTTAGGACTTCATGATTTGTTTTATTTTACTCGACATTTTTATTGTTTTATTTTAATCGACACACCCCAACGACATATACCGACATAAACCTACTTACACAGACACACATCGACATATATACCGACATACAGCGACGAATTCTCCTTCTTCTACATCCCACAGACAACTACTCTTCTTCGTCGTCTCCACTTTAGAATATGTTACATGCGGCCCGTTGCATATGTTGTGTTTTGGTTTTAAAAAAGTTGTATGATCTATGTCTTTCGGCCAAATACATCCGATTTCAACATGACATTTTTTGTGTTCGGGGCTGCCCCCTGCCACTGGTTTCTTTCTACTCATTTTGGCAGAAAAGTTAGTCTCTCTCCAGTTACACCTCCGGAAGTAAAGTGGGATCTTGGTTAGATATGTTTCACATATCCGGAAGTAGGCATTAGTTATGATCACTGGTAGCTTAGAGCCAGATGCTGTTGTTCTAACAGAGAATGATGATGATGTCTTCATCAACACCGACGAATAAATAACAAGCACTACGTCGATGTAGACACAGAGATGGCCACTGCACACTTGTGTCGTGTCTGAGTTTGTCAATTCCGTTATTCATAATTTTCGAACTCAGGTTAATTAAATATATCGCTTTGCTTTTCTCTCGTGTTATTCTCTCTTTGTTTTTTGTACTTCTCTTTCCCCCCCTCTCTCTCTCTCTCTCTCCCTCTCTCTCTCTCTCTCTCTCTCTTTCTAATATCATAGCGCCACTATGCCATTCTATCACTTATGCCACATAAGAATGCCACATTCTTTCACTTATTGTCTAGCCTCTTTACTCTTTCCGGGGAGCCGCTATAGCTCAGTGGTTAGTGAACTGGACTACACAGGACAAGAGGTAGGGTTCGATCGCAACCGACGGCTTTCGGTTCACCCAGCCTTTAATGGGTACCGGATTTTTTTTTTTCTGGGAAAGTAACCGAACGTAATACCGACCACATTACCCCAAAATTCATGTGCCGAGGGTCTGTAAAATTTATGGTCACTAACACCATATTCCCTATACGCCACTTGGCGTGACGGGGGTACTTTACTTATTTTTTTTTACTCTTTCCTAATATTGTACCTTCATTCGTGTAACATTGTCACCTACAAAGTCCATGGATAGCAACAATTACAAATAAAGAATGTTTAAAACCAGCTGAAGAAACCAGAAGTATCATCAAAATCATAAGGAAGAGACAATCGACATTTATTGGACATGTCATACGAAAAGAAGGCATTGAGAATACTATAATAACAAGCAGAAATAATGGAAAGAAGAGCAGATGAAAACCAAGAGAAAAATATTGAACAGCTTATCCAAATGGCATAACAAAATATTACCGACTGAAATGATGACATGTATGAAGGACTGAGGCATGTGGGGAAAGAGTTGATCTCCTACACCAACCGGTATGATACCTGATGATGATGATGGTGGTGGTGATGGTGGTGTTGGTGGTGATGATGGTGGTGGTGATGGTGGTGGTGGTGGTGGTTGTGGTGGTGGTGATGGTGGTGATGATGGTGGTGGTGGTGATGGTGATGGTGGTGGTGATGGTGGTGGTGGTGATGGTGGTGGTGATGGTGGTGGTGATGGTTGTGGTGGTGATGGTGACGGTGGTGGTGGTGATTGTGGTGGTGGTGATGGTGGTGGTGGTTGTGGTGGTGATGGTGGTGGTGATGGTGGTGGTGATGGTTGTGGTGGTGATGGTGGTGATGGGGGTGGTGGTGATGGTGTTGGTGGTGGTGATGGTGGTGGTGAAGATGATGGTTGTGGTGATGATGGTGGTGGTGGTGATTGTGGTGGTGATGGTGGTGGTGGTGATGGTGGTGGTGGTGATGGTGGTGATGGTGGTGGTGGTGATGTTGGTGGTGATGATGGTGGTGGTGGTGAGGATGGTGGTGGTGGTGGTAGTGGTGGTGATGTGGTTGTGGTGGTGATGGTGGTGATGGTGGTTGTGGTGGTGGTGGTGGTGATAGTGGTGGTAGTTGTTATGGTGGTGATGGTGTTGGTGGTGGTTTTGGTGGTGATGGTGGTGGTGGTGGTGGTGGTTGTGGTGGTGGATGTGGTGGTGATGGTGGCGGTGGTGGCTGTGGTGGTGATGGTGGTGCGGTGATGGTGTTGATGATGATGGTTGTGGTGGTGATGGTGGTGGTTGTGGTGGTGGTGGTGGTGGTGATGATGGTGATGGTGGTGGTGGTTATGATGGTGGTGGTGGTGGTTGTGTTGGTGATGATGGTGGTGGTGATGATGGTGGTGATTGGGGTGGTGGTGGTGGTGATGGTGATGGTGATGATGGTGGTGGTTCTGGTGGTGGTGATAAAGGTGGTGATGATGGTAGTGGTGATGATGGTGGTGGTGATGTTGGTGGTGATGATGGTGGTGGTGATGTTGGTGGTGGTGGTGATGATATTGATGATGATGATGATGATGATGGTGATGGTGATAGTGGTGTTGGTGGTGGCGGTGATGATGACGATGATGATGATGGTGGTGGTGGTGATGATATTGATGATAATGATGATAGTGGTGGTGGTGATGATGGTGGCGGTTGTGGTGATGGTGATGGTGGTGTTGATAATGGTGGTGGTTGTGGTGGTGGTGATGGTGGTGGTGATGATGGTTTTGGTGATGATGTTGGTGGTGGTGATTGTGGTGGTGGTGGTGATGATGATGATGATGGTGGTGGTGGTGATGGTGGTGGTGGTGGTGGTGATGATGTTGATGGTGGTGATGGTGATGATGATGACGATGATAGTGGTGGTGGTGATATTGGTGATGATGGTGGTGGTGATGATAATGGTGGTGTTGGTGATGGTGGTGATGGTGGTGGTGCTGATGGTGGTGGTGGTGATGACGATGATGATGTTGGTGGTGGTGATGGTGGTGATGATGTGGTGGTTATAGTGGTGGTTGTGGTGGTGATGGTGGTGGTGATGATGGCGGTGGTGGTGATGGTGGAGGTGGTGATGATGATGATGATGGTGGTGGTGATAGTGGTGGTTGTGGTGGTGATGATGATAAATGATGATGGTGGTGATGGTGGTGATGATGGTGATGGTGGTGGTGATGGTGGTTGTGGTGGTGGTGGTGATGGTGGCGTTGGTGGTTGTGGTGGTGATGATGGTGGTGGTGGTTGTGGAGGTGATGGCGGTTGTGGTGTTGGTGGTGGTGATGGTGGTTATGGTGGTGGTGGTGGTGGTGATGGTGGTGTTGGTGGTTGTGGAGGTGATGGTGGTGGTGGTGGTGGTGGTTGTGGTGGTGGATGTGGTGGTGATGGTGGTGGTGGTGGTTGTGGTGGAGATGGTGGTGGTGGTGGTTGTGGTGGTGATGATAGTGGTGGTGATGGTGAAGGTGGTTGTTATGGTGGTGATGACGTTGGTGGTGGTTGTGAAGGTGTTGGTGGTGGTGATGGTTTTGGTGGTGGTGATGGTTGTGATGATGGTGGTGAATATGATGGTTGTGGTGGTGATGATGGCGGTGGTGGCTGTGGTGGTGATGGTGGTGCGGTGATGGTAGTGATGATGATGGTTGTGGTGGTGATGGTGGTGGTTGTGGTGGTGGTGGTGGTGGTGATGGTGGTGGTTGTGGTGGTGGTGGTGGTGGTGATGGTGATGATGGTGGTGGTTGTGTTGGTGATGGTGGTGGCGTTGATGATGGTGGTGATTGGGGTGGTGGTGGTGGTGGTGATGGTGATGGTGGTGGTGGTGGTGATGATGGTGGTGGTTGTGGTGGTGATGGTGGTGGTGATGGTGGTGATGATGGTGATGGTGGTGGTGATGGTGGTGGTGATGATGGTGGTGGTTGATGTGGTGGTTGTGGTGGTGATGATAGTGGTGGTTCTGGTGGTGGTGATAGTGGTGGTGATGATGGTGGTGGTGATGTTGGTGGTGATGATGGTGGTGGTGATGTTGGTGGTGGTGGTGGTGGTGATGATATTGATGATGATGATGATGATGGTGGTGATGGTGATGGTGATAGTGGTGATGGTGGTGGTGGTGGGTGTGATGGTGGTGATCGTGGTGATCGTGGTGGTCATGATGATGGTTGTGGTGGTGATTGTGGTGGTGGTGGTGGTGATGATAGTGGTGGTGGTGGTGGTGATGATATTGATGATGATGATGATGATGATGGTGGTGTTGGTGATGATGGTGGCGGTTGTGGTGGTGGTGATGGTGGTGGTGATAATGGTGGTGGTTGTGGTGGTGGTGATGGTGGTGGTGATGATGGTGTTAGTGATGATGGTGGTGGTGGTGATTGTGGTGGTGGTGGTGATGATAGTGGTGGTGGTGGTGGTAGTGATGATGATGATGATGGTGGTGGTGGTGATGGTGATGGTGGTGGTGGTGGTGGTGGTGGTGGTGGTGATGATGTTGATGGTGGTGATGGTGATGATGATGATGATGGTGGTGGTGGTGATGGTGGTGATGATGGTGGTGGTGATGATAATGGTGGTGTTGGTGATGGTGGTGATGGTGGTGGTGATGATGGTGGTGGTGGTGGTGATAATGATGATGATGGTGGTGGTGGAAATGATGATGATGATGATGGTGGTGATGATGGTGGTGGTGGTGATTGTGGTGGTGGCGGTGATGATAGTGGTGGTGGTGATGGTGGTGGTGATGGTGGTGATGATGATGGTAGTGGTGGTGGTGATGATGGTGGTGGGGATGATGATGACGATGATGGTGGTGGTGCTGATGGTGGTGGTGGTGATGATGATGATGATGTTGGTGGTGGTGATGGTGGTGGTGATGATGATGATGATGTTGGTGGTTGTGATGGTAGTGGTGGTGATGATGGTGGTGGTGGTGATGGTGGTGGTTGTGGTGGTGGTGATGATGATGATGAAGGTGGTGGTGGTGATAGTGGTTGTGTTGGTGATGGTGATGATCGTGGTGGTGGTGATTGTGGTGGTTGTGGTGATGATGATGATCATTATGGTGGTGATGGTGGTGTTTGTGGTGGTGATGGTGGTGGTGATGAGGATAAATGATGATGGTGGTGATGGTGGTGATGATGATGATGATGGTGGTTGTGATGATGATGATGATGTTGGTGGTGGTGATGGTGGTTGTGGTGGTGATGGTGGTTGTGGTGGTGATGGTGGTGGTGGTGATGGTGGTGGTGGTTGTGGTGGGTGGTGGTGGTGGTGGTGGTGGTGGTGGTGGTGGTGGTGGTGATGATGACATTTCATTTTTCAAGATTCAGTCTTACAAGTGTCTTGGAATCACATTTTATTTTTCAAACGTTTGCCTGTTGGACTTTTCCATTTCATAATTTGAGTATTTCTCATCCAACAACAGAGGTAATAGTGGCTACAAGGAAAGACTTTTCCAAAGTGCA
This sequence comes from Megaustenia siamemsis, assembly GCA_032433765.1. Lineage (NCBI taxonomy): Eukaryota > Metazoa > Mollusca > Gastropoda > Stylommatophora > Ariophantidae > Megaustenia > Megaustenia siamemsis. The sequence goes on from JAVIAB010000092.1 coordinate 181,955,578, forward strand.
CAATTAAATTATTTAGGGCTGTAATAAAGCAGGTTAAAGAATTCCAACACATAATAAAAGAAAAAGTAAAGTGCAATTCTAAAAAAAAGAAAAAAAAAGTGATATGATGACAGCTTTACGTGTTAATGAACAAAACAAAAGTCGACGTTTCTGCCAAGTAGGCCTTCAGCTGAAACAACAAACAACAACAACACAACAATATATATAAGGATATGTAAACAAATATAACTACATGGCGATAGTATGCTAAATACTCGAGAAAGGAAATAAAAAAGGGTCACTTCCCTGTGACATTTCTACGCATCTTGGAGCATCTTGATGCCTTTATTTCTTTAAAAGTAACGTGCCCTGTTTCGTCAAGTGGCGTATAGGGAATATGGTGTTAGTGACTATAATTTTTATAGACCAGCGCATAACTTGTGGGGTAATGTGGTCAGTATTACGCCCGTGCCGCTTTACTTTCAAAGGAACACAAAAATCCGGTTCCTATTTAAGACTGGGTCAGCCTGGAAGCCGTCCATCAGGATCGAACACGACCTCTTTAGTAGTCCATTTCACTAACCAGTGAGCTATCGCGGCTTCCCAAATACATAGGCCCGATGTTAATTTCAGTTGTTATTGTACAAGGGTATGATCCAGAATAGATAAAGCAAAGAGCCCTCGTCACATCAGGTGGCGTGTAGGGAATATGGTGTTAGTGACCATAATTTTTACAGACCTTCGGCACATGATTTTTTTGGGTAACGTGGTCGGTATTGCGCCCGTGCCGCTTTACTTTTCCAAAAAAAATCCGGTACCCATTTAAGGCTGGGTGAATCCGGAAGTCCTAGGTTGATATCGAACCTTACCTCTTGTCCTTTGTAGTCCAGTTCACACAAACCACTGAGCTATCGTGGCTCTCTATGATGCAGAATAGTTCAGGCAAATGTTGAATTCTGAAGACAAAAGAAAATAATTTATTACGCATTATTTGTTGAAATTAATGGAAAGATAATCAATAACTTATGATATGCTGACGATACTGTACTACTAGCAGAAAATCCTAAAGACCTACAACAATTACTTAATGAAATAAACATGACAAGCAAAAAATATGGACTAGACATGAATATCAAAAAGACTAAAACTATAATCATAAACAAAGAAAATACTCAAAACCCACAAGTGGATATCAAAATTGAAGGAATAGACCTTGAGACAGTTCAGAACTATAACTACCTTGGACATACTATAACCAGTGATGGAAAATGTACAATTGAAATAAACAAAAGAATAGGAATGGCAAAAAGTAATTTTAATGTCATGAAGGACATACTAACATCAAAACAAATAACACCAGAGCTAAAACTAAGAAAAGCAAAATGTTACATCTTCTCAATATTCCTATATGGTGCTGAAACATGGACATTAGACAAGAAAACAGAACAGAGAATTGAAGCCTTTGAAATGTGGATATATAGAAGAATAGGTAGAATTGGATGGAAGGAAAAGAAAACAAACGACGAAGTCTTAAAACAACTAAAAATGAAAAGAGAACTTCTGAACACAATTAGAACAAGACAAATGCGATTCTTAGGCCATGTTAAAAGACACAACAGCCTACTGAAAGTAATCCTGGAGGGGAAAATACAAGGTAAAAGAGGCAGAGGCAGACCAAGATTAACATGGACGAGTAACATCAAAATATGGACAAATCAACCGATGACAACCTGCACCATCAAAGCAAGAGATAGAGCAGAATGGCGCTCCATGGTAGCCAACCTTCGTTGCGGAGACGGCACTCAATGATGATGATTTGTTGACAATTTAAGTGGAAAAAAAAAAAAAACATTCTACGATTTTATATTAAGTCAATATTATCTTATGTATGTGAATTCTGGATAATCAAAGAACAGGCGACGAAAATTTGTACAGGCCAGGGAAAATGGTTTTCCAGAAGAATGTTGTAAATACCAGCTTAAACAAAATTTGATAGGAATGTGACAAGAGAGCAAATCAAAATAAAAAAGTTGTTACAGACATCAGGAGGAGAATGTGAACACGTAATTAGAAGAGAACAGCTAGTAAATTTGTCATTTGGGAAATATGAACAAGAAGAGAACAGTTATGATATGTTGTGTCAGTTGAGAAATATAAACAAGAAGAGAACAGTTAGTAAATGTGTCAGCTGGAGAATATAAACAAGAAGAGAACAGCTAGTAAATTTGTCATTTGGGAAATATGAACAAGAAGAGAACAGCTAGTAAATTTGTCATTTGGGAAATATGAACAAGAAAAGAACAGCTAGTAAATTTGTCATTTGGGAAATATGAACAAGAAGAGAACAGCTAGTAAATTTGTCATTTGGGAAATATGAACAAGAAGAGAACAGCTAGTAAATTTGTCATTTGGGAAATATGAACAAGAAGAGAACAGCTATGATATGTTGTGTCAGTTGAGAAATATGAACAAGAAGAGAACAGCTATGATATGTTGTGTCAGTTGAGAAATATGAACAAGAAGAGAACAGCTAGTAAATTTGTCATTTGGGAAATATGAACAAGAAGAGAACAGCTAGTAAATTTGTCATTTGGGAAATATGAACAAGAAGAGAACAGCTATGATATGTTGTGTCAGTTGAGAAATATGAACAAGAAGAGAACAGCTCTGATATGTTGTGTCAGTTGAGAAATATGAACAAGAAGAGAACAGCTAGTAAATTTGTCATTTGGGAAATATGAACAAGAAGAGAACAGCTATGATATGTTGTGTCAGTTGAGAAATATGAACAAGAAGAGAAAGCGAGAAAGATATAGGAAATACATCGGACCGTTCAAGGGTTTTTTTTATTGCTTGTTTGTGTTCGCCCGATGACTAAACGAATACACCTCTTCATCATCCACCCTTAAGAAGATATTAAGTGGGCGTGTCTGCGTTGTGTTGTGATTTGACCCAACACATCCGACTTCAGCTTGTCATTTTTGAGTACCGGGTTATCTTCCGTCTTCGATCGCTACTTGCTTGGCTAGACTAGACTGGTTAGTCTGTTTTTAGAAGCACTGCGAAGAGGTGGAGTATGATCTGGTTGGTTCTAATTCATCGATCCTGGCGCAAGGCATCAGCTGTAGGTCGCTGACAACTCTTAGTTCTCCTGCAGTGAGGAGCCTTGCCTCCGGGACATAGTAACTAAAGGTGAGAATATGGCCCAAAATGCAACTGCACATTCAGTGCAGGATAGAAACAACGCCGCAGCTTACATCAGTGAGAGAAAGAATACGGAAATGAAAGCAAAAGTACAGGTGAGAAAACAACATTAAGAGAGGTATGTCTTGATTTAGTTCACTCTTTGACAGACAGAGAGACAGACACAGGAACAGAGAAACAGACGGAATTAGTGAGAATGGTACGTTTATCCAATACAAAGAAAACTCTATTGTTTGGCGAACAGAGCAAATATTTTGCTGAAAACATGACATTTATGACAGAATAACTTTAGCATGTCGGATGGTGTTTCGTGTCTCTGCTGGCACAGCTTTTCAATTACAGAAACTGTCAAAGTTCTCGTCACATTCAAGGAAAAGACACCTCTGAGAAATATCAGTTCTTATGTACAAAGTCTGTTGTTTCAACGTTTCATCTCTATTGTTGTGTATATCAACAATAAGGTGAATGCCTCGATAGCCTAGTAAGGAAAACCCACACGGCTACGGACGTTCGGACAACATGTGTTAGATTCCCACTGGAAGCAGTGTCAGTTGTAATCGTTTCTGGAAAAAAAAATTAAAACCCCGCGATCGACCCAGCCGCTGGCAGAAATAGGTACCAGGTTAGTACTCTGGGAAAATGAAGAATGCCGCCTCGCATCCTGAGTTTCGATGCTTGAAGCGACACTATCCAGAAGTCTCAGAACACTTCTAGCAGCCGAGCATATTTGGATGAAAACTCGCGTGCTAAGACGCCGATTCAAGTCTCGTACATTACCTTTACCTTATCACCAATGAGGTTTAATAATGTCTTTGTTCAGCACACTTTCATTTTTTTTACTGTTTTATCCTTGAACTTAAAGGATAAAATAAATACTTAATATCTGTCAAGTGCCTACAGCTTCTTGCGATGCTTGATGTTTCTACTTGTAGGTCAATCTAACTGTATCTATTTTTACTGTTAATGTGAGATGATTAATCTAAAAATATATTCACCAAAATTATTACAATAGCAAAGAATATTATTATGATGTGATATCAAACATAGGACAGGCTTATAAATTATTCTACATACAAGATTAAAATAATATGGTCATGTTAAAGACACAGCTGGGGGGGGAAGAACAATAATTAAAGGAATGGTACTTGGATTATGCATTAGGAGCAGAACAAACGTGTGTACAATTTAGGAAAGAAAAGCTTTATTTTGGAAAGGTTTCTGGTAAAGATCCCACGATATTTAACTTTAAACTGACTACTAAAGGAAAATGTGGAGTTCAACTGCTGCTAGGCTCAACTAGTCTTAATGGGAACCCTAATTTGTCTGGAAAAATAGGCCGACCTGGCATGACATTTGGCCACATAACGCATTAAACACTGGATCACAATCACCTTTTGAGAGACTCAATTATCTAACTATATACTTGAGGAGCGCTGCTAACCTATACCACAGCTGGCCTGCCTCTGGTGAAGGAGCAAATATATGTTAGCCCCTGCACCGCGTCTTCCTGCAAAAATTAGTGTCAATATGAGTCTTTTTAATGGTGGTTTGAAGACATCAAGAAGACCCTGAACATGACAACAGAAGAAATGAGAGACCTGGCTAGAGACAGAGATTCTTTCAAACAGACTGTGGTGAATGTAACGTTCTGTGGGAGATCTGGCTAGAGACAGAGATTCTTTCAAACAGACTGTGGTTGAATGTAACGTTCTGTGGGAGATCTGGCTAGAGACAGAGATTCTTTCAAACAGACTGTGGTGAATGTAACGTTCAATGGGAGACCTGGCTAGAGACAGAGATTCTTTCAAACAGACTGTGGTGAATGTAACGTTCTGTGGGAGACCTGGCTAGAGACAGAGATTCTTTCAAACAGACTGTGGTGAATGTAACGTTCTGTGGGAGATCTGGCTAGAGACAGAGATTCTTTCAAACATACTGTGGTGGATGTAACGTTCTGTGGGAGATCTGGCTAGAGACAGAGATTCTTTCAAACATACTGTGGTGAATGTAACGTTCTGTGGGAGATCTGGCTAGAGACAGAGATTCTTTCAAACAGACTGTGGTGAATGTTACGTTCTGTGGGAGATCTGGCTAGAGACAGAGATTCTTTCAAACATACTGTAGTGAATGTTACGTTCTGTGGAGATCTGGCTAGTGACAGAGATTCTTTCAAACAGACTGTGGTGAATGTAACGTTCTATGAAGGATGACCATATTTAGGAAGTTACGTATCTTCCTTTGTCGTATGCTCATTAATTGTTTTTTTTTCATTTCCCAAATAACATCACAGGCGTGGAGGTCTGTGACATGCAGAATAATTCAGTGAATGTTCGATACACACATCAAGATCTCCGACTATCTTGTTTCTTCGTTGTGGAGGTGCGCCTGAGAAAGCGTGAAGTCCCAGATATCGAAGTCTTGCCAGAGATTGAGAACCGCGATCAGTCAGACATGGATCTTGTAAGATTGCTTGCTTTGTTTGTCCAACCTTGCTAATGTGCGGGTCGGAAAAACCAGAGAGATAGCGAAGATCTGGTTGAGAAGCGATTGATCACCGTCCCAGCTGCATGTGGCTTCCGTCTGTGTCCAAGAGGAAATCAAAGATGGTCACACATTAACACTATGGAAGAGTGTATTCTTTAAGCTTTTAGAGAGTGTAAGGAGTCATGCTTAAATATATCCGTCCGGGTTTGTTAGTGCATGTATGTGTGATTATATGTGTATAGCATGTATGCGAGTGCATATATGTTTGTTATGGTATGTGTATGACTGTATGTGTATGATTGTATGTGTGTGCATGTACGCGTACATGTATGTGCACATGTATTTGTGTGCATGTATGTAAGAACATGTATGTGTGTACATGTATGTATGATCATGTATGTGTATGCATGTATGTATGAGCATGCATGTGGGTGCATGTATGTGTGAGCATGTATGTGGGTGCTTGTATGTGTGTGCATCTATGTGTGTCCTATGTACGTGTATGCATGTATGTATGTGTAATGTATGCGTGTACATGTATATGTGTGCTATTTATGTATGTGCATGTATTTGTGTGCTGTGTGTGCTATGTACATGTGTGTGCTATGTATATGTGTGTGCTATGTATGTGTGTGCTATGTATGCGTGTTTATGTATGTGTGTGCTATGTATGTGTCTGCTATGTATGTGTTTGCATGTATGTGTCTGCATATATGTATGTGTATGTATGCATGTATGTATGTATGTGTATGCATTTATGTGTGTGTATGTATGTAATTGCATGTATGCATTTGCACACACAAATAACAAACTATTACTCTCTCACCTATGCCTACATACACCATCAAGCCATCTTGAGTGTTCACAACAATGTAAATGGTTGCGTGTGCATGATTTTGACTTGTTTCTACGTGCGAACCAAGACTAAACATTATAACAAAACATGTCTTAATATTCAATGACTCTACAAATCATATTTACAAAATATTACATTCAGTTGTACATGTTTCATTTAGTTATTTTTCCGTGCATTATTTCGCCTGTCTGCTTGTGTAACCACAGCATCATCACCACCATCAACATTATTATCATAGTCGACATTACCTGTCCATTGTCTGCAGACATAGGTGATCATGTCTCTTCACATCTTTCTATTTCTACAGCTGTTTGTCAATTCTCTTGTTGACTTTCTACAAAACTGTTCTTTTAAATTGTGTTGTATCTTTTCTGTTTCCCACTACTTCTTTTTCCATCAGTTTTAACTGTTGCAACAAAATATTTCAAGTGTTTCCATTTTACAACTTGACAACAATAAGCATATTTTTTTTTTTTAATTACGGTTTTCTCGCCTGGTGCTTGAATAAGTTTCTCTGTTTAATTTGGTCTCTTTTAGATTGTCCATATTAATCAATTTAACTATCCATGGCATTTTAAATTGAAAGAAAAGACTACCCTGACAGCATTTATCTTATTTCTCTGAACTTTTTCAGTACGGAAGCTTTTTTTTTATAAATTTAGCGGTAGAGATTTCAGATAAATTATTTTTATGTTTTTAAATATTAATCTACATGCTTATATTTATCTAACAATTAAAAAAGTAAAAGAAGTATAGTACCCCTGTCACGCCAAGTGGCGTATAGGGAAATATGTTGTTAGTGACCCTATATTTTACAGACCTTCAGCACATGATTTTTGGGGTAATGTGGTCGGTATTACGCCTGTGCTACTTTACTTTCCCAGAAAAAAAATCCGGTACCCATTTTAAGGCTGGGTGAACCGGAAGCCGTCGGTTTGGATCGAACCCTTCCCCTTGTCCTTTGTAGTCCAGTTCACTAACCACTGAGCTATCGCAGCTCCCTTATCTAACACTTAACATATTATAAATGATATTTTAAATAATTAAACAAGGAATTATATTTCACTAATACCAGGATGATGCAACACTTATAAAAAGAATATGGTTTGAAGGCAGTTTACACTAATCAAATTGAGTGACGCACTGTGCGGCTAAACGTACATGACAGAAATCGGCGTGTTGCATTTACATCGTCTTTAAATATACGTTTGCTTTCTACTCAGCATCCTTCTCTCTCTCTCTCTCACTCTCTCTCTCTCTCTCTCTCTCTCTCTCTCTCTCTCTCTCTCTCTTTTCTCCTGCTCACCACAATCGCATGCCAAGTCAATGTTGATTCTCTAGCAACCGTGTAAGAGAATTTTCACCAATTACAGTTGCATGTGGGAGTTATTTTGTAGCATAACTCTACAGGAAAGTTATACATAACTTTAAGGGAGAATCGTTATTTCATAAAAATTGGCAATATCATCTTGTTACTTAATTTTATGGGAGAGTAACACATAACATAGCAATTACACTGGAAAAATCGTTCTGTAACATAATTACTTTTCATGGAGTTTTTTCTTTAAAAGAACAATCAGTAATGTAACAGTTGTACAGATTCCTGTGATGTAACAGTTGTACAGATGACTGTAATGTAACAGTTGTACAGATTGCTGTAATGTAACAGTTGTACAGATTGCTATAATGTAACAGTTGTACAAATTGCTGTAATGTAACAGTTGTACAGATTGCTGTGATGTAACAGTTGTACAGATTACTGCAATGTAACAGTTGCACAGATTGCTGCAATGTAACAGTTGTACAGATTGCTGTAATGTAACAGTTGTACAGATTGATGTAATGTAACAGTTGTACAAATTGCTGTAATGTAACAGTTGTACAGATTGCTGTATTGCAACGCAATTACTGTACATAAAGTCATATTGTTATGTCACAAACATATTGAGATTTACCCTGAACTGTTTTGGATGTACGTGACATTAACTTTGTCACATGACTTGCAACAAAAATAAAGAAAACAGGTTGTTATTACATGAAATTTATTTCAAAGGCTGAGCTGGAATCCACGATTCAACAACGAAAACAATTTGAGCAAGTACTCCCTGAACATACGAACAGCAAAAGTGAAAGAAGAAGATTAGGAAGCCTCTAGTAAAAGAGGGGACAGAGATAAAATATAGCTGCAACTTATGCCATGCTTCTTTCTTGTAATCACAATCCATTATTCATAAGGGGATAAGCACAGGTATAAAAAGATATATATTAAATACTTTGGGGGGAGGGATGCTAGTATAGTTGCAGAAGACATATAAAATACAAATAAAACAGTATTGAAAACTAGGATCCAGTGGTGTGGTGTAACTTATGCTCCATTAAAATTTGTTGTTATATGTCTAATCACGTGACTGGTCCCCCCCCCCCCCCCGCCCCATCTCAAGACTTATCACATTCACATTTGACTCACAAGTCATCTACTATCTGGAAGCTTTTGGATCATGCCTCAATTAAGTCTCGCTTTTATTGTAAAAAATGCTTTAGCTTAGTAATTGTTACATATTATTAATTATTATCGTCCTATATATAGTACATCTCCCTTTCGTTTCATCATTTTATCTCATATCCCTCTTTTTATTTCTCCTTGATTTACCTATCACACACATTCTAGATGTAGCAGTGTTTATCTTTATTCCGTTGTCCGTTTCTATTATTCTCATTCTCTGAAGAAGGCCGCATGTAGACCGAAACGTCAGTATTTTGTTGTGTTCCTTTTTTGTAAAGCTGTCACCATACCTTGTAGGAGTGTGTACGTTACATCCCACCACTTTGGTTCTTTGGCTATGGAAGGCCCCGATATCATTGCAAACCAATTAAAAATCCATAATTCCTCAACCGCCAGTGCCAGTGAAATCATCCGAATTACTATCTCATCTCCAAAACAAAGAAAGGTAGCTGTAGACCCCGTCATAGCAGTCTCAGCACACGCCAAAAGACATAAGGCGAAACAGCGCAGAAAGTGAACACAGCCAACTGTTCCCTGTCATACGATATCTTCATTCATCGTAAACAATTGGAATATCGAAACATGATCAAAACGGATGAGACACACATCTCACGGTGTGCACAGAGCACTTAACTCAGTAGCTCCTGCAACAAGCAGGACTTGGAATATGAGGAAACTGCAACAAGAAACACTTTCATACATAGCCTTCAATGGTTCCTGCCGCCTATCCACCATATTGACCAGAAGTTCACGTCCTCCTGAAAATGATGATCGTCATATTTTTAAAATATATAGCGCTTGATGATGTAGAATAGTAGATGTACGTTTAGCCGCACATACTGCACCACTTGCTCATTTATACCAGCTTTACAACAGCAACGCAATTATTTGCTTTTTCCCTATAGGAAAGCTGGACTAACAGAAATACAAGACAAAGTACCAAGTAGTCTTGATACACAACACCATTTTATTTTACTTTTATGTCCATTATCACCAACCCTATTTCGCTTTTCGTGGTTTGTAATGCAACGCAACATATTACGCGTGAAGGTAAATTAGATAAAGAGATTGAAACCAGAACTCAGGTAGCAAAGAAAGAGAAAATAAATCGTAGATTATAGCACCGATCTGAAATAATGAAATGTGACTGTGTAAACAGAGAGTTGTGTAACGTTAAGTATGGGCACCGCTTGACAGCTACAAGTGTACCACAACCGCATCATATACAACGAGATATATCATCATCATCCTCATCAAGTACAGGGCCGGCTGGCGTAAGTGATCATGTCTCTCCACAACTTTCGATCTCGACAGTTATTTATCATTTCTGTTGTTGACATTCTGCCAAAGCCATTCTCTTACGCTGTCTGGTATCTTTTCTCTTTGCTTCCCTCTTGCTCTTCGTCCCTCAATTTTCCCAGTTGTTACAATATATTCCAGATGTTCTCTCCTCATTACATGGCCAAAAAACATGAATGTTGAGATATATATAAGAGGGTCAAAATAAAGCCGTGATGGGTCAGAATATGAAATAAAACAGAAAACACGCAGGGATAATTGTAGTTAATTGCATTAACAGACATGAATGAATACAATTATCTCAATATCTCACGATGCTGATACATGCAGCACGAACATAGTACAAAAACAAAGTCAGGGTACAAGTGAAATCAGGAAATATGTAAAGATTGACAGATGTGATCGTCTGTGTGGCGACCACGATCAGTGGAGATAGGAAAATAACCTCGCATGTCGTAAGAGGAAACTAAAGAAGTTGGTGTCAAGGTCTTCGCCGCATCTACGGAACTGTTAGTGCCTTTATGCTGAAACCGTTGTCAGTGTTTTCACTAGTCAGTCTCACGGATGCTTCATAATGTATAACGTCTTGAGGGGGGGGGGGGGATATAAGCTCTATTGACTTATCTATTGCGCAATGAAGACGATCTATCGACTAAGCTAAAGCTAGATGCACTATATAATAACTCAATATATACATCAAGCACGGACACAAAAGTTGCATTTTCATACTCTCTCCAACACTTTATGTTGCAGACATTAGGGTAAAATAAGACAAACATTAACTTCCGGTCTAGCATAATATTAGGATTGAAATAAGCGTATAATAAACACAGATTTACCTGAAAAAAACAAACAATTTACCTGTTTTTTTTCTGTATACACTATTCATCTTTACATTTTACAATATAATTTCCCAGACCAGGCAGACCAGGTAAATTTATGACTTTTAATATCAACTCAAACATTTTGTTTCGTTTGTGAAAAGTTGAACAGCTGTGGCGTCATAATTTTAGATTTTAAGTTTTTGTTCCAATCGGTGATAAGATGTCATGAGCAGATTGATTAGCAACTGTCAGGGAGGATTTATTTGTTTTCAAGATATAGCAATACACAGGGAACTGTGATTTGTTGTCAAGATATAGCAATACACAGGGAACTGTGATTTGTTGTCAAGATATAGCAATACACAGGGAACTGTGATTTGTTGTCAAGATATAGCAATACACGTGGAACTGTGATTTGTTGTCAAGATATAGCAATACACAGGGAACTGTGATTTGTTGTCAAGATATAGCAATACACAGGGAACTGTGATTTGTTGTCAAGATATAGCAATACACAGGGAACTGTGATTTGTTGTCAAGATATAGCAATACACAGGGAACTGTGATTTGTTGTCAAGATATAGCAATACACAGGGAACTGTGATTTGTTGTCAAGATATAGCAATACACAGGGAACTGTGATTTGTTGTCAAGATATAGCAATACACGTGGAACTGTGATTTGTTGTCAAGATATAGCAATACACAGGGAACTGTGATTTGTTGTCAAGATATAGCAATACACGTGGAACTGTGATTTGTTATCAAGTTATAGCAATACACGTGTAATTGTGATTTGTTGTCAAGATATAGCAATACACAGGGAACTGTGATTTGTTGTCAAGATATAGAAATACACGTGGAACTGTGATTTGTTGTCAAGATATAGCAATACACAGGGAACTGTGATTTGTTGTCAAGATATAGCAATACACAGGGAACTGTGATTTGTTGTCAAGATATAGCAATACACAGGGAACTGTGATTTGTTGTCAAGATATAGCAATACACGTGGAACTGTGATTTGTTGTCAAGATATAGCAATACACGTGGAACTGTGATTTGTTGTCAAGATATAGCAATACACAGGGAACTGTGATTTGTTGTCAAGATATAGCAATACACAGGGAACTGTGATTTGTTGTCAAGATATAGCAATACACGTGGAACTGTGATTTGTTATCAAGTTATAGCAATACACGTGGAATTGTGATTTGTTATCAAGTTATAGCAATACACATGGAACTGTGATTTGTTATCAAGATATAGCAATACACAGGGAACTGTGATTTGTTGTCAAGATATAGCAATACACATGGAACTGTGATTTGTTGTCAAGTTATAGCAATACACAGGGAACTGTGATTTGTTGTCAAGATATAGCAATACACGTGGAACTGTGATTTGTTGTCAAGATATAGCAATACACAGGGAACTGTGATTTGTTGTCAAGATATAGCAATACACATGGAACTGTGATTTGTTGTCAAGATATTGCAATACACATGGAACTGTGATTTGTTATCAAGATATAGCAATACACAGGGAATTGTTATTTGTTGTCAAGATATAGCAATACACATGGAACTGTGATTTGTTGTCAAGTTATAGCAATACACAGGGAACTGTGATTTGTTGTCAAGATATAGCAATACACGTGGAACTGTGATTTGTTGTCAAGATATAGCAATACACAGGGAATTGTGATTTGTTGTCAAGATATAGCAATACACATGGAATTGTGATTTGTTATCAAGTTATAGCAATACACGTGGAACTGTGATTTGTTATCAAGTTATAGCAATACACGTGGAACTGTGATTTGTTGTCATGTTATAGCAATACACATGGAACTGTGATTTGTTGTCAAGTTATAGCAATACACGTGGAATTGTGATTTGTTATCAAGTTATAGCAATACACAGGGAATTGTGATTTGTTGTCAAGTTATAGCAAAACACAGGGAATTGTGATTTGTTATCAAGATATAGCAATACACGTGGAACTGTGATTTGTTGTCAAGATATAGCAATACACGTGGAACTGTGATTTGTTATCAAGTTATAGCAATACACGTGGAATTGTGATTTGTTGTCAAGTTATAGCAATACACATGGAATTGTGATTTGTTGTCAAGATATAGCAATACACGTGGAATTGTGATTTGTTATCAAGTTATAGCAATACACATGGAATTGTGATTTGTTATCAAGTTATAGCAATACACGTGGAATTGTGATTTGTTATCAAGATATAGCAATACACAGGGAATTGTGATTTGTTATCAAGTTATAGCAATACACAGGGAACTGTGATTTGTTGTCAAGATATAGCAATACACAGGGAACTGTGATTTGTTGTCAAGATATAGCAATACACAGGGAATTGTGATTTGTTATCAAGATATAGCAATACACATGGAACTGTGTGTTTGTTATCAAGTTATAGCAATACACAGGGAACTGTGATTTGTTGTCAAGATATAGCAATACACAGGGAACTGTGATTTGTTGTCAAGATATAGCAAAACACAGGGAATTGTGATTTGTTATCAAGTTATAGCAATACACAGGGAACTGTGATTTGTTGTCAAGATATAGCAATACACGTGGAATTGTGATTTGTTATCAAGATATAGCAATACACATGGAATTGTGATTTGTTATCAAGATATAGCAATACACAGGGAATTGTGATTTGTTATCAAGTTATAACAATACACAGGGAATTGTGATTTATTATCAAATTATAGCAATACACGTGGAACTGTGATTTGTTATCAAGTTATAGCAATACACAGGGAATTGTGATTTTTTATCAAGATATAACAATACACAGGGAATTGTGATTTGTTATCAAGTTATAGCAATACACGTGGAATTGTGATTTGTTATCAAGATATAGCAATACACAGGGAATTGTGATTTGTTATCAAGTTATAGCAATACACATGGAATTGTGATTTGTTATCAAGTTATAGCAATACACATGGAATTGTGATTTGTTATCAAGTTATAGCAATACACGTGGAATTGTGATTTGTTATCAAGTTATAGCAATACACGTGGAATTGTGATTTGTTATCAAGATATAGCAATACACAGGGAATTGTGATTTGTTGTCAAGTTATAGCAATACACATGGAATTGTGATTTGTTATCAAGTTATAGCAATACACAGGGAACTGTGATTTGTTATCAAGTTATAGCAATACACAGGGAACTGTGATTTGTAATCAAGTTATAGCAATACACATGGAACTGTGATTTGTTATCAAGTTATAGCAATACACATGGAACTGTGATTTGTTATCAAGTTATAGCAATACACGTGGAATTGTGATTTGTTATCAAGTTATAGCAATACACATGGAACTGTGATTTGTTATCAAGTTATAGCAATACACAGGGAACTGTGATTTGTTATCAAGTTATAGCAATACACATGGAACTGTGATTTGTTATCAAGTTATAGCAATACACATGGAACTGTGATTTGTTATCAAGTTATAGCAATACACAGGGAATTGTGATTTGTTATCAAGTTATAGCAATACACATGGAACTGTGATTTGTTATCAAGTTATAGCAATACACATGGAACTGTGATTTGTTATCAAGTTATAGCAATACACAGGGAACTGTGATTTGTTATCAAGTTATAGCAATACACATGGAACTGTGATTTGTTATCAAGTTATAGCAATACACATGGAACTGTGATTTGTTATCAAGTTATAGCAATACACAGGGAACTGTGATTTGTTATCAAGTTATAGCAATACACATGGAACTGTGATTTGTTATCAAGTTATAGCAATACACATGGAACTGTGATTTGTTATCAAGTTATAGCAATACACATGGAACTGTGATTTGTTATCAAGTTATAGCAATACACAGGGAATTGTGATTTGTTGTCAAGATATAGCAATACACATGGAATTGTGATTTGTTATCAAGTTATAGCAATACACATGGAATTGTGATTTGTTATCAAGTTATAGCAATACACAGGGAATTGTGATTTGTTATCAAGTTATAGCAATACACAGGGAATTGTGATTTGTTGTCAAGATATAGCAATACACAGGGAATTGTGATTTGTTATCAAGATATAACAATACACAGGGAATTGTTATTTGTTATCAAGATATAGCAACACACAGGGAATTGTTATTTGTTATCAAGATATAGCAACACACAGGGAATTGTGATTTTTTTCAAGATATAGCAACACACCACAATTTGTAATTTGTCCGGAGCTATCCATTTATGTGGGATGACATTCTATCCGTCCACAATAATTTTGAGGACAAGTTCGGCTGATTGCTCCTGTCTTCCGTTATATTGTCTTATGAATATCGTCGTGAACGCTTTAAGGAATACTAATCGATGGCCTAAGGATCAAATGTACAACGTTGCAGGATTACATTATTACAAGTTTAGTGGAATATATTTTCACCTTAATAATACACTGTATGATTCAAATAATGTGACAATGCATTATTAATGAAGGATTATAATAATTCATCGGACGTAGAGTAGATGCCTTAAAAATAACACTATATGATTATAATAATTTGTCTAGAGGATCACACTAATTTAATAGAAGAAAATAAATATAAATATGTTATTTAATATTGAGAATTATAGTAATTACACTAAAGCATAATAATAATGGTGGTAGTAGTAGTAGTCTCCGTCAGTCATAGTTCACTACGAATTTCTCAGCGCTCCTAGGAAATTTTATTTTTTTTATTTTCTTTCACCGCAATTTTTTTTTTTAATAATCTGTCTGCTCTGCTTAAGTAGGAGTTTTAGGGTGTGTTTCCATAGATTCTGGTCTGCACCTATCTCTTCCTAGGCTGCAGGGTTTATGTTCAGAGTCTTCAT
This sequence comes from Megaustenia siamemsis, assembly GCA_032433765.1. Classification (NCBI taxonomy): domain Eukaryota; kingdom Metazoa; phylum Mollusca; class Gastropoda; order Stylommatophora; family Ariophantidae; genus Megaustenia; species Megaustenia siamemsis. The sequence continues at coordinate 181,971,621 of JAVIAB010000092.1, forward strand.
GCCACGTTTACACACTTCAATTTATAGATGGTAGTTTCTGTGGAACAGGCGAATATAGAAATGTACCTAGTGCAGGCGCCACGGTGTGTATAATCTGTGGTGCTGGCAAATATAGACATTCACCTAGTGAAGGCGCCACGGTGTGTATAATCTGTGGTGCTGGCAAATATAGACATTTACCTAGTGAAGGCGCCACGGTGTGTATCTGAACTTATGTTTCATCCCTAAAAGAAAAAAAACAACTATAGCTTCTGCTGAGAATCGAACCCGCCTCCATCTGTCTCACCAAAATCAAGAAAAACCCAATCGACCACCTGTTGTCTTAACTAACCAACAGTGAACAAACGTGTGTACAATATTGAAAAGAAAAGCTTTATTTTTGATAAGGTTTCTGGTTAAGATCCCACGATATTTAACTTTAAACTGAGTACTAAAGGAAAATGTGGAGTTCAACTGCTGCTAGGATCAACTAGTCTTAATGGGAACCCTAATTTGTCTGGAAAATAGGCCGACATGGCATGACATTTGGCCACATAACGCATTAAACACTGGATCACATTCCCCTTTTGAGAGACTAAATTATCTAACTATATACTTGAGGAGCGCTGCTAACCTATACCACAGCTGGCCCGCCTCTGACTGCCTCTGGTGAAGGAGCAAATATATGTCAACCTCTGCACCGGGTCGTCCCACAAAAATTAGTGTCAATATGAGTCTTTAGCACCTTTCTCAGTAGCTATTTTTTCTTTGTCCTCCCCAAGGGTCCCCCTATCACTATATTTCATAACCATAAATCTCCGGGGCCGTGGACTAAATTATTAGACTCGATGATCGAATCAGTTTGTTTCGAGTACCAAAAACTACGCGACCCTCTGACACATTTGTTCCAGCGATTTCCATTCCTTTCTTGATCGCAAACCCTTCACCAAATATGTTTTGCAATGATGAATTTCGGGGCCTGCGGACCATAATTCTAGAACCGCCGTTGTCCTTAAGTTGTACAAGTGATCACACTTTCTTTCTTAGCCCCATTCTTACCACTATCCCCAGAGTGAAGGATGCCAACTTTTGCAGGGGCGTATTCCACTACAGGGGCGTATTCCACTACAGGGGCATATATTATTACATTACCCATGCGACTTAAAGTATAGAAGAGGGCCTTCACTATTTGTTTTTTTTAATATGCCACATCATTTGAAAGTGAAAGGGGCAGTGCACATTGTCATTGTTATTTACCTTCCCCAAATCATCTTATTTTCCCAATGCACAGGTTGTGGTCACTATTAACATCATCACTATTAACATCTGACGATGCAGGAAAACACAAATGAACTATCATCAATAGCCAGCAAAATTGGGCTTGAGGTCAATCATGAAAAGACTAAAGTCATGAAAAGTTTAATTCCAACAAGTGACAAAATATACATGGAAAACAAACCAGTAGAAGAGATCGATCACTTTATCTATCTTGGAAGTCACATTGATCGAGAAGGGGATACGAGCAAAGAAATTAGAATCAGACTGGCTAAAGCAGCAATGTCTTTCAGAAGCCTTGAAAAGTTGTGGAAATCAAAACTCATTAGCACAAACACAAAACTTAGGCTATTCAAATCAAATGTACTATCAACCCTTACGTATGCGTGTGAAAGCTGGAAAACAACAAGAGATATAGAAACAAAGTTGAACGCATTCGAAAATAAATGTCTAAGGAAAATACTTGGTATAGAATGGAACGAATTCAAAACAAACGAGGAAATTAGAGAAATCGCCAATCAACCACTAATATCTTCAGTAATAAAGAAAAGACGATGGTCATACGTTGGACATGTGATGAGAAGAGATAATAATCGAATAGCAAAGCAAGCCCTCATATGGGAAACAACAGGTAAAAGAAAAAGAGGAAGACCCAGGGAGACACTGAGAAGAACATTGATGAGAGAGGCAAGAGCAGCAGGAATCTGCTCCCTCAATGAGATAGAACTGCTTGCACAGAACAGAGACAGATGGCGAGATTTAATAAAATATCTTTAAAAGAAAACTGCTAGAACAAAAATTCATATAGGAGAAGGTGTATCTTGGTCTACGCCCTATGGGCCGGTTACGGCTCGAAAGGTCAATAGATAGATAGAAATCATCACCATTCAGCCAGCGTTTGTCAGTTAGGTCGACTGTTGTGTAGTGCTCTGTGCACACCATGAGTTGTGCGTTTCATCCGTTTTGATCGTGTTTCGATATTCTGATTGCTTACGATAAATGATGATAGTGTATGATGGGGAAACAGATGGCTGTGTTCACTTTCTGTGCGGTTCCAGCTTATGTCATTTGGCTTGTGCTGAGACTGCTACGATGGGGACTGCAGCTACCGTTCTTTGTTTTGGAGATGAGATAATAATTCGGATGATTCCGCTGGCACGGGCGGTTGAGCAATTATGGATTTTAATTCGTTTGCAGTGATACCGAGGCCTTCCATAACCATAACATTGTATAGAATTAATAGAAGACAAAATGTGACTTGTATAAAGATAAGTTTGCAGACACCATTACTACAGGTCTGACCATTAGTCATTCTAGTTCTTAAAGGTTATGTATGGCCAGTCTTAACATATGGATGTGAATCATGGACAATCGAACAAAAGACAAGAAAACCACTGGAAGCTGTAGAAATGTGGTTTTACAGAAGAATGTTGAGAATACCACGGACAGCTAAGAAGAGTAACGAAAGCTTTCTGAAAGAGGCCAGAGCAAAAAGAAAGCTAATTTCCAATATTAGGAAGAAACAATCATTATTTTGTGGCCATATAATAAGAAGGGAACAACTGGAATATATTGTAACAATTGGAAAAAAATCGAGGGACAAAGAGATAGAGGGTAGCAGCGAGAAAAGATACCAGACAACTTAAGAGAATATCCTGGCAGAAGGTCAACAACAGAAATGATAAACAACTGTCGAGATCGAAGGTTGTGCAGATACATGATCACCTACGCTAGCAGGCATGGTACTTGATGATGATGACCACTAACATTATGGCATTGAAACTCTGTACAGGAATAACAGATGGAACACACTGATGAAACCTACGCTACTTTACCATTTTCCTCGCCTCTCATTTTAAAAGGGAATCAAGACCTAAGTTAACTCGAATTTCTTCCTTAACGGAGGTATGTCGCCCTTTGTGTACCGCGGCTTACGTGACGTCTACAATTACCAGATCAATAATTGCCAGCATGTTTTGTTCAACGGCTAAAACAAATATATCTAACACCAAACTTTCTGTACATCCAGCATGTTTTGTTCAACGGCTAAAACAAATATATCTAACACCAAACTTTCTGTACATCCAGCATGTTTTGTTCAACGGCTAAAACAAATATATCTAACACCAACTTTCTGTACATCCAGCATGTTTTTTGTTTGAATAACCACTTGCTTCGCGGTGATCTGCGTCAAGAGACCCACTTCATTCTACTTCGGTACAAATTTAAGCGGATAAGTTTCGCATGCATTTAGCAAAGAAAATGTTGATTCTACTAACTACGAATAATGCAACTGTTATTAAAATATTCTAAGCCAATGGTGTCCAAATAATGGCCCGCCTGTCTATTTTTCTAAGCTCTTGAAGCGTCCACAGAAACTACTATGTTAAATATCTATAAATAAAAGCAATACAACAACAATACTAAAATATAACAAAGGGAACTCTTCGCCTATTCATATAGAAAGAGAAATAAGACAGGGATGTATCCTATCACCAAGTTTTTTTTTTCAATCTATCCATTGCGCAAATCTTTTAAAACATCACAAGAGATGACAGGCTTAAATATTAAAGATATTCATAAATCGAAAGATAATCAATAACCTAATATTTGCTGATGATACTGTATTACTCTCTGAAAATCCTAAGGATCTACAGCAATAATGAAATAATGTTTTAGATTTGTATATATTTTGCTTCTTATTTATAGCTCTTCCTAAAACTCTCCTCTAATTATTTTGATCAGTTGCAGACCACACCTATAAAACAGCACAACGTTCAAACAAAGTCTTGACGTGTTCAACAATCACAGATCATACAAATCATGTTCATTCAAGTTCATTGAATCATTATCTTGACACGTGATGATTAGTGGAAGTTCATCAATTAGCAATCATGTTCTTTATTTGAGACGAACTCAGAGGCTAACGCAGTTATTTATTGAGTTGGTCCCCTAGTACTTAATTTCTGTGATAAAATAATAATTCTCTTATATTCACAACTGTCTTACATTACACTTCGCTTGTAATTAGCCAATTTACTATTTGTTCTCTGGAGCCCGGGACTTCTTAACATAACTTTGAGCACTTCACAAATAAACTATGCTATTACTGATTGACTTATATATATATATATATATATATATATATATATATATATATATATATATTGGACTTGTAATAGAGTATAGCTAGTGAGAGCATGGGGGCAGGTAACTTAGTTGTTACCCGCTTCTCAATAGACAATAGTTAGTAACAAATAGTGGCGACCAGTAGTAATTAGTTTAAAGTTAAGGAATGGAAATTTTCCAGAATAACAAGTTGTAGAAACAAAGTTAAGGGAGTAAAAGTCTATTGTGAGTAGTGGACACACAGAAAGTGGGGAGGAAGGTCAAGAATTATCCTGGACATAATAGTTAATGGAAAATTCCAAGCGGGTTTCCACTTCAATCAGGTTGTTGTGGAAGTGACCATAGACGCATGACTAGCGCATGCATTGACCCCATGACTTTGGTCGTATGATAAATGAGTGGTCATCCAAAAATTAGGTCATCTAGATTCACGAAAACAAGGTGTTTTCATCAAACCAGGAGATAGTTCAAGTATCGGTCACAGAATGGTGAGCAGCGACCAACTCAAGTGAGCAGAAGAGCGCAAAAAGTCACTTTGCGGCAGTTTTGATTGGCTGCTGATTTTCAGATGAAGAGAGTGGTCGGAGTATTTAAACTTCAACACTATAGGTTTGAGACAGTCAGAAATGAATTAGTCAGGAACATAAAGTCAACAGTTCGAGTTAGTTAGTCAGGAAGGAGAATTAGACAGTTAGTATAGTCAAGACAGTTAGAAAGTTAAGATTAGAAAATTAAGCCAGTTAGTTAGGAAGTTAGAATCTCCAAGTTATAGTTCAAGTCAGTTGAGAAGTTATTAGTAAAAGTTGATAGAGAGTAGTATAGCAATGAGAATATGAACATTAGCGTCGTGAAGTGCTTAAGAGTATTTCAAGTTGTTTCACATTCCTCATGAACGTAAGTTGAATAATGTTGCAAGATATGCACTTGGAACGGATCATAGTCATCGACGAATTGCCTCAGAGAAGTCCCAAATTAATTAACATTAATTTAAGATAAGTGCATCCACCACTAGTCGATCATTGTGCCTAGAGATATCAATAAACTTGATTATCATTATGTATCCAGAGAAAGAGTATGTCATGATTTACCTGTTGTGATCAACTAAAATAAATGTGATTGATGTCAAGAGAGTACAAAGATATTATTTTTAAAAATAAATAACAGTACAGCTCTATAACAGACTTGTTCTCTGTGATTCTAATTCACTTGTTTATGTTCTTGTTCTATCTGATTCTCAACTGCTGATTCTACTTCTCAATCTATAAATCTAATTTAACTTCTATTGATCTTGCCTCTCACTGCATCTCTTTTCCTAAGTCAACTTGTAGAAGTCCACACTATTAGGCTCAAGCCGGTATAGTGTAGCAAGTACAGCTGACATATCAGATTCTTATTCTCATCGAAGTTCTAACTGTCAACTCTTCTTGTGCATGAAACTAAATACCTGGCTCATTTGCATAATGTAATGGCGCTTGCTTCGTGCATTTATCTCGCAACCAATAATAATCAGCGACGTTAAATTATATTTATGAACTTTGTGCCAAAATTGCCAAAAAAAAGGTGACCATCTTGACACCTAGTTGACCTTTCTAACTTGTTTCAAAACAACTCTAACGAATAACATTTTTCTGGTTAACTTAACCTGCCCCGAGTTTGTTTGTCAACCTAGTTCCTAGACATATTGACGAATTAAATCATGCTACCATCTCCACAATTTTTCCAATAACAGCTAGAGAATTTCCATTACCTCCATTTCCTTCACTAACTATGGCGACTGTGATTGTTATGTTACTGGTATAATATGTTGAGAAATGCAAAAATAAAGGACTCAGACTTAATAGTAAAAAAACAGCAGTTATGGTAATAACAAAGAAAGACATCACCTCTGAGCGCAATAAAGTATAATAATAAATAAAATACCTTCTTGGACCTAGTCGACAACAACAAAAATAAAGAGAGTGGAGTCACAATCTGAAACTAGCCGTCAACAGAAAATACAAATTATTGAGTCACCTTCCTAAACCTAGCTGATAACAGACAAAAAATAGAACTGAGTCACTTACTTGAACCTAGTAATGAACAGACATTAAAGAGAATTAAATCTTCAACCTAGCTGTCATCAAAAGACAATAAGGAGAATTAAGTCACCATGAGCCTAGCCGTCCACAACAGACAGTAAAGAGAATTAAATCACCTTGAATTTTGCCGTCAACAACAGACAAAAAAGGGAATTAAGTCACCTTTAACGCAACCAACAACAAGCGACAACAAAAGAGAATTAAGTCACCTTTAACGCAGCCAATAACAACCGACAACAAAAGAGAATTAAGTCACCTTTAACGCAGCCAACAACAACCGACAACAAAAGAGAATTAAGTCACCTTTAACGCAGCCAACAACAACCGACAACAAAAGAGAATTAAGTCACCTTTAACGCAGCCAACAACAACCGACAACAAAAGAGAATTAAGTCACCTTTAACGCAGCCAATAACAACCGACAACAAAAGAGAATTAAGTCACCTTTAACGCAGCCAACAACAACCGACAACAAAAGAGAATTAAGTCACCTTTAACGCAGCCAACAACAACCGACAACAAAAGAGAATTAAGTCACCTTGAACCCTGCCGTCAACAACAGAGAGTAAAAAGAATTAAGTTACATTTAACCTAGCTGTCAACATCAGACAATACAGAGAATTATATCACCCTGAACCTTGCATCAACAACAGATAATAAAGAGAATTAAGGCACCTTGAACCTAGCCGTCAACAACAGACAATAAAGAGAATTAAGTCACCTTGAACCTAGCCGTCAACAACAGACAATAAAGAGAATTAAGTCACCTTGATCCCAGCCGTCAACAACAGACAATAAAGAGAATTAAGTCACATTGAACCTAGCCGTCAACAACAGACAATAAAGAGAATTAAGTCACCTTGAACTTTGCATCAACAACTGACAATAAAGAGAATTAAGTCACCTTGAACCTTGCATCAACAACTGACAATAAAGAGAATTGAGTTACCTTGAACCTAGCCGTCAACAACAGACAATAAAGGGAATTAAGTCACCTTGAACCTAGCTGTCAACAACAGACAATAAAGGGAATTAAGTCACCTTGAACCTAGCTGTCAACAACAGACAATAAAGGGAATTGAGTTACCTTGAACCTTGCGTCAACAACAGACAATAAAGGGAATTGAGTTACCTTGAACCTTGCGTCAACAACAGACAGTAAAGAGAATTAAGTCACCTTGATCCCAGCCGTCAAAATCTGACAATAAAGAAAATTGTGTCACCTAGAACCTAGCCGACATCTTAAAGTAAATAGAATTAAGTCACCTTGAACCTAGCCGACATCTTAAAATAAATAGAATTGAGTCACCTTGAACCTAGCTGACATCTTAAAATAAATAGAATTGAGTCACCTCGAACCTAGCGTCAACAACGGACAATGAAGAGAATTAAATTACATTGATCCCAGCTGTCACAAACTGACAATAAAGAGAATTATGTCCCCTTGAGCCTAGCTGTCAACAACTGACAATAAAGTGTATTGAATCACATTGAACCCAACCATCAAAAACTTACATTAAAGAGAATTTAGTCAATTTTATCTCTGACGTCAAAAACTGACAATAAAGAGAATTATGTCACCTTGAACCTAGCTGTCTACTACAGATAGTAAAAAGAATTTATTCACCTTGAATCCAGCTGTCAACAACAAACAGTAAAAAGAATTGAGTCACCTTGAATCTAGCTGTCAACAACAAACAGTAAAAAGAATTGAGTCACCTTGAATCTAGCTGTCAACAACAAACAGTAAAAAGAATTGAGTCACCTTGAATCTAGCTGTCAACAACAAACAGTAAAAAGAATTGAGTCACCTTGAATCTAGCTGTCAACAACCGATTAACGTTTGAGATCGTAGCCTCAGTTAACCTGTAGCTCTGAAAGCAGTTACAGCCTAGAAACAATTATCCTAATCAAATGAACCCAAGCATAAATTGGTTTCGAATTTAAGAAAATCAAGTTGGGGCATGAATCAGCTCAGTTGATCAATCGATTTTCCCTACACATTCCGAGTGAATGTAGATCTGTCAACTGAAGTGAGAAAAAATGTCTATCAACTGCCCAGCCAGCTATTTGTCAACGTCGTTGTCCTAAATTATGCACCTCCCACCTTATTAATATGTTTCTTTTTTATATTTTCTTCTTTGTGCCCAGCTTCTCATTTCATAAACAATAATTTTTTTACGCATTTGTCGTTATATATCAGGTGACAATAATTTATAACGCATCTGTCATTGTATATCGCATTTATCCAGTCATCATCATGTGCCATGATGGTTGGAGTAGGTGATCATGTCCTTCCACAATCTTCTATCCACAGTTGATCGTATCAGTTCTGTTGTTGACTGTTTTCCATGCCATGACACCAAGCTATCCAGTATTTTCTCTCTTTGTTGTTAGCGAACACTCTTTTTCTTCATTTTGCCAGTTGTAACCAAATATTTCAACTTTCATCTTTTCATGAGGTGCCAGAAAAATGATGATTTCATTCTAATGTTTTTTTAGGAGCTCCCTTTTTATGGTGGCTTCTTTGATGAGAATTTACTCGTTGGTCTTTTTAGCTGTCCAGGGAACTTTCAACATTCTTCTGAGAAATCCTACCTCTGTGGCTTCTAATCGTCATGTCATTTGTTTATGTATGATAATCAATACAAAAAATATTTAAACTTTCAACATTCTTCTGAGAAATCCCATCTCTGTCGCCTGTAATCGTCTTTTTATTCGTTTGTTTATGTATAATCAATATAAAAAAAAATTTAAACCTATCTGATATTTTAAAAAGAAGAGTGTATGTAATCTTTAAATTAATGTTGTCAATTAATTAATATGTGCAAAAGTTGAACTGTCAATTATTCAACAATAGTAACAATGACCATCAGGTTTCCGATATTGTAATGTTAACTAGCAGTTAATACAGCTGTCGTCTTGGTCTTAATTTGATTCATATGTCTCTTTATATGAAAATAAAATGCACATGGTTTTTCTAAAATTATGCATTGAACGTTACTAGAAGAATCTGTTTTGTTTTTTTTATGTTAAAAGTACGTTTGGTTAAATATTAAATATTGCATCCACCGAAACTCAAATTTGCCAATATTTGATCTTTCAGATATGAGCATATTATTCATAAATAAATAGTTCATTGATCTAAAGTATTATGTTCTATGCGTATTGTCACAAAGTACAACAGGTTGTTCTAAAAAATATCAATTTTAAGAATGAACTAGGCTCAGGGAGGGCGTTATTCATAATTGCTGCAGAATTGTCCAGATTAAAATTAAAATGACAGTTTGTGATGAAAACCAACAGCTGTGCTTTGCATATTAACAACGATGTGGGGTCTGTAGACCAGCTCCTTATTTACTCTTACAGGCTGTAGCAGTGTGGGGTCTGTAGACCAGCTCGTTATTTACTCTTACAGGCTGTAGCAATGTGGGGTCTGTAGACCAGCTCGTTATTTACTCTTACATGCTGTAGCAGTGTGGGGTCTGTAGACCAGCTCGTTATTTACTCTTACAGGCTGTAGCTGTGTGGGGTCTGTAGACCAGCTCGTTATTTACTCTTACAGGCTGTAGCAATGTGGGGTCTGTAGACCAGCTCGTTATTTACTCTTATATGCTGTAGCAGTGTGGGGTCTGTAGACCAGCTCGTTATTTACTCTTACAGGCTGTAACAATGTGGGGTCTGTAGACCAACTCGTTATGTACTCTTACATGCTGTAGCAGTGTGGGGTCTGTAGACCAGCTCGTTATGTACTATTACATGCTGTAGCAGTGTGGGGTCTGTAGACCAGCTCGTTATTTACTCTTACAGGCTGTAGCAGTGTGGGGTCTGTAGATCAGCTCGTTATTTACTCTTACATTCTGTAGCAGTGTGGGGTCTGTAGACCAGCTCGTTATTTACTCTTACATGCTGTAGCAATGTGGGGTCTGTAGACCAGCTCGTTATTTACTCTTACAGGCTGTAGCAATGTGGGGTCTGTAGACCAGCTCGTTATTTTCTCTTACAGGCTGTAGCAATGTGGGGTCTGTAGACCAGCTCGTTATTTACACTAACAGGCTGTAGCAATGTGGGTGAAAAGAAAAAAAAAGTATATGCCTCAAAAGGGTGGGAGTAACTACTTTACGTACACGAGGGCAACTCAAAATGAAAACGGCGTTGCGGCTCAGTAGGCCTTCTGCTAGAATAATGTACAATATATATATATATATATATATATATATATATATATATATATATATATATATAAATAACTAAGCAATGAAAACTACATAACAACTAAAGGATATAATATCTGACAAGGAAAATATGAAAACAATGAGAGAATGTGACTTCCTTGTGTATGTTGTTGGGAACGAGGCTAACAACCACATGGATCTGACAAGACCCATGGTAATAAACAACAGCGATTGTATTAAAATAGTAATATAGGGGTTTGGAGAGAGGCTTGGTAGGCTAGACACGACAGGAAGATACCGGGTTTAAAGCCACCAGGAGCTATGGTGAATTTTCAAAACTAGAAAAAAATTAATGTGTTGTTTCTTTATGTCGTTACCCTTCCCTGATCTCCTGGGTAGTGAGATCCGATGTCTAGCCTTCTTGGATAGCGGCAGGTAAACAGTATGTCCTATGTGTAGCGCCGCGTTAAAGATATCTTGATAGTTACATTCGAAAAAAGTAGGCTATAAATATGGTCTCTGTCAGGGAAAAATTATAGCAAAATCCTAACCCAACCCGTGAATCCGAGGCCGTGTTATGGAGTTCGTGCACATGGGCCAGGATTTTCATCGGATTTATTGGAGATTCTCGAGGGGGGTATCGGAGCACTTATGGTTTCGTCCGGTGTACAATGATGATGATCCTAACAACAAACAACAAGCAATAGCAACATGCAGAAGAGGGAGCTCAACCTACAATAATCTGTTCGTTGTCAGACAATTACACTCTTGCCAGGTTCACGATTGGATTTTGAGGGACTTTGATATTTGTTCTTGTTTTTCAAGCATTCATTAAAAATATACGTTATTTTCTTTTAAAACTGAATATAACGCAACAGCCTCCACCGTATTGGGGTAAAGGCATAAACATAGTTATGGTTAATCGAAAGCCACGGTATCACTGCAAACGAATCAAAATCCATAATTTCTCAACTTCCCATGCGAGTGGAATCATCCGAATTAACATCTCATCGAATATCCAAACTAAGAAAGTCGGCTGCAGTCCCCATCATAGCAAGCACAGCACACGTCAAAAGACATAAGGCGTATCAGCACCGAAAGTGAACGCAGCTGAAATGTTCTTTGTCATACGATATCATCATTCGTCGTGAGCAATCTAAATATAGAAATACCATCCAGGTGAAAATTACAGCTAACGGTGTGAACAGTGAACAAAACTCAGTAGCTTTGGTAGCAAATCAGACTTGAATATGAGGAAACTTCAACAAGGAGCACTTTTCAGACAGTGCCCCAACGGTTCCTGCCGCCTATCTGCCATATTAACCGGAAGTTCGGCATAACGATGCATAGAAATGCGAAGCAGCTATAAAGCTGGTGATAGTAGTGAAAATTTGAAAGAAAGGGAAAAAGTGGTATGGTAACAGCTTTACGTGGTAATGGACACAACAAAAGTGGTATGGTAACAGCTTTACGTATGTGAGAAACAAAACAAAAGTGGTATGGTAACAGCTTTACGTATGTGAGAAACAAAACAAAAGCAAAACGACGTTTCGGCCAAGAGGAGCTTCAGCTGGAACAACAAACAACAACACAAAAATGTGTAAGGATAATCAATGCCTGACCAAGGTCCCGACCACAGATAAGAAACTTATCTTTCTATTCTTTTTTTGTAAGTCTAGCATATTAACGCCATGTAGATAGATTTCTGTGTACATCCTTAAATATTTTTCTGTTGTTGTTCGTTGTTCCAGCTGAAGGCCTTCTTGGGCGAAACGTCGTTCTACTTTTATTTTGTTTTCACCTAGGTAAAGCTGTTACCATACAACGTTCTCCTTTTTTTTTTAAAATGTCATCACCATCCTCCCATTAATGTTGCTCCGCTGGTCTGAATGTCTTTACTCATGCATACAAAACCAGGAGACAAGTCTCATTTAGCTGTGTGACACCACGGGTGATCGAGTCTGGGATACTGGATCATGTCCAATTAGGTGAAGCTGTGCGAGTTTTGGATCGGTGTAAGCAGCCCCTAACTGTTCTATCTTAATGATGTCGACACCAGAATCTATTTCCTGCTTCCAATCTATTTATAAAAAAGGCCAGACACGTGATCAAGTGATCTTCAACCAATTGGATTCGCTCTTATATAACATGCAGCACACGTTCACCGTTCTTCATGTGTCAGGAGAGAAGGAAATTAATTTGTGGCAAATATTTCTCGAGCATCTGAGAGTACATGGAACACTTGGCTTCAAGGCTAAGCACTCTATGAAAAAGATCGATGGTGTATATGCAAGATAGTTGGCAAGAGGTCAGTTAGATATAGGAGAACTGCAGTGAAAGAAGCGTTTATGCAATAACAAGCATTCCTAAGAGATAACAATTGTAGATTTTGTCTTTCAGACAAAACTTACCAGTGGTGGGTTGGATATTTGACATGTTCAGCGCGATAGATGTCATCAACATCTAGTACCATGCTGATGTATAGTAGGTTATTGTCTCTGCAGAACTTTATATTTTAAAAATTATTCTCTTGTTGACTTTCTGAGAGAGAGAGAGAGAGAGAGAGAGAGAGAGAGAGAGAGAGAATGTAAGAGAGAGAGAGACAGAGAGGAAGAGAGATAGAGAGATGTAAGATAGAGAGAGAGATAGAGAATGTAAGAGAGAGAGAGGAAGAGAGATAGAGAATGTAAGAGAGAGAGATAGAGAATGTAAGAGAGAGAGAGAGGAAGAGAGATAGAGAATGTAAGAGAGAGATAGAGAATGTAAGAGAGAGACAGATAGAGAATGTAAGAGAGAGAGAGGAAAAGAGAGAGAGAATGTAAGAGAGAGAGAATGTAAGAGAGAGAGATAGAGAATGTAAGAGAGAGAGAGATAGAGAATGAGAGAGAGAGGAAGAGAGATAGAGAATGTAAGAGAGAGAGAGAATGTAAGAGAGAGAGAGAGGAAGAGAGATAGAGAGATAGAGAATGTAAGAGAGAGGAAGAGAGATAGAGAATGTAAGAGAGAGAGAGAGAGAGCGAGAATGAATGAAACAGACTCATCATCAACATGTGCCATACCGGTTGGCGTAGGCGATCATGTCCTTCCACAATCTTCTATCAACAGCGCATTGTATCAGTTCTGTTGTTGACTGTTTTCCATGCAATGACACCAATCTATATAGTATTTTCTCTCTTTCTTGTCCGCGATCTCTCTTTCCTTGTATTTTGCCTATTGTTACCAAGTATTTCAACTTTCCTCTTCTCATTATGTGCCCGAAAAATGTTGATTGTTGTATAACTATGCAAAAAAAAAATAACGTAATATCTACAGCTAACGAAGTTAATGGGGACTCCAAAGCGAACTCGTCCGATAGGGAGCGTCATGTGCTACATACAGATGACACCCGATCGTCATCAAGCTACTGTACGAAATAGAGTAGGAAGATAGAAATATAAAAGAAGAGTGAGAGAAATATATTATAACGAGAATAACGAAGATGAGATAAATGCCACTGTCTACCGGCCCAGCCCCTCTCAAGGACCTATGCCACTGTCTACCGGCCCAGCCCCTCTCAAGGACCTATGCCACTGTCTACATGCCCAGCTCCTCTCAAGGACCTATGCCACTGTCTACCGGCCCAGCCCCTCTCAAGGACCTATGCCACTGTCTACAGGCCCAGCTCCTCTCAAGGACCTATGTCACTGTCTACAGGCCCAGCTCCTCTCAAGGACCTATGCCACTGTCTACAGGCCCAGTTCCTCTCAAGGACCTATGCCACTGTCTACCGGCACAGCCCCTCTCAAGGACCTATGCCACTGTCTACAGGCCCAGCCCCTATCAAGGACTCATGTCATAATCTACCGGCCCATTCCCCCTCAAGGACTCATGCCACCTTCTACCGGCCCAGTCCCCCTCAAGGACTCCAGCCACTCTCTATCAGCCCAGTACCCCTCAAGGACTCCATCCACTGTATGAAACAGAATTGGAAGAGAGAAACATATAAATAGAGTGAGAGAAAGATATTATAACGAGAAAAACGAAGATGAGAAAAATGACAAAGGGAAAGAATGTATCACTTTTATTACTTTATCCGAGATGAGAGGATACAATGCAGTAAATGAAGTAGCTCTATTTTAGAAACTTTCATTATTAAATTATAGCATTCCTCAAAGGATCACAGCATGGGTTTATTTCCTCTGTTGACGATGACTGGCCCAACACCAATGTGTTTTTCACGTCAAGAAAACAAAGGTGTACATCTACTATAAGCTTAGAATACTATATTTAAAAATACAAAGATAAAACACACAAGCAGAAATTAATGTACAATTGTGAGTATAAAAGGTTTCATCAAAATCATCAACAATTCTCCAGCCTGCTGGCGCAGTTGATCACGTCTCTCCACAACTTTATATCTGGATATTTATTTATAATTTCTTTTGATGACTCTCTGCCACGCCATTCTCTTAAGTTGTCTGGTATCTTTTCTCTTTGATTAACTCTATCTCTTCGTCTCTCAATTTTCCAAGTTGTCACAATATATTCTAGCTGCTTCCTTCTCCATACATGGCCCAAAAAATGATGATTGTTTCTTCCTAATATTGGAAATTAGCTCTCTTTTTGCTTTGGCCTCTTCCAGAACATTTTCATTACTCTTCTTAGCTGTTCATAGTATTCTCAACATTCTTCTATAAAATTACATTTCTACAGCCTCCAGTGATTGTCTAGTCCGTTGCCATATTGTCCATAACTAACATCCATATGTTAAGACTGGCTCTACACAGCATTTAAGAACTCTTTTTTCTCGTTTCTCTCGTCAAAAATGGATTGCACAGTATCTTCTTCATTTTTTGGAAAGCTGCTTTTTCCTGAGCTAATCTGAACCTCACCTCTTCCGTGCACCTACCATATGTGGTTAACATAAAAGGTTTACAACAAAGAAACGCCTGTGGTAATTCTAAAATCAACATTAAAACTATGAACGGCTTACAAAGTAGTACATCGCAAAGTGTTCTTTTCGATTTGTAACTGCCGAAAGTTTTATAACGTACGCAAGTGAAAGCGGAACTTCCTTTTTATATCTGTTATCCGAGAGAGCTAGACATCGAATCTCACTACATGGAGAGGGCTACACATCGAATCTCACTACCTGGAGAGGGTTACACATCGAATCTTACTACTCAGCGAGTGCTAGACAACAAATCTTACTATCCAGAGAGGGCTAGGCATCGTATCTCGCTACCAAGAGAGGGCAGAACATCAAATCTCACTACTCAGAGAGAGCTAGACATCGAATCTTACTGCCAAGGGAGTGCTAGACATCGAATCACACTACCCAGAGAGGGCTAGACAACAAATCTCACTACCCAGAGAAGGCTAGTTATCGTATATCGCTATCCAGATAGGGCAATACATCAAATCTCAACTCTCAGAGAGCTAGATATCGAATATCACTACCCAGAGAGAGCTAGACATCGAATTTCACTACCCAGAGAGGTCTAGACATCGAATCTTACTACCAAGAGAGGGCTAGACATTATATCTCACTACCCAGAGAGAGCTAGACATCGAATCCCACTATCCAGAGAGGGCTGGACAACAAATCTCACTACCCTGCGAGGGCTGGACATCGAATCCCTCTAGCAAGAGAGGGCTAGACATCGAATCCCACTACCTAGACAGGACTAGACATCGAATCTCACTACCTAGAGATGGCTAGACAACAAATCTCACTACCCATAGAGAGCTAGTCATCGAATCTCTCTACCCAAGACCAGAGGAAGGTACAGCCTCAAAGAAACAACGGATTCGAATTTCTTTATTTTTTGTTTTAAATATATTTCCCTTGGTAAAATTTAACCCGGGTCCTTTCTGTCCAAAGACCGATATCATACCCTTAGACCACCCAGCCCCCAAATTGATCTACAAAAAAGACCTGTCTTTTTCCTTGCATAGATACAAGTGTTGTGAGTACCAACTTCACGCCAATTCATATTACAAGCTATGTATTCGTATTTCACTCTACATATTTAATACTATACAATTCACTCTTAATATTTAACACTACACATTTCACACAACACACCCCACATTTCACACAACACACTCCAAATTTTACTCAACAAACCATGATTTTATTTTCCATAACTTATAATGGAAATAGCTCAGATCTCATGATATAACTATAATTATCATAGTTTATGGCAATAATTGAAATAACTATTTTACATAGCGTAAATTGTCGCAATCTACAAGCCGGAAATTATCAGGTAAAGGGCAGCCTAAAAGTTCTGGTGGAGGCAAAGAACGTGTGAGATGCCGGAATAAATGGATGTGAGAGATGAT
Source organism: Megaustenia siamemsis (assembly GCA_032433765.1). NCBI lineage: Eukaryota > Metazoa > Mollusca > Gastropoda > Stylommatophora > Ariophantidae > Megaustenia > Megaustenia siamemsis. The sequence goes on from JAVIAB010000092.1 coordinate 181,988,584, forward strand.
ATTTTTAAAATATATTTTATCTTCACTGAGAAATGACGATGAAAGAAGAGTTATCTTGTTACAAGATAGACCTACAGCACAATTTTTTCTTTCCTCAAAAATGAAAAGGTGGTAAAGGATTTTCATGATTGAGTCTCGTAAAAACTTTCATGAGAAACTCTGACTCAAGAACGTCTCTCAGCACTGGATTGTTCATACATTGAGAATGGGATTCTCAAAGTACTTCAAAGTCAACCAACATGACACGAAGATCTTAGCGTAGATTTGTAAAGAAAAAATAGATCGACAAGACAATATGATGTACATGCGTACACGTATCTCTCTCTCTCTGCGATCAGGACTCACTCAGAGTAGGACGTCCAGTATGATGTAAGTATAAGAGTAGCTTGATAGTCATACACCAAACTAACAAGGGCTACTTGCTTATATCAGAGTTCACACAGTTCACAGCTCAACTTAGTCAACAATCCGGTAACTTGCGTATTTTTTATACATGCGATGAGATCACGTTGAAGCCTCCTCACTTTTCGAACGCACCGTCTGCTCTACAAACCACCCAACATTTCACTCAACACATCCAATATTTTACCCAACATTTCACTCAACACGCCCCACATTTCACTCAACACACCCCACATTTTACCAAACACGACCCACATTTTACACAATACACCCCACATTTTACACAACACACTCCACATTTTACATATTACGCCCCACATTTTACCCAACGCGCACATTTTACACAACATACTCCACATTTTACACAATACGCCCCACATTTTACCAAATACGCCCCACATTTTAGCAAACACACCCCACATTTCACACTACGAATTACACTCCTAACTATTCACACTTCACCACACTAACTGTTACACAATTATCACCAAATATTTCACTCAACACTTCCACCTTTATGTTCCCCGTGGACTACAAGCCTCCACAGTCAACATTTGCCAAGCCTTCTTATATTGTGACGTTTACTTCAATTATTAAAAACACCTTTCCAAACGACATCATATGTTTTCAGCGGCAACGACACTATATAATCTTCTGTGGATTGCGTCATGTGACTTTCAAACTGTCTCCTTTATCCAGCTTGGATGATAATATTGCATTATTTATTTATTGCATTTGTCTAAGTCTGTGAAATTTGTTTGGCTTAATTTTTTTTATTCCCATAGTAAGTCGGCCTCAAAATAGCATTTCAGAAAATGAAAAATGTCTGGTTCAGCAAGTGATGAAGTTTACCAATGCTATATGGAACCAATCCTGACTTATGGGAGAGAATCATGACCAGTAGACTAAAAAATGAAAAGACGATTAGAGGTCATTGAGATGGGATATCTCAGAAGAATGTTGAGAGTTCCCTGGACAGTTAAAACTACCAATGAGGACATTCTCAAAGAGGCCAACACAAGAAGGGAGCTCCTAAAAAATATGAGAAAGAAACAATTATTATTATTCGAGCACATCATGAAAAGAGGAAAGTTGGGATACATGGTTAATGCTCATAACCTGCAAAATACAGAGAAAGAGAGATCGCGGACTACAAAGAGAGAAGATGCTGGATAGCTTTGTGTCATGGCATAGAAAACAGTCAACAACAGAATTTATACGATGCACTGTAGATAGAAAATTATGAAAAGACATGATCGCCTACGCCAACCGACATGCACATGATGATGATGACTTTGTCTTATCTCTCCGGTCTTCTATTGTGTCTCTTGTTACTAAATATTCCATCTGGTTTCTTTTCCACACATGCACCACAAATCTAGACCGCCTTTTCCTAGTTTGCTTGATAATCTCTCTCTCGCTATCTAGGTCTTTTAGTACCATCTCGTTAGACTTTGTCAATGTCTACGGTATGTATCTTTCTATTTAAAAAAAAAAAAAACCCACAACTAAGGTGATTCTATCTTGCACTGTACCTCTTTGTTTACTGTTTGTGCACGGATACAGCGTTGCTATTCTTTACTCCCCTTCCGGGTCATGATAACGAACGGGCGTATACACTTCAAACTTCACACAAACTGCTACACAAAACATGTCATGCACTTAGAACACACACACACACACACGCACTCACACACGCACGCACACACACACACACACGCACGCACACAGAGAGATAGAGAGAGAGAGAGAGAGAGAGAGAGAGAGAGTTCACATTACATGTTTCACATGTACTTGCCGTTGTTATATTTAATACAAGTTTATTTTTCTTTATATAGAGCCATCAAATAGGCACTGTCAGAGTGGTTCATTACACCGATCCTCTTGTCTAATCATGTAGGACGATCTCAACACTGCACACAAACTTCTGCCTTGTATTCGCGAGTGTTACCTGAGCAGTTACAGGACGTGTTAACATTTCCGTTTTCTTATTCCGGGACTAAAATAACTGTTGTTATAATAATTTAATATTTTAGAAATTTAAATAAAATTTAAATATCTGGGACAATGTTAACCTCCGATGGTAGATGTACAACAGAGGTGAGATGCAGAATGGCTCAGGCAAAAGCAGCTTTCCAAAAAAAAAAAAATACTCTGAAATCCAATTTTTGACAATAGATAGTAAGAAAAAAAGTTCTTAAATGGTATGTAGAGCCAGCCTTAACATATGAATGTGAATCATGGACAATAGAACAACAGACAAGAAAGTTGCTGGAGGCTGTAGAAATGTGGTTTTACAGAAGAAATTTGAGAAAGCCATCGACAGCTAAGAAGAGTAATGAAAACGCTCTGAAAGAGGCCAAGGTAGAAAGAGAGCTATTATATAATATTAGGAAGAGACAATCAACATTGTTTGGCAATGCAATGTGAAGGCAACAGCTGAAGTATATTATAACAACTGGGAAAGTTGAGACAAGAAGAGATAGAGGGAAGCAAACAGAAAAGATACCAGACAGCTTAAGAGAATGACTTGGCAGAATGTCAACAACAGAAAAGATAAATTACTGTCGAGATTAAAATTTGTGGAGAGACATGATAATCTACTCCAGCCGGCATGGTACTTGATGATGGTGATGATGATTCAGGTATTAAGCATTATGCAGCTGTCTGATGTGCAACGATAATTATCTGTCGCCAAAACTTATCTAACTAAAATATACTTTATATCGTTCTTCTATTGTTACTAGTTTGTTCTTTAACGTCAAGGAGGTGGGGAAGAAGGAAGACAATTGTGCATTCGCATTGACTGCAATTAGTTTGTCAATGGGAAGTGCAGCTGTTAAAAAAGCATTTGCATGTCTTGAGACACAGACCAAGAGAACTATGTCTCAAATAGCCATAAACAAACGCTAAGAAAATGCCAGATTAAGAGGAAGACCGAGAAAGAGATGGATAAAGGGAATATCAGAGTCATTAGAAGGGATAACAGCAGAAAAGACCAACAGAAGAGCAAAAATCGCAGATTGGTTCTCCCCTCGACGCATCGACAATAGAGGAAGGATAGAAGAAAGAAGAAGGAGAAGAGACACAGACGTATACACATGTATGTTTCCTCAGTGATCCAATAAATATGCTCAGGAAGATCGCAACTATCTCTGCTCGACGGCAGTGGTTATAGTCTCTGGCTAGGAGTAATGGCATCAAGATCTACCTAGATGTATAGAGATGCGAAGCTGCTGTAAAGCTGATGATAATCATGACAATTTTTGTAAAAATTGGAGAAAAAGGTGGTATGGTAAAAGCTTAACCTAGGTGAGAAGCTTATATATTTTTATGTTGTTGTTTATTGTTACAGGTGAAGGTCTACTTCGATGAAACGTCGACTTTTGTTTTCTTTCTCACTTATGTAAAGCTGTTACCATAATTTTTGTTTCCATTTTTTCTTTTAAAAAAAATCGTCCTTATAGTATATGGGCAGGTCTATTCTAAAAAGTGTCTGCTTCATTTCCGTGCTAGGGTACGCGGGTGCAAGAGGTAATGAACGTGCTAACAGGTTTGTCAGCTTGGCTGATGTTGACTTCTGAAGGGCGATGGACCGATTTGACATTTTGAATGTCCTCAGTGATATTGGGCAAGAAAACGGTTAAAAAATATTGCCAGGAATATGCTTCACTGATGTCATGTCAAGGTGGGAGATGTCAGATGAGAGCGCTACGCAGGAATCCAAAGAAGACGTGTCAACCAATATAGCTCCGGTGTCGTTAGTTGCTACTCGATGATGGATATTCTTTGGAAGAGATCTGAGCACATCTGGACTGGTTCAATATGCAATCAGGATGATCCATCAAATAAACGAAACTAGACTAAACTAAACTATGAGGGGAAACTTAATTTTATTGTTTATTTTTAGTTCGAAACCTGTTTTCCTTTGCTGCCTTAATAAATCTTGTTTTTTTTTAAAGATAAAATTGTTCATGCTTGTTTAAATACTCCCAAGCAGTGGTATACAACATAGAAAACGATGTTATCACAATGTACTGTGAGCTTTACATAAGAGAACAAATTCTTAAAATCATGGCGTTTCAACACACGGCCTACCTCAGAAAGCAACAACAAAAGCTCTTTCCAACTTGCTGACCCCTCTCTAACCACACAAAACAGTGCACTCAACACACATAACAGTGCCCTCAATACACAAAACAGTACACTCAATACACAAAACAGTGCACTCAATCCACATAACAGTGCCCTCAATACACAAAATAGTACACTCAATACACAAAACAGTGCACTCAATCCACATAACAGTGCCCTCAATACACAAAACAGTACACTCAATCCACATAACAGTGCCTTCAATACACAAAACAGTGTCCTAAACAAACAGAACAGTGACCTCAATACATAAAAAATGTGTCCTTAACAAACAGAACAGTGCCCTCAAAACACAATACAGTGCTATCAACACATAAAATAGTGCCCTCAACGCACAGAACACAGTGCCTTCAACACACAGAACAGTGTCCTGAACACACCAAACAGTGCCCACAACGCACAAATCAGTGACCTCAAAACAGAAAACAGTGGCTTCAACACACAGAACAGTACGCTAAACACACATAACAATGCCCTCAACACACAAAAAGTGTTCTCAAAACACAAAACAGTATCCTCAACACACAGAAGTTTAACCTCAAAACACAGAACAGTGCCCTCAACAAACAGAACAGTGCCATCAAAACACAAAACAGTCCCGTCAACACATAGAACAGTACCCTCAACACACAGAACAGTGCACTCAACATACAGTACAGTACCCTCAACACAGAACAGTGCCCTCAACACACAAAACAGTGCCCTCAACACACAAAACAGTGCCACCAACACAAAAAACTGTGCCCTAAATCCATAGAACAGTACCAGAAACACACAAAACTGTGCCCTAAATACATAGAACAGTACCCTCAACACATAAAACAGTGCCCTCAACACACAGAACAGTGTCCTCAACACACAAAACAGTGCCCTCAACACACAGAACAGTGCCCTCAACATCCAGAACATTGCTCTCAACACCTATAACAGTACTCTCAACACAGAATACAGTGCCCTCAACACACAGTACAGTGCCATCAACGCAGAGAACAGTGCGCCATTAACATAAAAAATAGTGCCCACAAAACACAGAACAGTGTCTTCAACATACAGAACAGTGCCCTCAACACAGAGAACAGGACCGTGAACACACAAAACAGTGCCCTCAACACACAAAACAGTGCCCTCAACACACAAACCAGTGCCTTCAACACTGAGAACAGTACCCTCAACAGACAAAAGAGTGCCTTCAAAACTGAGAACAGAGCCTTCAACACACAGAACAGTTCCCTCAACACACAGAAGAGTGCTCTTAACACATAAAACAGTGTTCTCAAAACACAAAACAGTATCCTCAACACACAGAAGTTTAACCTCAAAACACAGAACAGTGCCCTCAACAAACAGAACAGTGCCATCAAAACACAAAACAGTCCCGTCAACACATAGAACAGTACCCTCAACACACAGAACAGTGCACTCAATATACAGTACAGTACCCTCAACACAGAACAGTGCCCTCAACACACAAAACAGTGCCCTCAACACACAAAACAGTGCCACCAACACAAAAAACTGTGCCCTAAATACATAGAACAGTACCAGCAACACAAAAAACTGTGCCCTAAATACATAGAACAGTACCCTCAACACATAAAACAGTGCCCTCAACACACAGTACAGTGCCATCAACGCAGAGAACAGTGCGCCATTAACATAAAAAATAGTGCCCTCAAAACACAGAACAGTGTCTTCAACATACAGAACAGTGCCCTCAACACAGAGAACAGGACCGTGAACACACAAAACAGTGCCCTCAACACACAAAACAGTGCCCTCAACACACAAACCAGTGCCTTCAACACTGAGAACAGTACCCTCAACAGACAAAAGAGTGCCTTCAAAACTGAGAACAGAGCCTTCAACACACAGAACAGTTCCCTCAACACACAGAAGAGTGCTCTTAACACATAAAACAGTGTTCTCAAAACACAAAACAGTATCCTCAACACACAGAAGTTTAACCTCAAAACACAGAACAGTGCCCTCAACAAACAGAACAGTGCCATCAAAACACAAAACAGTCCCGTCAACACATAGAACAGTACCCTCAACACACAGAACAGTGCACTCAATATACAGTACAGTACCCTCAACACAGAACAGTGCCCTCAACACACAAAACAGTGCCCTCAACACACAAAACAGTGCCACCAACACAAAAAACTGTGCCCTAAATACATAGAACAGTACCAGCAACACAAAAAACTGTGCCCTAAATACATAGAACAGTACCCTCAACACATAAAACAGTGCCCTCAACACACAGTACAGTGCCATCAACGCAGAGAACAGTGCGCCATTAACATAAAAAATAGTGCCCTCAAAACACAGAACAGTGTCTTCAACATACAGAACAGTGCCCTCAACACAGAGAACAGGACCGTGAACACACAAAACAGTGCCCTCAACACACAAAACAGTGCCCTCAACACACAAACCAGTGCCTTCAACACTGAGAACAGTACCCTCAACAGACAAAAGAGTGCCTTCAAAACTGAGAACAGAGCCTTCAACACACAGAACAGTTCCCTCAACACACAGAAGAGTGCTCTTAACACATAAAACAGTGTTCTCAAAATACAAAACAGCATCTTCAATACACAGAACTTTACCCTCAACAAAAGGAACAGTGCCTTCAAAACACAGAACACTGCCCTCAACACACAGAACAGTGCCACCAACACACAGTGTCCACAAAACAGTACCCTCAACACACAGAACAGTAACCTCAACACATAGAACAATGCACTCAACATACAGTACCCTCAACACACAGAACAGTACCCTCAACACACAGAACAGTGCCCTCAACACACACAACAATGCAAATAACACACACAACAGTTCCCTAAACACACAGAACAGTCCCCTCAACAAACAAAACAGTGCACTTAGCACACAAAATAGTGCCATCAACACACAAAACAGTGCCCTCAACACACAAAATAGGGTCCTCAACACACAAAATAATGCCCTCAACACCAGGAAATGTGCCTTCAAAATACAGAACAGTGCCCTCAACACACAAAACAGTGCCTTCAACACCAAGAACAGTACCCTCAACAACCAGAACAGTACTGACAAAACACAGAACAGGGCTCTCAACAAGCAGAACAGTGCCCTCAACACAGGGATCAGTGCCATCAACTCACAGAATAGTGTCTTAAACACACAGAACGGTGCCAACAAAACACCGAACAATACCCTAATCATACCAAACAGTGCTCTCAACACACAGAAGTGCCCTCAACACACAAAACCGTGCCTTCAACACACAGGACAATGCCCTCAAAACAAAAAAGCGTGTCGTCAAAAAACAAAACAGTATCCTCAACACACAGAACAATACCCTCAACGCACAGAACAGTGACCTCAACACACAGAACAGTGCCCTCAACCCACAAAACAGTACCCTCAAAATACAGAACAGTACCCTAAACAAACCGAACAGTGCACTCAACATACAGTACCCTCAACACACAGAACAGTGCCCTCAACACAAAAACAGTGACGACAACATACAAAACTATGCAACAACACACAAAACTGTGCCCCCAACACATAGAACAGTGCCCTCAGCACACAAAACAGTACCCTCAACACACAGAACAGTGCATTCAACCCCTGGAAAGTGTCATCAACATACAAAATAGTGCACTTAACACACATAACAGTGCCCTAAACACATAAATCAGTGCCCTCAAAACACAGAACTGTGGCCTCATTGCACAAAACTGTGCCCTCGAGACAAAAATAACTGTGTCCTCTACACGCAAAACAGTGCCCTCAACGCATAGAACAGTGCTCTTAATACAGAAAACAGTGCCCTCAACACACAGAGCACTGCCCTCCACACACAGAACAGTGCCCTCAACACACAAAACAGTGCCTTCAACACCAAGAACAGTACCCTCAACAACCAGAACAGTACTGACAAAACACAGAACAGGGCTCTCAACAAGCAGAACAGTGCCCTCAACACAGGGAACAGTGCCATCAACTCACAGAATAGTGCCTTAAACACACAGAACGGTGCCAACAAAACGCCGAACAGTACCCTAAACATACCAAACAGTGCTCTCAACACACAGAAGTGCCCTCAACACACAAAACCGTGCCTTCAACACACAGGACAATGCCCTCAAAACAAAAAAGCGTGTCGTCAAAAAACAAAACAGTATCCTCAACACACAGAACAATACCCTCAACGCACAGAACAGTGACCTCAACACACAGAACAGTGCCCTCAACCCACAAAACAGTACCCTCAAAATACAGAACAGTACCCTAAACAAACCGAACAGTGCACTCAACATACAGTACCCTCAACACACAGAACAGTGCCCTCAACACAAAAACAGTGACAACATACAAAACTATGCCAACAACACACAAAACTGTGCCTCCAACACATAGAACAGTGCCCTCAGCACACAAAACAGTACCCTCAACACACAGAACAGTGCATTCAACCCCTGGAAAGTGTCATCAACATACAAAATAGTGCACTTAACACACATAACAGTGCCCTAAACACATAAATCAGTGCCCTCAAAACACAGAACTGTGGCCTCATTGCACAAAACTGTGCCCTCAAGACAAAAATAACTGTGTCCTCTACACGCAAAACAGTGCCCTCAACGCATAGAACAGTGCTCTTAATACAGAAAACAGTGCCCTCAACACACAGAGCACTGCCCTCCACACACAGAACAGTGCCCTCAACACACAAAACAGTGCCATCAACAGACAGAAAAGTGCATTCAACACCTGAACAGTGCCCTCAAAACACAAAACAGTGCACTTAACACACAGAACAGTGCCCTCAACACACAAAACAGTGCCCTCAACACAGAGAAATGTGCCCACCACGCACAAAACATTGCCCTCAACACAAAAAACTGTGCTCTTAACGCACAGAACAGTGCCCTCAACACACAGAACAATGCCCTTAACGTTCAAAAGCGTGTCCTCAAAACGCAAAACAGTATCCTCAACACACAGAACAATACCCTCAACACACATAACAGTGCCCTCAACACACAGAAGAACAGTGGCCTCAAAACACAATACAGTGCTATCAACACATAAAATAGTGCCCTCAACACACAGAACAGTACGCTCAACACACATAACAATGCCCTCAACACACAAAATGTGTTCTCAAAACACAAAACAGTATCCTCAACACACAGAAGTTTAACCTCAAAACACAGAACAGTGCCCTCAACAAACAGAACAGTGCCATCAAAACACAAAACAGTCCCGTCAACACATAGAACAGTACCCTCAACACACAGAACAGTGCACTCAACACACAAAACAGTGCCCTCAACACACAAAACAGTGCCAGCAACACAAAAAACTGTGCCCTCAACATACAGAACAGTGCCTCAACATACAGAATAGTACCCTCAACACACAGAACAATGCCCTCAACACAGAAAACAGTGCCCTCAAAACACAAAACAGTGCCTTCAACATATAAAACAGTGCCCTCAACATACAGAACAGTGCCTCAACATACAGAATAGTACCCTCAACACACAGAACAATGCCCTCAACACAGAAAACAGTGCCCTCAAAACACAGAACAGTGCCCTCAACACACAGCATAGTGCCCTGAAAACACAAAACAGTGCCTTCAAAACCCAAAACAGTGCCCTCAACACACAGAACCGTACCCTCCATACTCAAAACAGTGCCCTCAACACCCAGAACAGTGCCCTCAACACCCAGAACAGTGTTCTCAGCACAGTGATCAGTACCCTCAACACACAGAACAGTGCCCTCAACACAGAGAACAGTGCTCTCAACACACAAAACAATGCCCTCAAAACACAAAACAGTGCCTTCAACATACAAAACAGTGCCCTCAACATACAGAACAGTGCCTCAACATACAGAATAGTACCCTCAACACACAGAACAATGCCCTCAACACAGAAAACAGTGCCCTCAAAACACAGAACAGTGCCATCAACACACAGCATTCTGCCCTGAAAACACAAAACAGTGCCTTCAAAACCCAAAACAGTGCCCTCAACACACATAACTGTACCCTCCATACTCAAAACAGTGCCCTCAACACCCAGAACAGTGCCCTCAACACCCAGAACAGTGTTCTCAGCACAGTGATCAGTACCCTCAACACACAGAACAGTGCACTCAACACAGAGAACAGTGCTCTCAACACACAAAACAATGCCCTCAAAACACAGAACAGTGTCCTCAACATACAGAACAGTGCTCTCAACACTGGGAACAGTGCCTTGAACACACAGAACAGTGCACTCAGCACACAAAACAGTACCCTCAAAATACAGAACAGTACCCTCAACAAACAGAACACTGCCCTCAACACACAGAACAGTGCCACCAACACACAGTGTCCACAAAACAGTACCCTCAACACACAGAACAGTAACCTCAACACATAGAACAATGCACTCAACATACAGTACCCTCAACACACAGAACAGTACCCTCAACACACAGAACAGTGCCCTCAACACACACAACAATGCAAATAACACACACAACAGTTCCCTAAACACACAGAACAGTCCCCTCAACAAACAAAACAGTGCACTTAGCACACAAAATAGTGCCATCAACACACAAAACAGTGCCCTCAACACACAAAATAGGGTCCTCAAAACACAAAACAGTGCCTTCAACATACAAAACAGTGCCCTCAACATACAGAACAGTGCCTCAACATACAGAATAGTACCCTCAACACACAGAACAATGCCCTCAACACAGAAAACAGTGCCCTCAAAACACAGAACAGTGCCATCAACACACAGCATTCTGCCCTGAAAACACAAAACAGTGCCTTCAAAACCCAAAACAGTGCCCTCAACACACAGAACTGTACCCTCCATACTCAAAACAGTGCCCTCAACACCCAGAACAGTGCCCTCAACACCCAGAACAGTGTTCTCAGCACAGTGATCAGTACCCTCAACACACAGAACAGTGCACTCAACACAGAGAACAGTGCTCTCAACACACAAAACAATGCCCTCAAAACACAGAACAGTGTCCTCAACATACAGAACAGTGCTCTCAACACTGGGAACAGTGCCTTGAACACACAGAACAGTGCACTCAGCACACAAAACAGTACCCTCAAAATACAGAACAGTACCCTCAACAAACAGAACACTGCCCTCAAAACACAGAACAGTGCCACCAACACACAGTGTCCACAAAACAGTACCCTCAACACACAGAACAGTAACCTCAACACATAGAACAATGCACTCAACATACAGTACCCTCAACACACAGAACAGTACCCTCAACACACAGAACAGTGCCCTCAACACACACAACAATGCAAATAACACACACAACAGTTCCCTAAACACACAGAACAGTCCCCTCAACAAACAAAACAGTGCACTTAGCACACAAAATAGTGCCATCAACACACAAAACAGTGCCCTCAACACACAAAATAGGGTCCTCAACACACAAAATAATGCCCTCAACACCAGGAAATGTGCCTTCAAAATACAGAACAGTGCCCTCAACACACAAAACAGTGCCTTCAACACCAAGAACAGTACCCTCAACAACCAGAACAGTACTGACAAAACACAGAACAGGGCTCTCAACAAGCAGAACAGTGCCCTCAACACAGGGATCAGTGCCATCAACTCACAGAATAGTGTCTTAAACACACAGAACGGTGCCAACAAAACACCGAACAATACCCTAATCATACCAAACAGTGCTCTCAACACACAGAAGTGCCCTCAACACACAAAACCGTGCCTTCAACACACAGGACAATGCCCTCAAAACAAAAAAGCGTGTCGTCAAAAAACAAAACAGTATCCTCAACACACAGAACAATACCCTCAACGCACAGAACAGTGACCTCAACACACAGAACAGTGCCCTCAACCCACAAAACAGTACCCTCAAAATACAGAACAGTACCCTAAACAAACCGAACAGTGCACTCAACATACAGTACCCTCAACACACAGAACAGTGCCCTCAACACAAAATCAGTGACGACAACATACAAAACTATGCAACAACACACAAAACTGTGCCCCCAACACATAGAACAGTGCCCTCAGCACACAAAACAGTACCCTCAACACACAGAACAGTGCATTCAACCCCTGGAAAGTGTCATCAACATACAAAATAGTGCACTTAACACACATAACAGTGCCCTAAACACATAAATCAGTGCCCTCAAAACACAGAACTGTGGCCTCATTGCACAAAACTGTGCCCTCGAGACAAAAATAACTGTGTCCTCTACACGCAAAACAGTGCCCTCAACGCATAGAACAGTGCTCTTAATATAGAAAACAGTGCCCTCAACACACAGAGCACTGCCCTCCACACACAGAACAGTGCCCTCAACACACAAAACAGTGCCTTCAACACCAAGAACAGTACCCTCAACAACCAGAACAGTACTGACAAAACACAGAACAGGGCTCTCAACAAGCAGAACAGTGCCCTCAACACAGGGAACAGTGCCATCAACTCACAGAATAGTGCCTTAAACACACAGAACGGTGCCAACAAAACGCCGAACAGTACCCTAAACATACCAAACAGTGCTCTCAACACACAGAAGTGCCCTCAACACACAAAACCGTGCCTTCAACACACAGGACAATGCCCTCAAAACAAAAAAGCGTGTCGTCAAAAAACAAAACAGTATCCTCAACACACAGAACAATACCCTCAACGCACAGAACAGTGACCTCAACACACAGAACAGTGCCCTCAACCCACAAAACAGTATCCTCAAAATACAGAACAGTACCCTAAACAAACCGAACAGTGCACTCAACATACAGTACCCTCAACACACAGAACAGTGCCCTCAACACAAAAACAGTGACGACAACATACAAAACTATGCCAACAACACACAAAACTGTGCCTCCAACACATAGAACAGTGCCCTCAGCACACAAAACAGTACCCTCAACACACAGAACAGTGCATTCAACCCCTGGAAAGTGTCATCAACATACAAAATAGTGCACTTAACACACATAACAGTGCCCTAAACACATAAATCAGTGCCCTCAAAACACAGAACTGTGGCCTCATTGCACAAAACTGTGCCCTCAAGACAAAAATAACTGTGTCCTCTACACGCAAAACAGTGCCCTCAACGCATAGAACAGTGCTCTTAATACAGAAAACAGTGCCCTCAACACACAGAGCACTGCCCTCCACACACAGAACAGTGCCCTCAACACACAAAACAGTGCCATCAACAGACAGAAAAGTGCATTCAACACCTGAACAGTGCCCTCAAAACACAAAACAGTGCACTTAACACACAGAACAGTGCCCTCAACACACAAAACAGTGCCCTCAACACAGTGAAATGTGCCCACCACGCACAAAACATTGCCCTCAACACAAAAAACTGTGCTCTTAACGCACAGAACAGTGCCCTCAACACACAGAACAATGCCCTTAACGTTCAAAAGCGTGTCCTCAAAACGCAAAACAGTATCCTCAACACACAGAACAATACCCTCAACACACATAACAGTGCCCTCAACACACAGAAGAACAGTGGCCTCAAAACACAATACAGTGCTATCAACACATAAAATAGTGCCCTCAACACACAGAACAGTACGCTCAACACACATAACAATGCCCTCAACACACAAAATGTGTTCTCAAAACACAAAACAGTATCCTCAACACACAGAAGTTTAACCTCAAAACACAGAACAGTGCCCTCAACAAACAGAACAGTGCCATCAAAACACAAAACAGTCCCGTCAACACATAGAACAGTACCCTCAACACACAGAACAGTGCACTCAACACACAAAACAGTGCCCTCAACACACAAAACAGTGCCAGCAACACAAAAAACTGTGCCCTCAACATACAGAACAGTGCCTCAACATACAGAATAGTACCCTCAACACACAGAACAATGCCCTCAACACAGAAAACAGTGCCCTCAAAACACAAAACAGTGCCTTCAACATATAAAACAGTGCCCTCAACATACAGAACAGTGCCTCAACATACAGAATAGTACCCTCAACACACAGAACAATGCCCTCAACACAGAAAACAGTGCCCTCAAAACACAGAACAGTGCCCTCAACACACAGCATAGTGCCCTGAAAACACAAAACAGTGCCTTCAAAACCCAAAACAGTGCCCTCAACACACAGAACCGTACCCTCCATACTCAAAACAGTGCCCTCAACACCCAGAACAGTGCCCTCAACACCCAGAACAGTGTTCTCAGCACAGTGATCAGTACCCTCAACACACAGAACAGTGCCCTCAACACAGAGAACAGTGCTCTCAACACACAAAACAATGCCCTCAAAACACAAAACAGTGCCTTCAACATACAAAACAGTGCCCTCAACATACAGAACAGTGCCTCAACATACAGAATAGTACCCTCAACACACAGAACAATGCCCTCAACACAGAAAACAGTGCCCTCAAAACAGAGAACAGTGCCATCAACACACAGCATTCTGCCCTGAAAACACAAAACAGTGCCTTCAAAACCCAAAACAGTGCCCTCAACACACAGAACTGTACCCTCCATACTCAAAACAGTGCCCTCAACACCCAGAACAGTGCCCTCAACACCCAGAACAGTGTTCTCAGCACAGTGATCAGTACCCTCAACACACAGAACAGTGCCCTCAACACAGAGAACAGTGCTCTCAACACACAAAACAATGCCCTCAAAACACAGAACAGTGTCCTCAACATACAGAACAGTGCTCTCAACACTGGGAACAGTGCCTTGAACACACAGAACAGTGCACTCAGCACACAAAACAGTACCCTCAAAATACAGAACAGTACCCTCAACAAACAGAACAGTGCACTCAACATACAGTACCCTCAACACACAGAAGAACAATGCCCTCAACTCACAAAACAGTGCCTTAAACACGCAAAACAGTGCACTCAACACACAGAACAGTACCCTCAACACACAGCATTGTACAGTTAAAACACAAAACTGCCCTCAACACCCAAAACAGTGCCCTTAACACACAGCACTGTACCCTCAACACACAAAACAGTGCCCTCAACACCCAGAACAGTGCTCTCAACACCCAGAACAGTCTTCTTAACAAAGTTAACAGTGCCCTCAACACACAGAACAGTCCCCTCGACACAAACAAAAGTGACTTCAACACCTAGTACAGTGCTCACAAGGCACAGAACAGTGCTCTCAACCGACATAACAGTGCCCTCAACACATATAACAATGCACTCAACACACGAAACGGTGACCTCAACACACATAACAATGCCCTGAATACATAAAACTGTGCCATCAAAACATAAAACAATGCCCTCAGCACACAAAACACTGCCCTCAACAAACAAAACAGTGCCCTCAACACACATAACAGTGCCTTCAACGCACATAACAGTGCCTTCAACATACATAACGGTTCCCTCAACACACAAAACAATGCCTTCAACACGGAAAACAGTGCCATAAACACACAAAAATATCATATTCAAAACGCTTTCAATTTCACCAGTGCTAAACATGGACAATTGTATCAGGTTAGTAGGGGAAGCTAGTCACTACATAAACTAGATTGAAGTAAAGCGGCCGGAATAACCAGAGGCTTCATAATTGGGAAAGAGGGAATACAAGGTAGAGTTGAGTTTAATCATTCGGAACTAGGTATATATGTTCTTGGGTTGGCCAGCTTTCATCTCTGACGAAGTACCTAGAGACTAGGAACTGAATTTTACGTGTTAATCCATTTTTCCCTGGCAGCCGAGTGCACAGGTGTCCCTCGCCGCACAGGCAGATAACTCCGACTTCTGAGGTACTCATGTTTTTTCCGTCGATGAGTAACTGACATTTCAAGCCGGGTCTCGCTGCTGAGACTAGGGGTGGTTGCCGCAGTGAGAAATCATAAATAAAAATCCCAACCGGTGTAGCCGAGATTTGAACCTATAACCTCTCTGTCTCGAAGCCGGCGTCTTGCCTCGAGACCAACAAGTCCCCCATGGACTGTATTTATGAGGAAACTGCAACAAGGAAAACATTTCATGCACAGCCTTCAATGGTTCCGCCCGCTATCCATCATATACCCCGAAGTTCACGTCCTCCTGAAAATGATGATTGTCATATTTTTTAAAAATATATAGCGCTTGATGATGTTAGGCCATCGTTGTTGACTCCGAACATATAAACACACAGTTAGTCGTCAGATTATCCCCGTCGCACATCAGACAACAGACCATAAGATTAGCGTAAAGCAGGTCTAGGGATTTACGAGGAGCCATTATGATGACGTAGCGCACATAACAATGTCTCACTCACAGCAATGACGCGCCCTTTAGATTCTTGATTACTCTAGTGAATGCAGCCTACGACGAACAAAACACAGTGCAAATACCCTAAAGAGATCAAACTGCGGCTGACGAAGCATTTCAAATTAATGAGTAGCATGTAAATAACTTGCGTCAAGGAATTCCAACAACGGTCATGAACAGCACCAATGTGACGTAAAGCGCAGATCAAGTCTAGACGGTGGAAGGTCGCATTCACACTACTTGATTTGTCAAAAAGGGACTGTTGTCGGCGTACGACTTCGCTTTAGCGGCGCAGATGTAATAATCAGACCATGATTTTGACTTTAACGTAGAAAAGTGCAACGGAGAACCGAAATTAATCAGACCCCGAATGCACTTTTTGCAGCGATCGAGAGGATGTGGACTAGATCCGCCATCTTGATATATTAGACAATACAATGCAGATTTGTAGAATCATTAATAACTAGGTACAGGCGAGACAATACAAGGCAGAGTTGCGAAGAATCATTCAGATCTAGGTAGAGAAACAAGTAAGGTTTTTAGTTCATCTTAAGAAATGTTCTACTAACTGCACAGTATAAAAGACACACTCACATATTTATTAAATTAAAGCAGAAAAAAAAAAACAATACAAAAGCAGTCATCATCATCATCATCATCGAGTGCCGTCTCCGCATTGAAGGTTGGCTACCTTGAAGCGTCATTCCACTCTGTCTCTTGCTTTGATGGTACAGATTGTCATAGATTGACTTGTTCATCTTTTGATGATACTCGTCCATGTTAGTCTTGGTCTGTCTCTGCCTCTTTTACCCTGTATTTTCCCTTCCAATATTACTTTTATTAGGCTGTTGTGTCTTTTAACATGCCTCAAAAATCTCATTTGTCTTGTTCTAATTGTGTTTAGTAGTTCTCTTTTCATTTTTAGTTGTTTTAAAACTTCATCTTAGAATTTGTTTCCATGACTTTCTTTGGAATGTTACGTGATGAGGTTCCAGTCTCTTTCACTGTGGTCTGCCATATTCTGTACAAAAGTGAATGCATGTGGCAAAAGATGAAAGTGGCACAGAACGACTGTTAGAATCTTTAATCATCATCAACGCAAACATGGTATACAAGGAATTAAATAAGATAATAACAACACTCAACACATAACAAATAACACTCAATACATCACAAGACCCCCTTTATATCCCATCCTGAACTCTTCTCAAATTACATTTCATAGACTGACAATACACCACACCTCACACTTCTTACGTGATCCGGCAACAGGCAAGGAAACCAACAATGTGTTCTTCTAACACGAAAAACATGTTTTTTTTCTGTTTTAGAAGCCATTTTAAATTGACTTTATCTAATTGTGTTAAGACATTCTCTTTCTCAAACAGGCATCCCAATTTCAGGCTCTGATTCCAGCCCTGATCTGTAGCTAGCATCGTGTGCAGAATCACGAGGCAGACCTGTTATCAATCGGAGAACTGGTCAATACTTTTCTCTCGCACACACTATGGTTGGGGTCTGGAGTCGACGCTAACGGCTGGTCACTGCTTTGTTCTCCTGTACGTGTTGTCAGAAGAGAAGTAAGATAAAGCATGCCTGCTTGAGTGCTCCGCTCTCTCGCCGTGTTCAGGGAAAGGTGAGTAGATCTTTGCTGTTTACCTCTTCAAAAATCAGCGTGTAGGGTGTGCGTGTGTATATCACAGTTGTTTACAACAGCTACTTTAGTTGATTTGTTCATGTGTGCCATCCATGAAGGTAAAATATAAATGCTTGATCTATTATACATGCAAAGTAATTAAAGGTCTATCTAAAAATGTATAAACTTGTAGTTAATTAAATAATATACCCAACTCATATTTTCCAAACTTTATTTTACTAGCATTTTTCATATTTTTAAAATCATACTTTTCCCCTCATTTTTTTTCAAGTATTATTCGTACATGAATATTCACTGTGGCTAAAATTATTTACCTTTTATGTGGTATGTCACACATTGAAACCACTTACATAAAATATCAGCTTTAAGGATGAGTGGAATGTATTAGGCTAAAAAAATGCTCATCCTTAAATGCTGCCAAGTTTCAAAGACTGGAACTAAAATGTCACTTTGAGATAAAAACAAACAGCCGTGATGTGTGTGTTCTACTTACAGTTTTTATTTTCTGTGTTGGGATGAGAAATGGCTGAATTAGAAATGTTCTTTCACTTTAAAAAAAAAAAAAAATTTATCCCAGCCATTTCTTCTTGCAATAGCTTTTGAAGCTACCACTTTGTCTTATACCTGGTTGCTTCCAATTTAGGGCCCATGTGGCTCTTGTTTTGGCGTGTTCTGCAAGAGTAGTGAATTAACGATATAAAACGTTCATAAAATGATCAAATACAAACTCGTTGTTAATAATGGAAGACTGAGAATGTTAAACTCAATGCTGCTAAAACAACTTAATGAGTACCTCAAGAAACACTTTTAACTATGAGATGAGTGCTATGGTCAAAGTTGGTTATTCATCATCATCATCATCATCATGTGCCATACCGGTTGGCGTAGACGATCGTATACTTCCACAATTTTCTATCCATAATTCTGTTGTCGACTGTTTTTCGTTCCATGGCACCAAGCTATCCAGTATTTTCTCTCTTAGTCGTCCGCAGTCTCTCTTTCCCAGTATTTTGCCAGTTGTAACCAAGTATTCCAATTTTCCTCTTCTCATGATGTGCCTGAACAATGTCTGGCATAAAATTAATCGCATACAATTTTTAAGATGTTTTATTTTTGTTCTTTCTTCGCATGTCGATTTATTAAACATTTACGTGAGGCAAAGGTTCATCACAGCAACAGAGCCAGAAGCTGTCAGCGATTGATAGCTTGTACCAGGATCGGTGTACTAGAACCATCCAGAGCCTACTCCACCTCTTCGCGGTACCTCCAGAAACAGACTAACCATTTTAAATCTGGTTATCGAGTTTGAATCAAAGAGGGAAGACAACCAGATGCTGAAAAAAACATGCTGAGGTCGGATTTGTTGGGCCGAAAGGCGCAAATATCACAGTTCTATTGCAAACTACAACACAACATATCTACGCCCACTTAGCGTCCTTCTAAGGACGGATGATGAAGAGGACATCAATTCCTTTAGTCGTCATCGGGTGAACGACAGGAAGGAAGGAAACAGTGTACTCATTGTTCACTCTCATTGTAAACTGTCTACTTTTTAAATGTTATATTTAAGATTGTCTTTTCATCATCAAGTACAACATGCCTGCTGGCGTAGGTGATCATGTCTCTCCACAACTTTCGATCTCGACAGTTGTTTATCATTTCTGTTGTTGACCTTCTGCCAAGCCATTCTCTTAAGCCGTCTAGTGTTTTTTTTCTCTTTGCTTCCCTCTATCACTTCGTCCCTCAATTTTCCCAGTTGTTGCAAAATATTCCATATGTTCTCTTCTCATTACATGGCCAAAATATGATGATTGTTTCTTCCTAATATTGGAAATTAGCTCTCTTTTTGCTTTGGCCTCTTTCAGAACGTTTTCATTACTATTCTTAGCTGTCCATGATATTCTCAACATTCTTCTGCAAAACCACATTTCTACAGTTTCCAGTGATTTTCTTGTCTGTTGTCCTATTGTCCATGATTCACAACCATATGTTAAGACTGGCTCTACATAAAATTTAAGAACTCTTTTTCTTGTTTCTATTGTCAAAAATGGATTTCATAGTATCTTCCTCATTTTGTGGAAAACTGCTTTTGCCTGAGCCATTCTGCATGTCACATCTGTTGTACGTCTACCATCTGAGGTTAACCAAGTTCCCAAAGTATAAAAGTTAGTTACTTTACTGTAAAACTCTGGGTTTTCGTGCTTGATTGTAGTTTGCATTGCTCACAAAAAGTATTATAATGTGAACTACAAGAAATGTTTGCAGCAATAAGCCGTCACCAGAGAATGCCATGTGCCCATCAGTAACAAACCAGCACCCCCAGGTGGGAAACGATGGGTGTGGCTGTTGCAGCTACAGAACTGCTGCTGAAAGTGAAGATCGCTGCAGGAAAACTGTGGGTGGGTGGAATGGGAAAGAGGGGTGAGGGGGCTGGGGGGGTGGGGTTAGTTTCGGCTGAACATTTTGGGGTTTACGATTTCGTGAGTCATTTTGT
The DNA here is from genome assembly GCA_032433765.1 of Megaustenia siamemsis. Lineage (NCBI taxonomy): Eukaryota > Metazoa > Mollusca > Gastropoda > Stylommatophora > Ariophantidae > Megaustenia > Megaustenia siamemsis. Next base: position 182,009,640 of record JAVIAB010000092.1, read on the forward strand.
AAACAAAGCAAGAGAGTCCCGTGGCTATTATTATCAAGTATTTCAAGAAAAAAAAAAGATTGAAAGGAGTGCATTGATTGAAGTGTGAGCTTTCATTCGACTAAAAACTGATTGCCGCAGTCAAGATGAGTGAATCCCACCTGCACAAGACCTCACTCCACTTCTTCATGAGGATTCGTAACATTCTAAAGATTCTGAGCAAATCAAATAAGTAGTAATGTAAGGTTATATCGATCAGTGTGTACATAAATGACGAGTTGAATTCGCAAATATCGGGGTCAACAGATTACGAGGCAGACCTGTTCGTAACAGTTTGGTATAAACAGCAGCAAAATCAACTTGTGCCAAGCGTATATTCTTTTTTTCTAGCTGACGAGATGAAGCACATAAATCAAATGCAGAAAAATGAAGAAATCAAAATGTATAGTTTGGATACGTTACATTAAATCCAATTTATTTAAGGGCATAGTTTAGACTGGTGCTCTTTAGAAGAGTATCAAAAACATTCATTGCAGTCTCAATTAACTCCTGGGTCAAATGGACGTGCCTCATACTATAGGGTGATCTGTGCACTATGTAGCTGTCCTTTGTGCAAGAAAGATGATCTGTCGGATAAATTAAACTAAATTATGATTTCAATTCTACGCAAACAAAGTGGATAGACCTGTGCAATAAAACACTTTCAGAAATCATGACGAAAGTTAAGCAACAGATACATGATGACGATACAGCTTCAATAGCTAATAGTGAACGAGAGTTGACAGAAAATGTTTGACTCTCAGTGATGAAAAGCTAAATTAAAATATTTCATTAAATGATTAAAAAGACAGACGCAATAGACGTAACAAACAATGAAACGAAAATCATGAAATCTACACACAAAAAATGGACCAGTTTTAAAACAAATGAATCAAATCCGGTACTTTTACAAATCTCTGCTGTCCGGTAGTGGTTGGGTGTTGTATATTTATCTTAAAGTCTTCATTATTTCCAATGAAATTAAATTTTCACAGACTTTGAAAATAAGAGAAAGAATTTTTGAGTGTTAGAGTCAGTTCTTCCGTGTGGAAGTGGGCGCTTCCAGAACATATTTGTTAATACCTAGACCAGATGGAAAATGTAACATAAAGGAAGTCAGAAGAGGTCAAGGCAAAATTAAAAGGATATTGTCAAGATCAAGAAAGCAGTATCATTATTCTCTGATCAATGAGACAATGTCAACAATGTCAGCAATGTCAACAATCTCAGCAATGTCAACAATGTCAGCAATGTAAACAATGTCAGCAATGTCATCAATTTCAACAATGTCAATAATGTCAGCAATGTCAGCAATGTCAACAATGTCAGCAATGTCGACAATGTCAACAATGTCAGCAATTTGAACAATGTCAGCAATGTCAGCAGTGTCAACAATATGAAGCTTGCTGTTACAACTAGAAATAAAGAGGCAAGTAGAGACTGAAAAAGACAAAAAGAAAATAAATATTCCATGAGAGCTAAAGAGAATTGTATGTGCGTAAATCATAAGTAGACTATATCTTGGAGTGGCATAAAGTTGTGAAGATACGGGATCTCGAACGCCAGCAGGCACAGCACCTCATTTTGATGTGGGTACGTTTGGAATGAGGTACTTGAAAATGCAACAGAAAATCTTTGGAGACAACTACAGTATCTTTACATGCGAAACCAAATTATGAAACAAAATACAAGCTATGGAAATGAGGCGTTAGAGTGAGATCATTCCGAGAACATTATTAACGCGGGTGTTTGTTGAATGGCTATTTGCATAAGTCCATATGAAGACATCATGCATCGGTTAAAAGGAAATTAGAGTGTTCTTTTAGTGCAGGCATGGCTCTATGAGTGATGGGCTAGTCAATATCATCTCTAAAAGGATCAATGAAAGATGTAGCCAATATCGTCTCAAAAGAAAATGAAATGTGGAGCCAATATCATCTCAAGAGGAAATGAAAGGTAGAGACAATATCATCTCAAAAGGAAATGAAATATGGAGCCAGATCTCAACTCAAAACGAAATTAAATATGGAGCCAATATCATCTTAAAAGGAAATGAAATGTGAAGCCAAATCTCACCTGAAAAAGAAATTAAATGAAGAGCCAACATCATTCCAAAAGAAAGTTTAATGTGGAGAAAATATTATCTAAATAGAACATGAAATCTGGAACCAATATTATCTAAGTGAGTCTATGTCAACAGAAGTGAGTCCATGTCAATAGAAGTGAGTCCATATCAATAGAAGTGAGTCTATGTCAATAAAAATGAGTCCATATCAATAGAAGTGAGTCTATGTCAATAAAAATGAGTCCATATCAATAGAAGTGAGTCTATGTCAATAGAAGTGAGTCCATGGCAATAGAAGTGAGTCCATGGCAATAGAAGTGAATCTATGTCAATAGAAACGAGGCTATGTCAATAGAAGTGAGTCTATGTCAATTGAAGTGAGTCTATGTCAATGGAAGTGAGTCTATGTCAATAGAAATGAGACTATGTCAATAGAAATAAGTCTATGTCAATAGAAGTGAGTTCATGCCAATAGAAGTGAGTCTATGTAAATAGAAGTGAGTCTATGTCAATAGAAACGAGGTTATGTCAATAGAAGTGAGTCTATGTCAATAGAAGTGAGTCTATGTCAATAGAAGTGAGTCCATGTCAATAGAAGTGAGTCTAATTCAATAGAAGTGAGTATATGTCAATAGAAGTGAGTCTGTGTCAATAGAAATGAGTCTATGTCAATAGAAGTGAGTCTATGTCAATAGAAATGAGTCTATGTCAATAGAAGTGAGACTATGTCAATAGAAATGAGACTATGTCAATAGAAATGAGTCTATGTAAATAGAAGTGAGTCTATGTCAATAGAAATGAGACTATGTCAATAGAAATGAGACTATGTAAATAGAAGTGAGTCTATGTCAATAGAAATGAGACTATGTCAATAGAAATGAGTCTATGTAAATAGAAGTGAGTCTATGTCAATAGAAATGAGACTATGTCAATAGAAATGAGTCTATGTAAATAGAAATGAGACTATGTCAATAGAAATGAGACTATGTCAATAGACATGAGTCTATGTCAATAGAAGTGAGTCTATGTCAATAGAAGTGAGTTCATGTCAATAGAAGTGAGTCTATGTAAATAGAAGTGAGTCTATGTAAATAGAAATGAGTCTATGTCAATAGAAATGAGACTATGTCAATAGAAATGAGACTATGTCAATAGAAATGAGTCTATGTCAATAGAAGTGAGTTCATGTCAATAGAAGTGAGTCTATGTAAATAGAAGTGAGTCTATGTCAATAGAAACGAGGCTATGTCAATAGAAATGAGGCTATGTCAAGAGAAGTGAGTCTACGTCAATTGCAGTGTGAAAGAAATTTAATGAGACCTATAAAGAGCGAATATATTAGATTTACTGTCTTACATATATTAGGCAGTGATGTTGATAAAGAAGGAACAGAGAATGATAACACAATACAGATACAAAAAGCAAGAGGAGCATTCTAGAGGAACACAAGAAAACATATTGAAATCCAAATAATTAGGCTAAATACAAAAATAAAAATATTCAACTCCAACGTTAAAACAGTGCTATTATATGGCTGTGAAACATGGAGAACAACAAAAATAACAATCATGAAGATACAGACCTTCAATAATGGATGCTGCGCAGAATAAAAGAATGGAAACGGCAGGACAAAATCATTAACATAGAATTATGGAAAAGTACCAGTCAAATAGCAGTGGATAAAAGTGATACAAAGAAGACGATGGCGCTGGGTGGGACAGATACTGCGAAAACCATTGAGATTATTACACGACATGTCTTCTTTTGGAATCCTTAAGGAGAAAGACAAAGATCAAGACCAAAACATTCTTTGAGAAGACAGATGGAAGCATAAATGAATATGATGGTGAAGACATGGAATGATGTTTAACGAATTGCAAGAAACGGTACGGCTTGGAAAGTGACACATATTTTCGACATGAAGTTGAAAGTAGGAAGTAGAAGAAAAGAAGATATAGAGCCAATTCTAACATGTAGAAGAGGTATGTCCTATCATAGACAGTATAAAAAACAAATTAAAAGACGATTAGAGGCTACAAAGATGGGATTTCTCAGAAAAATGTTGTAAGTTCCCTGGACAGGTAAAAAGACCAACGCAGAAGTTCTCAAAGAGGGCAACACAAAGAGGGAGCTTCTAAAAAATATCAAAAAGAAACAATCGACATTTTTGGGTACATCATGATAAGAGGAAAGTTGGAATACTTGGTTACAACTGGCAAAATACAAAGTAAGAGATATCGCAGACGACAAAGACAGAAGATGCTAGATAGATTGGTCTTATGACATGGAAAACAAACAGTTAACAACAGAATTGATACCATGCACTGTGGATAGAAAATTGTGGAAGCAGATGATGTCCTACGCCAAAAGGTATGGCACATGATGATGATGTTATGTATATATCGCAGATTGACCACTTGTCTTCTAACTCTTCTACATTAGTCTTCAGAACGCGCGTGTTTTGTTGCCTCGTAGAAACCATCAAGTTTATGCACTCACGTCTGTCAACTCGGAAAAAACCATTATCGTTGTACGAGTTAAGTGAACGCGGGTTTTAGTCGCACTGAGCTCAATTTTTGTTGGGTCGTTGGTGAAATAAAATCACTGACCATAACACCTTGTAGCCACTGCATTTATTATGCGACCTTTAATTTCAAACGTTATTCCCGGCACATCATAGAATTGAAATAAATCTGGCAATAAGACGCATGACATAACAGAACCGTAATTTAGTGGTCGGGTTTGCTTTCTCGCGTACAATCACTGTCATTTGCACAATTGGCATGTATGTTTTCAATTCATATCGCAATGTGAAAAGGAAACTCTCCCAATTACGAGCAATGAAACAAGTTATAGCATTACATCAAACGTTTGCTATGGAAAACAACGTGGACATAAATTACATCAGAAGCCAAATATTTAGAAACTTACACGATGAGTACATTTCTAACACAACTAAAAAAATGGTTTATCATAAACTCATGGTAACAGTTTAGTATTATTCTTTGTTTATATTATTTATAAGTATAAAGTCGTTTACTTAAAGATAAGTGAGTCTGTAATTTAACTACTAACACGCTGGCTTTGCTACACCGAACAATTATAGTAGCATTTTGTAGAGGGGCATGAGTTTTATAATGGACTATAGAAACTTGAATGCCAGTTAAACGAATTTAAATATCTGGGAACAATGTTAACCTCAGATGGTTGATGTATAACAAAGGTGAGATGCAGAATAGCTCAAGCAAACGCAGCTTTCTAAAAATATTAGGAAGATACTGTGCAATCCATTTTTGACAATAGAAACAAGAAAAAGAGTTCTTAAATGTTATGTAGAGAGAGTCTTAACATATGGATGTGAATCATGGACAATGGGACAACAGACAAGAAAATCGCTGGAGGCTATAGAAATGTGGTTTTACAGAAGATTGTTGAGATTACCATGGATAGCTTAGAAGAGTAATGAAAACGCTCTGAAGGAGTCCAAAGAAAAAGAGAGCTATTTTGCAATATTAGGAAGAAACAATCATCATTTTTGGGCATACAATGAGAAGTGAACAACTGGAATATATTGCAATAACTGGGAAAATTGAGAGACGAAGAGATAGAGGGAAACACAGAGAAAAGATACCAGACAGCTTAAGAAAATGGCATGGCAGTAGGTTAACAACAGAAATGATAAATAACTGTCGAGATCGAAAGTTGTGGAAACACATGATCACCTACGCCAGCAGCCATGGTACTTGACGGTGATAGAACTTTATTCTGTTACGATATTACACTGTACACAACATCCATCACCTTTGACCTTAAGTACAACTGCCCATGAAGGGAGGCACAATTCTGCGAGCGGACAATCCATTCAAGACAGAAAGTATATTTGTGTTACGTTATGATGGAGTTGTATTTTTTTCATTTTTTAAGTGCCGGAAGAACTTAAATACTAAAAAAAAGTATGACCGGAAATGATGCTGACGATGGTCGGATGTGAAGTGGTCGACATCAACCTTGGGTTTCTAAAATCGGAAGTGACGTGGCAACTGAAATGGCTTTCCTGGTTTCCGGTATTCTGCTGAAAAACCTGGAACTTGTACAGCCTGAGACATACAACAATTATCATCATCATGTACCGTACCTGTAGGTGATGGGGATCATGTCCGTCATAAACTTTTATCCACAGCGTGTCGTATCATTTCTATTGTTGACTGTTGTCTATTCCATGATATAAAGCTATCTAGTATTTTCTCTCTTTGCCGTTCGCTATATGTCTTTCTCTGTATTGTACCAGTTGTAACCAAGTATTTCAACTTTCCTCTTCTCATGATGAGCCCGAAATATACTACACAATTAAAGACAAATTACTGAAGGGAGGTCAAAAAGTAATGCACACCACTTTTTTTCTCGGAAACTATTCGGGCAAAATGTATGAAATTTTCACAGATTCTAGCTGAACATCCCCTTGACACTACCTATTTTCCAACATAATCTCCGTCCAAGCGTATTGCCTTACGCCAACGCGAAACTAGGTCATGAATGCCTCGTTTGTACCAAGTTTTGTCCTGCTCGCGTAGCCATTTTTTAACTGCACGGATCACATCCTCATCATTGTCAAAGTGTTTCCCACGCAGGAATTTTTTGAGTGGTCCAAACAGATGGAAATCTGAGGGAGCCAGATCAGGGCTGTAAGGAGGATGGGGCAGTACAGTCCAACCAAATTTGTTGATTGCTTCCCGTGTTACCAGACTTGTGTGAGGGCGTGCATTGTCATGTTGAAGCAACACATCTGCAGATGGCTTATTATGCCGAACTCTGTGGAACCGATTTTTGAGTTTTGTCAGTGTATTGATGTAAGCTGTCGACTTGATTGTCTCACCTCTTGTCATTACATCAACAAGAATCACACCATCAATGTCCCAGAAGACAGTGATCATCACCTTTCCGGCTGATGGAGATGTTTTGAATTTTTTTCTTTTTGGTGACTGCGGATGATGCCATTCCATTGACTGCATTTTTGTTTCAGGCTCATAATAATGTGCCCACGTTTCGTCACCGGTAACAATTTTTGACAAAAACATTTCTCCTTCAACACCGAAACGCTCCAACAATTCAGAACAGAATGTTTTCCTTTGAACTCTGTGATCATTTGTTAGGCACCGAGGAACCCATCGAGCGCAAATCTTTGAATATCCGAGAGTTTTAAAAATTGCGATTGCACTTCCCTTGCTGACTGTAAGCTGCAATGCCAATTGCTGACTAGTGATACGCCTATCCTTACGAATAATGGCATCAGCCCGGTTTAACATGTCTGTGCTGGTAGCCGAGGCAACACGTCCAGAACGCGGTAAATCATGCAGCTCCACTCGTACACTTTCTGCAGCTTTAATTCTCTGAACCCAGCGACTAACTGTGCTCCTATCGACTGCAGAACATTTGTACACTGCACACAGTCGTTTATGAATGTTTGCCACAGTTTCTTTCTCCGCAACCAGAAATTCTATGACAATTCGCTGTTTGTAACGGACATTGTTGACAAGCTCCATTTTAACGGTTCATAGATTGCGTAATATTTTTCAGAATGCTGTGCAATTTGGTGCACATAATTGGAACATGTCATATTCCAAGTGTGCAAAATTTCATATTCCTATCTTTATTATTAGCCGAGAAAAAAATTGGTGTGCATTACTTTTTGACCTCCCTACGTAGTATACTTGTCTTAGAATATGCCTATTTTAATCCTTAACTATTACTATGTATTAGTGAGGCGCGTTATTTCAGCGATTAGTGAAATGGACTACAAAGGACAAAAGGTCGGGTTCGATCCTGATCGACAGCTTCCGGATTCGCCTAGCCTTAAATGGGTACCAAAACGTTCCTAGGAAAGTAATGCTGTACAGGCACAAAACTGACCACATTACCCCAAAAATGATGTGCCGTAGGTCTGTATAAATTATACTCATTAGCACCATATTCCCTATACGTCACTTGGCGTGACGGGACTTTTGCTTTATTTTTGTTCTTATTCTTATCACTATGTATTTTCTGTATCTTTTAAATAGATGTCGTCCATATACTATTATTATTCAATGCTTACCACATGTTGCCATTCTTTAACGTTAATCTAATCGAAAAGTTACCCGGAAAAACAAATAGGCACGTTAACGAGCCAGATTCTCGTTAAATTATGAGCATAATGTAAACGAAAGAAACGAAAACTCACGGAAGATTCTAGTCTCTATCTTCAGGTGAACGAGCTTGCTTGATGGCCCACTCCTGACATCGAGAATAGATAAACCTGGCATGTTTGTTTCCCTCTCGTTGTGTAATGTCAGTAGGAGCTTTCATGAAAGGGGGAACGTTGAGAAAAAAATGAATGACCACTGGGGAAAAGTCAACAAGAAAGTTCGTAAACAAGGCATAAGACGTGTTGATTAGCGTATAAGAAAGAAAAAAGGGCAGATGTGTGTTGTGTTAACTTGGATCTCGGTCAAGAAAAGGGCTGAAATGCTTGCTTGCGAACGCCCGATGACTAAAGGAGTGTACCTCTTCATCATCCGCCCTTAAAAGGACGTTAAGTGGACGATGCCTGCGTTATGTTGTGATTTGCAACATAATAATAATAATACCTGTGATATTTGCGTCTTTCGGCCCAACAAATCCGACTTCAGCATGTAATTTTTGAGTACCGGATTGTCTTCATTCTTCGATCCCTACTCCCTTGGCCGGTTACTAGACAGGTTAGTCTGTTATTAGAGGCACCACGGAGAGGTGGAGCAAGGTCTGGATGGTTCTGATTCACCGATCCTGGCGCAAGCCATCAGCTGTGGATCACTGACAACTTCCAGCTCTGATGTTGTGAGGCGCGCCTTCGCCTCCAAATGCTGAAATAAACGCGCTATGACAGATATGTGTTTTATTAGGAACAGAGTTTTATGGATAAACGTGTAACCTTGAATATTTAAGTTACTGTACGTATGTGTGTCATATGTAAATGTTTGCAAAGGGTGGTAATGAATGATCTACTGATGAAACGTTGCTTCTGCTTGATTTATTGTGAGTATTTCTGTTGATGTTATTATGGTGTATTTCCAAGAATAAGAAAACAGAAGTAAAGTGCGAGCTGAGGAAATAGTGATGCCATGACATTCAAAAAAGGAATGTCTCGTAACGTACAGAGTTGTAGGAGAGTGGAGGATTTACACTAGTAACATTCACATAGAACAGGAGATCTGGAATAAATACTCTCATCACATTAGGAACATTCACATAGAACAGGATATCTGGAATAAATACTTTCATCACATTAGGAACATTCACATAGAACAGGAGATCTGGAATAAATACTAACATCACATTAGGAACATTCACATTTAACAGGATATCTAGAATAAAGACTCTCATCACATTAGGAACATTCACATAGAACAGGAGATCACTCATCACATTAGGAACATTCACATAGAACAGGGGATAACTCATCACATTAGGAACATTCACATAGAACAGGAGATCTCTCATCACATTAGGAACATTCACATAGAACAGGAGATCACTCATCACATTAGGAACATTCACATAGAACAGGAGATCACTCATCACATTAGGAACATTCACATAGAACAGGAGATCTCTCATCACATTATGAACATTCATATAAAACACAAGATCTAAAATGATTATTCTCATCACATTAGAAACTCATTAAATACTAGATCTAAAAAAGTAGGAAAACGTCAAATTGTATTGGGCAGTTCTAAACTAATAGGGAAACACAATAAATTATAATGTTCGGTCAGAAGCCTTCATCAGCAAGAGGACAAAAATAGCAAATAAACACGGTATGTTACTTGTTAGACACGAGGAATAACAGGCAAAAGCTCCGGAAGTGGCATAAGTTGTCAGGATAAATAATAAGTAGACTTTACTCGCACTAGAAACAGATCATGACATCTGAAATAAGTAGACTTCACTTGCACTAGAAACATTTCAAACACTAAATCTGAAATAAGTAGACCTCACCTGCACTAGAACATTTCAAACACTAAATCTTAAAAGTAGACTTCACTAGCACTAGAAACATTTCAAACACTAAATCTGAAATAAGTAGACTTCACCTGCACTAGAACATTTCAAACACTAAATCTTAAAAGTAGACTTCACTAGCACTAGAAACAGATCAAACACTAAATCTTAAAAGTAGACTTCACTAGCACTAGAAACAGATCAAACACTAAATCTTAAAAGTAGACTTCACTAGCACTAGAAACAGATCAAACACTAAATCTTAAAAGTAGACTTCACTAGCACTAGAAACAGATCAAACACTAAATCTTAAAAGTAGACTTCACTAGCACTAGAAACAGATCAAACACTAAATCTGAAATAAGTAGACTTCACTCGCACTAGAAACAGATCAAAAACCAGATCTGAAATAAGTAGACTTCGCTAGCACTAGAAACAGATCAAACACTAAATCTGAAATAAGTAGACTTCACTAGCACTAGAAACAGATCAAACACTAAATCTGAAATAAGTAGACTTCACTCGCACTAGAAACAGATCAAACACTAAATCAGAAATAAGTAGACTTCACTCGCACTAGAAACAGATCAAACACTAAATCTGAAATAAGTAGACTTCACTAGCACTAGAAACAGATCAAACACTAAATCTGAAATAAGTAGACTTCACTAGCACTAGAAACAGATCAAACACTAAATTAGAAATAAGTAGACTTCACTCGCACTAGAAACAGATCAAACACTAAATTAGAAATAAGTAGACTTCACTCGCACTAGAAACAGATCAAACACTAAATCAGAAATAAGTAGACTTCACTCGCACTAGAAAAACCCACATCAAACGTTTCTTTCAAATAAATGTTTCTTTTCCTACTTAAAAAAAATATAAAACAAGACGATGTAAAACAGGAGATGAAATAAACATAACAATAAAAGTTGATCTTGTGTTTGCTTCATTGATTTCCCGACATTAGATAACAGTTTCTATTTGCATTCTGTTATTCTTATTTTACACAATGTATTTGCTTTAAAAAGAAAGTTGCAAATTCTGAAAAAGGAAACTATATTTTACTACTTAAATAGATCTAAGCAATTTTAGACGTGTTTTTCTTCACTCCCATTGTGACGTGTAATGATATATAATTGTACTGTTGTCAAAATGATATGAGATGTTGACAGCCAGCCAGAGTTTCGTTCAAATTATATTGTAAAGATATCGTTTCATACGAGTTGAGTCACGTGAATTTTGGGCGTCAAAAATGACGGTGGGGGAAAAATATTTATTTACGTGACTTATCAATAGAGTAATTAATGTTTCCACGTTCAGTGGCGTAGACATCCGCAGTGTTTAATGTTGAACTGGAGCTTTTCTGTACAAGTTCATTATAGTGTTGAGTCAATATGGGCTGTGAAGCCATATCGTTTAGTATCTTGTTATTATTGATGTATGTTGATGTTACTTTTTAAAAATTGAATTTCTGTTTACTAAAAAAAAAAAAAGACAGACCTAGAATGGGCAGCTCATGATTGATAGAAGTCAGTGAGCAATTGCTGACCACGATGTTATTACACCTGCATGTCATGGTTACGTTCATAGGTTACTCAGCTAGACCAAGCTGTTATCAAACCTGCAAGTCATGGTTAATTTAATAGCTTGCTCATCCAGACCAAGCTGTTATCACACCTGCATGTCATGGTTAATTTCATAGGTTCCTCAACCAGACCAAGCTGTTATCACACCTGCATGTCATAGTTACGTTCATAGCTTCCTCAACCAGACCAAGCTGTTATCACACCTGCATGTCATGGTTAATTTCATAGGTTCCTCAACCAGACCAAGCTGTTATCACACCTGCATGTCATAGTTACGTTCATAGCTTTCTCAATCAGACCAAGCTGTTATCACACCTGCATGTCATGGTTAATTTCATAGGTTCCTCAACCAGACCAAGCTGTTATCATACCTGCATGTCATGGTTAATTTCATAGGTTCCTTAATCAGACCAAGCTGTTATCAAACCTGCAAGTCATGGTTAATTTAATAGGTTCCTCAACCAGACCAAGCTGTTATCACACCTGCATGTCATAGTTACGTTCATAGCTTCCTCAACCAGACCAAGCTGTTATCACACCTGCATGTTATGGTTAATTTCATAGGTTCCTCAACCAGACCAAGCTGTTATCACACCTGCATGTCATGGTTAATTTCATAGGTTCCTCAACCAGATCAAGCTGTTATCACACCTGCATGTCATGATAACGTTCATTGGTTACTGAACCAGAACAAGAGAGTAGAGTTCTGCACAAAAAATTGTCATTTTCATGTGTGTGAACTTATTGAAATATATTTTGTTTACATGTTTCATGAATAGCAGGAACGACCGTTCACGTTTTTGTTGTGGATCTCTACCCATTACGATTTGAGTTCGTTTTCTCCGCTGGATATTAGTTTTAGTCCACACTGTACACAAATATCGGAATCCAGATCACATCTGTGGCAATGTTCGATGGGGGCTTTCATTATTTGGCGAATGTGTTTTCAACCCACGAGTTTTAGAGTTCACCTCTAAATGCATTTACATGTCACGAGGTGTTACGTCATATGATGGACATAGTTCGCTCTGTATCAACCGCCTTTGAGAAGTAAGGTTTTAGACACCATCCAATTGAATTGGAGTGCTAGGATTGGCTGACCAGATGTAGAACAATGTATATAATGAAGTCTTTGTATGGAATGGGGCACATTTTTGGAGACAAATTGGGATGGATTTTAGTAGACGGAGATATTAGAGATTTTATCAGAATATCAGTCAGCAGACAGAGATTTTATCAGAGTATCAGTCATCAGACAGAGATTTTATCAGAGTATCAGTCAGCAGACAGAGATTTTATCAGAGTATCAGTCAGCAGACATAGATTTTATCAGAGTATCAGTCAGGAGACAGAGATTTTATCAGAGTATCAGTCAGGAGACAGAGATTGTATCAGAGTATCAGTTAGCAAACAGAGATTTTATCAGAGTATCAGTCAGGAGACAGAGATTGTATCAGAGTATCAGTCAGCAGACAGAGATTGTATCATAGTATCAGTCAGCAGGCAGAGATTGTATCAGAGTATCAGTCAGCAGGCAGATATTGTATCATAGTATCAGTCAGCAGGCAGAGATTGTATCATAGTCTCAGTCAGCAGGCAGAGATTGTATCAGAGTATCAGTCAGCAGGCAGAGATTGTATCAGAGTATCAGTCAGCTGGAGACATCAGCCACTATGATATGATTATAAATGTTTCGTTAACTTGTTTGTAACTTGATGAATGAATGTAGTTGACAAGTCGATCAACATATATTTGTGAAGTGAAGAAATGCATGGCGAATAGTTCGAGAACCTGGAGACAATCAAATACATCAGACGATAGCCAAGTCACTGAGTTATGATCCGTTATGTTCGATCACAACCGGTTGCATTTCCAGATGAGTAATCAATGAATAAGACAATTAATTAGGAATCAAACCAAAGAATAGGAATGGCAAGAAGTAATTTTATTATCATGAAAAAATATACTAACATTAAAACAAATGGCACAAATAAATAACACATATAAATAACATGGTATACTTCTCAACATACCTGTATGCTGCAGAAACATGGACATTAGACAAGAAAACAGAACATAAAATGGAAGACTTTGAAGTTAGGATTTATAGAAGAATAGGAAAAATTGGATTGAAAGAAATGAAAATAAATAATGAAATCTTAAAGCATTTAAAAATTAAAAGAGAACTACTAAACACAATTCAAATAAGACAAAAAAAAGATTGTTGCGGCATGTTGAAAGACACAACAGCCTACTAAAAGTAATGTTGAAAGGGAAAATACAAGGTAAAGGAGGCAGAGGCAGACCAAAACTAACATGGACGAGTAACATCAAAAGATGGACAAGTCAGCCCATGACAACCTGCACTATCAAAACAAGAGACAGAGCTGAATGGCGCTCCATTGTAGCCAACCTTCGATGTGGAGAGGGCACTCAATGATGATGAATCAAGTATAATTATTTAGATCCCATATTTGAGCAAATACCACGGACAAGGTCTCACTATCCATGTCTGATTTTGAACATCTTCTCTACTTGTCGCTAGGCCATTGTTCCTACGGTCATGTCTTCTCTTATCCATGTTGACTTTCCTGCTTTCTCTTTCCTTATGGGTTTCAAGACAGCGCCTGTCTTGCTATGCTCTGACACGATGATGTTCAGAATTACAAGTGAACTTTAAATATGGAAGTAAGTGAGATGCAGCCTATTTTGTGAATAATAAAAGATTAGATAATGGTTCTATATAACATTACATAACTTAGACAAATACAAACATACTAAAATAGGTTTATATTTATGAAAGTTTTATTTAGTTTGAGCATCTATATATTTTTACTACAAAGGACAAGAGGCAGGGTTCGATCCCAATCGACGGCTTCCGGATTCACCCAGCCTTAAATGGGTACCGGATTTTTTTCTGGGAAGGTAAAGCGGCACGGGCGTTATACCGACCACATTACCCCAAAAATTATGCGCTGAAGGTCTGTAAAATATATGGTCACTAACACCATATTCCCTATACGCCACTTGGCGTGACGAGGGCTCTTAGGATTTTAGGATCTTTTTGTTTAGGCTCTTTTCTTGATATCTTGTCAATTTATAAGGAAACAGTAAGTCCTTATATGGACTTCAAAGTTGGAAAATCTGTGTAAAGCTGTAGGACACCAAATATAGACAGTGAAGGAGTGTGTACTACAGCACCACAGTTAATGTTCAAGAAAACTGCTACAGACACAGCTAAGCTTGGATCTCATGAATTATTTAACACAAATCACAGTGATGCCGCCCTGTCCATTAACAACAGTGGTTTTCAAATTATATGTCCATGGACACAGTACCGTCCATACACAATGTTGTGTGGTAAACCTATACATTATTATTATTAGTTTGTAATTATGTCTTAATGTAGTTTCAAATGAAAACTTCAAAATCGAACTGATGTAACAGTAATTTAGCAGCACTGTTTCACGTGCTGATATTAAAGTGATGTCCGATGTTTAGATACGTTTGCTGATCATCCTAAAACTTCACGCTATAGCATTCACACAAAAATTGCTCAACTACATACAGTAATACAGCAGTTCAGGCTGTATTTGTTCCATGCCTTGTTAATTTCACAAATTGCTCATTAATTATTGCATTTTAAAATGACGCTGTATTTTCCCACGTTTTCTACATTTCTCTCACTTCTGTTTAACATTTGACGGAACGACGAGCCGACTATTTTTTTAATGATATAATTCAAGCTCTGACTATGCCTGCCTTGCGCCCTACCCTCTCAAGGTTCCATCGCGCAGTTTTCTGTCAGAGATAACTGAAAGCTACCGTTGTTTTCGTGGATCATGCACAAGGGGAAATCATTTTGCAAAACTAATTTCTGTTCGGATTTTGTGCTAAGCTTTTCATTGTGGATGTGTTCAAATGTGAGATAGTCCGTAACTTGCGATAGCTTCTCATAAACAGAAGCAATAATGATTTATCATCATCGTGTGCCCTGTCTGTTGGTGTAGGTGGTCACGACTGCACAACTTTCTAATAAATCATTCTCTCGAACTCTCTGACCTCCTTTCTCTTTATCTTTTCTCCACGCTTCCTTACACCACTTCTTCCAGTTGTCACAAAATATATACTCCGGGTATCTCCCTCACTCTTCATGCCTATAGATGACAAATGTTCTTTCTTGAAGTAGAAAAGAGAAGAAGGGGTCGTCTTTTAGGGGCAGGTAATTAATGACCAAAAAATAAGTCCCTATGGGATAAAAAAGATTGTTGAAATTTAAAATATCAAATACGATTAACAATTAACGCCAAATTAAAGTTACAACTTGCTAATCGTTACGAAATTAATTCGTTTTTTATAAATATAAACTATGGTACAAAATGTATACCAGCGAGATGGAAATGGTTTATAGCTGTGTTAAGGTTTTTGAAATGTTCACCACTAACCAACCCAAAAAAGCCTCGGTTAGGCGATTTATATTTTGTAGCGGAAAAAGCCAGAAATAGTTAACCGTATAATGTTAAAATAGAAACGTCAAAGACACACACACACACACACACACACACACAATAACAACCAGCATCTTCGTCATTGGTGGTTCCAGTATCGATCAGACCGATGTAGTATTTCTAAAATCGTGAAATGAATTTTCTCTGGTTAGATAATGTTATTTATTCCCACATGTGAATTATCGTTAAAAATATAATGCGAGACTGGGAGACATGTCCAAAGGCAGAACATTGCTTAATGACATGTTCTGTTATATATAAACAAAATGTGATAATTATTCCCTTAAAATAGCGTTGCAATGACACAGATAGTTCAGCTATTTGTTATCACCACAACAACAATGTTAAAGATGTAATCTGAGTTGAAGGCAACTTTATTTGAAGTGGACAAATGAGGGAATCAAAAAGAAGAGACAGGCTTTGATATTAGACGAAGAAAGATGTTAGAGTTAAACACGAGAAACTAGGGAGATAGAGGTGTACTTTGGGAGAATAAAGGAATGAGACATTTGACACATAAGAAATCAGAGTTGGCCGTTACGCAGAGTCGGGATAGGCACTTGAAAGAGTCAGGTTAGGCACTTAAAGAAGTCAGGTTAGGCACTTAAAGAAGTCAGGTTAGGCACTTAAAGAAGTCAGGTTAGGCACTTAAAGAAGTCAGGTTAGGCACTTGAAGAAGTCGGGTTAGGCACTTAAAGGGGTCAGGTTAGGCACTTAAAAGAGTTAAGTTAGGCACTTAAAAGAGTAAAGTTAGGCACTAAAGGAGTCAGGTTAGGCACTTAAAGAAGTCAGGTTAGGCACTTAAAGAAGTCAGGTTAGGCACTTAAAGAAGTCAGGTTAGGCACTTAAAGAAGTCAGGTTAGGCACTTAAAGAAGTCAGGTTAGGCACTTAAAGAAGTCAGGTTAGGCACTTAAAGAAGTCAGGTTAGGCACTTAAAGAAGTCAGGTTAGGCACTTAAAGAAGTCAGGTTAGGCACTTGAAGAAGTCGGGTTAGGCACTTAAAGGGGTCAGGTTAGGCACTTAAAAGAGTTAAGTTAGGCACTTAAAAGAGTAAAGTTAGGCACTAAAGGAGTCAGGTTAGGCACTTAAAGAAGTCAGGTTAGGCACTAAAGGAGTCAGGTTAGGCACTTAAAGTAGTTAAGTTAGGCACTAAAGGAGTCAGGTTAGGCACTTAAAGGAGTCAGGTTAGGCCCTTAAAGGAGTCAAGTTAGGCACTTAAAGGAGTCAAGTTAGGCACTTAAAGGAGTCAAGTTAGGCACTTAAAGGAGTCAAGTTAGGCACTAAAGGAGTCAAGTTAGGCACTTAAATGAGTCAAGTTAGACACTTAGAGGTGTCAATTTAGGCACTAAAGGAATCAGGTTAGGCACTTAAATAAGTCAGGTTATGCACACATGGAGTCAGGTAAGGCCCTTAAAGGAGTCAAGTTAGGCCCTTAAAGGAGTCAAGTTAGGCACTTAAAGGAGTCAAGTTAGGCACTTAAAGGAGTCAAGTTAGGCACTAAAGGAGTCAAGGTAGGCACTTAAATGAGTCAAGTTAGGCACTTGAAGGTGTCAATTTAGGCACTAAAGGAATCAGGTTAGGCACTTAAAGAAGTCAGGTTATGCACACATGGAGTCAGGTAAGGCCCTTAAAGGAGTCAGGTTAGGCCCTTAAAGGAGTCAGGTTAGGCACTTAAAAGAGTTATGTTAGGCCCTTGTTAGGCACTTGAAGGAGTCAGGTAAGGCATTTAAAGGAGTCAGGTTAGGCACTTGTAGGTAGTTACGTTATGCTCTTGTTAGACTTGAAGGAGTCAGGTTAGGCACTTGTAAGTAGTTAGGTTATGCCCTTGTCAGGCAGTTGAAGGAGTCAGGTTAGACACTTGAAGAAGTCAGGTTAAGCACTTGTAGGTAGTTAGGTTATGCCCTTGTTAGACTTGAAGGAGTCAGGTTAGGCATTTGTAGGTAGTTAGGTTATGCCCTTGTTAGACTTGAAGGAGTCAGGTTAGGCACTTGTAGGTAGTTAGGTTATGCCCTTGTTAGACTTGAAGGAGTCAGGTTAGGCACTTGTAGGTAGTTAGGTTATGCCCTTGTTAGACTTGAAGGAGTCAGGTTAGGTACTTGTAGGTAGTTAGGTTATGCCCTTGTTAGACTTGAAGGAGTCAGGTTAGGCACTTGCAGGTAGTTAGGTTATGCCCTTGTTAGACTTGAAGGAGTGAGGTTAGGCACTTGTAGGTAGTTAGGTTAGGCCCTTGGTAGGCACTTGAAGGAGTCAGGTTAGGCACTTGTAGGTAGTTAAGTTATGCCCTTGTTAGGCACTTGAAGGAGTCAGGTTAGGCACTTATAGGTAGTTTGGTAATGCCCTTGTTAGACTTGAAGGAGTCAGGTTAGGTACTTGTAGGTAGTTAGGTTATGCCCTTGTTAGGCAGTTGAAGGAGTCAGGTTAGGCACTTGAAGGTAGTTAGGTTATGCCCTTGTTATACTTGAAGGAGTCAGGTTAGGCACTTGTAGGTAGTAGGTTATGCCCTTGTTAGGAACTTGAAGGAGTCAGGTTAGGCACTTGTAGGTAGTTAGGTTATGCCCTTGTTAGGCACTTGAAGGAGTCTGGTTAGGCATTTAAAGAAGTCAGGTTGGGCACTTAAACGAGTCATGTTAGGCACATATAATGAGAGTTAAACATTGATAACATAAAAAGTAAGAATTGAATATTGAACACATAAAAAGTAAGAGTTGAGCATTGAACACATAAAAAGTAAGAGTTGAACATTAAACACATAAAAAGTTAAAGTTGAATATTGAACACATAAAAAGTAAGAGTTAAATATTGAACACATAAAAAGTAAGAGTTGAACATTGAACACATGAAAAGTAAAAGTTAAACATTGAATACATAAAAAGTAAGAGTTGAATACTGAAAACATAAAAACGTATTTGACTCTGGCAATCAACAGACATGTTTGCCATGGTAGTTAAGTACTTCTCTCCATTATTTTTTTTTTTAAGAAGTAGACAACAAAGCAATCACCTTCCTCTTCGACGGGGTGGCTCGCTCTCTCTCCAGAGTCCAAAAACTGATTGCTAAACATCACAGTCTGGTATCAAGTAAACATTGCGACTGACGTCCGTTATCTAGAATGCGAGACATTGAAACCTAAAATAGAGTTCTAGGAGGGGATTACCCTGTGTGGCAGTCAGGGGGAGATAACTTGTTGCTAGCGTTATCACGTTGATGACGTGGGAGACGTGGGTTAAGGGTATTGCTGGGAATTTGTGATTGAGCTCTTGATGTTTGATGGCAGATGTCTTAATACTGATCTCATGCTTGGATGTGTCTATGTGCGTATCTGTGTGTATGATAGATCTAATTATTCTTGCTGTCGTGTAGGTTTATAATTCGTATTTACATGCAGTTAGCGTTGTTCTAATTGAGGCTGAAATCAGAATCCAGAAATGAGCGTCACGCCTGTACTATAGCTTGTTTCATAACTCGTGCCCAACTTTTAAAATCGATAGCTTTTTAACCGCTTGTTGTAAGTTGTTCAAAATTTGCATGTAAAGTTATAATGATTAGAACCCAACAGGGAATTAATTTTATTTAAAAAAAAACATTTGGTTATTATTGTTGCTTATTTGATTTATATAAATTTATAACGACCCATTGATGTAGTCAAAACTTAATGTTTACAGTATTTTAAGTTAAAAAATAGCGAGTAAAAATCCATACACGGTAAAATTGACGTGTTTGCACGCTTTCAACATGGGTTTTCTAACACAATTAGACACTTGTAAAAAACACGAGACATTGTGTGTTCCATTTCCGTTCATTCAGCGGCGTAGACGTGGAACGATAACATTTATCATGAGTCTTAAAATGAAATTCTGCAGTTTACAAAACATCGCAATAAAAATGTATGACTATTTTTGCAAAGAGGCTAAACGAGGAAGATTATTTCATTCTTTAGAAAACCCTGAGAATAGGACAAGACACATTTTGGATTTATCTAAACGGTCATTTAATCGCTGGATTCAAGCACGTGACCGTCAATGTTCAAAATATAGAAAATCACAAGGAAGAGCAAAAATGTTGGATAATTTCGACAGTGAACTTATTAGAAGTGAAATTCGCAAAATGTTGGGTATGAATGAAACTGTTACAATAAGAAAATTAAAAGTATCGCTGAAAAAGAACAACAGTATTGAAATATCAAAGTCTACATTATGGAGGAATGTGAGAGCTGCAGGCTTTACATTCAGAAAGTATTCCAATGGACGAAACATCATCTGTGAGAAGCCACATATAGTAGTCATGAGAAGCAAGTACTTACGTGAAGTAAAAGAGGTGCGCAAGCAAGGTTATGATATTGTGTACTTGGATGAAACATGGATCAATGCTCACCACACTAACCAAAGGGAATGGCAGTCATCAGATGGAAAGATTAAGAGATTAATACCTAGCAGCAAAGGACAGCGCTTGATAATTGCTCATGCAGGTAGTCGACAACATGGACTAATACAGAATGCAGAGCTCATTTTTCTTTCAAAATCCATAGACAATCGGGATTATCACTCTGAGATGAATGGTCACATATTTAGACATTTGATTGAAAATTATGTTCTCCCATCACTAGATCGACCATCTTGCCTAATAATGGACAATGCAGCGTACCACAACATTGTTGCACTTGAAGATAAAGTCCCGACGTCATCCAGTACAAAAAATGCTATTAAGATATGGCTCACAAAGGAGCACATACAATTTAATAACATGTACTTAAAACCTGAATTACTATCTCTAGTAAAGCAAAAACAAAGGACACAGATTTTTCAAATAGATAAGATTATCCAAGAGCACGGTCATATAAGTTTGAGGCTGCCACCTTACCATGCTCATTTAAATCCAATAGAACTAATCTGGGCAAAATTAAAAGAACAAGTGGCAGATGAAAATACAACATTCAAAATATGCGATGTAAAGACTCTTGCTAATCTCGCTTTATTAAATTATAGACAACGTTTATTGGGCTAAATGTGACGACCACGTCTTAAAACAGGAAGAGGAATATTGGAAAAATGATGGTTTGTGGAATGTTCAACCCCAAACAGTTATTAATCTTTTAGACTCGTCTGATTCAGAATGAAAGTATATAGCCCCCACAATGTTGGCCCCTATATTACCTTAAATTAGTTCAACAAACGGTCCTTATCAGGACCACACAACTATGAAAATTGGACATACAGGTATACCTTGATATTATCGTCCGTCCTCGAACTGAGAAGACAATAATTCTCCTGGTGTTTTGTCTTATTAGGTTATTTCCCCATTACGGCCACGCCTTTACCTAGTGAAAATTAATCATAGACGAGCAACTACGGTAATTTCTATTATTTAGGGGTTCACAATTTACAATTTTGACAAACATCAAAGAAATTCGCCGCTTTAAGAAAACTGCAGCTGCAAGATATTTGTTAAATATACATTTAAAGGGTATTTTGCATTCTAATAACATTTGGAAAATTTCAACAGTTTTTAACAAACGGTTACTGAGTAATAGCGTTTTGAAGTTGGGCACGTGATTTGAAACGAGCTATAGATCAAGCGAGCTTTATTCTCGAGCCTGCTAAAACACGTTTCATAAAACTCTCAACCCCAAAACCATAGCATTTCCTAGAAATGTGGTTAAGTAACATAAAATACGAAATACGACATAAAATCTACTGAGATGAAATATGTTAGACGAATAACAGAAGCCTGAGAGATCAGATCAGAAATGAAGAAATTAGAAAAAAGCTACGAATAACCCCCGCCATAGAATATATACAGTAACAATTAATAAAATAGTTTGGCCACGTGACAAGGAAGAAAGATCAAAACAATGCACAACGAGCCTTTAATAAACGTTGTGAGAACACGAGACCCAAGGGCCGACCATGAAAAAGATAGATTGACGGAATATTAGAAACACCAGGAAACATAACAGCAGCAAAGGCGAACAAAACAGGAAAAGACCGCAAATAGTATCTCACCCTCGACTCTGAAAGGCAAATGAGGAAGGAAAGTAGAGGAAGAATAACGTAAAATAGACATTTCATGTATATCTTTAATTTTATGTGTGAAATTGTGTATGTGTGTAATCATGAATTTATGTGTAATCATAAACATGTATTTTTGCTACTATCATCATGACTGCACAGAAGGCGAACCCATAGGTGTTCCGATATCACTTTCGCGAATTTCGAGAAAATCCGATGAAAACCCAGACCTGAGTGCTCGAACTGCGATCCACTGCGTCGGTGGGTTTTTGCTGCTAATTTTGCTCGGTCAGCGATCAAATTGATGGTCTACCCTTCTTGATTTTAACTACCAAGGGTTCTTTAACGCGAGTGCACACTGAACCTCATGTTTATTGCCGTTATCCGTGAGGGCTAGACATCACAACTCAAGAGATCAGGTAATAAAAAAACAAGTTATTTTTTTAAATTTTTGAACAATGAACACCACCTGTGCTGGTCATTCAACCCGGCTTCTTCCTGTTGAGAGGGCCGGCGTAGTACATCTAAACTAGCTCCCATAAGCAGCGGAGAATATTCAGTGCAGGCAACTGGGGCCTCGACTCCTTTAATATTTTATTACAATACCTAACATAATCACATTGCAGCTCAATGAACTAAATGTCAGTGTACAACCAGCCACCGTATTCCCTGCTATAGCCGTGAGTTGTTCAAATACCTCAGGCCGTTATAAATAGATAGGCTACAATGTCTATGAAGTTCAAACCTACTAAAACCGTACAACGACACTCATCGACCATGCAATGTGTATTAGAAATAGGTAAGCCATTTCAGCAAATAGCTCCTCATTGCCATTGCAACAGAAGAAGGACTAATAAGATGGCGTTCTATATCTTAATTGAAAGATGAAGAGGTAGAGCCAAAAGTGGGCAGTCATTTCTAGTGCCTCATGTAAAAATCAATGCACAGAGAAAAGAAATTTGAACGAAACAGAAAAGATATTAATTAACAGCAAAACAGTATTTTTCCCTCAAACAACTGACAATGTAAATAATTAAGATATTATGATCTAGTTATAATTATGTTCATTTAGGACAACAACTGAAGAAACTATTTTACATAACGCAAATTGCAGTAATGTTTATGTTGCAAATTGCAGTAATGTTTATGTCGCAAATTGCAGTAATGTTTATGTCGCAAATTGCAGTAATGTTTATGTCGCAAATTGCAGTAATGTTTATGTCGAAAATTGCAGTAATGTTTATGTCGCAAATTGCAGTAATGTTTATGTCGCAAATTGCAGTAATGTTTATGTCGCAAATTGCAGTAATGTTTATGTCGCAAATTGCAGTAATGTTTATGTCGCAAATTACCAGGTTAAACGTCAAGCTATATGTTCAGTCTTACTTCCTAACATCATTAAGTTTCGATCCCACCATCCACCGTTGCCCATGTGTGATACAAATATGTGTACGTGTACACGTATATGTGGATAACAAAGTGCAGTAAATGATACGAAAGATAAAGTAATCAGACATATACAAACAACGTGCTTGAAAAGAAAACTAAAAACAAATGTACTGTAGTATTTGTTTTATTGAACTTTCAAAACGCTGTGATGTCTCATCCAACATTGTGGTAGTTCCTCCGATAATAATAACAAGGGTAGTTAGCAACACTGCTCCACGAATCTCGATATGTAAGGGGACAAATATAATGGTATCGGGAAAATGTGACAAACACGAACTCTGTCACAAGAGAGCAAATACCGAGATCAAAGAATGACGTCACAACAGAAACTGTGATTTTAAGAGGTCGTAGACACAGATGACTCTGCTACACATAGATTGTGGGTTAACAATTAAGGGCATCAAGAGCAGGGGCACCACAAAGGGGCACCACATTAAGCGGAAAAAGAAAATTACATACAAGAATATATAATAATAACAAGGGCACACAATGGGTGCAGATCTTTGTCAATGGCCATCAGTCGAAGGCGAAAAAACCCCAACCCATAAATAAAGGCAGGGGAAGAATTGTATGCATTATGTGAAATGTGTATATTTTATGTACAGCATCAGTTGAAAAACACACACATACACTGAAGTACATATATGGGGTGGGGGATATTTTTAGTGCTTAGGACCTGTAAGTCTCATATTTCGGGCCTGGCTGCACACTTAACTGCAATGGTCAGATGATTGTCACCACTGACAGAAGCTGTCATTGATCTAGAAATCCAAGAACGTCTGCCTGGCTTAATGCGTTTGGAGATCAGGAAACTGTGACACAGCTGGTATCTTCCTCTTGCTTACAAGCTTCAGAGTAAAAGTAAAGTAAAGTACCCCCGTCACGCCAAGTGGCGTATAGGGAAATATGGTGTTAGTGACCCTATATTTTACAGATCTTCAGAACATGATTTTTGGGGTAATGTGGTCAGTATTACGCCCGTGCTGATTTACTTTCCCAGAAAAAAATCCAGTACCCATTTAAGGCTGGGTGAACCCGGAAGCCGTCGGTTGGGATCGAACCCTACCCCTTGTCCATGGTAGTCCAGTTCACTAACCACTGAGCTATCGCGGCTTCCTAAGCTTCAGAGTGCTGAGGAATATTTGGTGCCAGCAGATCAGTTCTGCTAAGATTTCTTCCTGCTCTGAAAAAGAATTTCATATCACTAGAGCTTGAATGGTCACAGAGATTAATGCTCATCATTTGTCAAGCCTTGTCGTGCATCAGACAAATGTCACCATTATTGTCCAACAAGGAAATGACACAAGAGGCAAAACGGGCGCTCTACAACACAATCTTCACGTTGTTCTACCAATACCAGACCTCAAAGGTAGACTCAATTGTTTCATCATCATGTGCCATACCGGTTGGTGTAGCGATCATGTCCTTCTACAATCTTCTATCTACGGTGCATCGTATCAGTTCTGTTGTTGATTGTTTTCCGTGCCATGACACCAAGCTATCCAATATTTTCTCTCTTTGTCGTCCTCGATCTCTCTCTCCCTGTACTTTACCAGTTGTAACCAAGTATTCCAACTTTCCTCTTCTCATGACGTCCCCGAAAAATGTTGATTGTTTCTTTCTGATGATTCTTATGAGCTCTCTTTTTGTGTTGGCCTCTTTGAGAATTTCTTCATTGGTTTTTATAGCTGTTCACGGAACTTTCAACATTTTTCTGAGTAATCCCATCAATGTGGCCTCTAATCGTATTTTCATTTGTTTGTTTACTGTCCATGATTTGCTCCATAGGTCAGAATTAGCTCATTATAGCACCGATGAACTCTCTTTCTCATTTCTATTGACAAAGATTTCTTGTATAAGACGTTTTTCGTTTTCTGAAATGCTATTTTGGCATTAGTTATTCTGTTTTTTTATTTATGTGGTGCATCTTCCATCTGATGTTATTATTGTGCCCAAGTATTTGAACCATTTCACTTCTTTCAGATATGTCCTGTTTATTTTTATGCTGTGTGATTAGATTCAATTAGAGACTTAATTACAATAAGGAAAGTAACCACTACCTACTAGATAAAATGTCTTAGACGAATGACAAGAAACAGACTGAGAGATAAGAACAGAAATGTGGTAATGAGAATAAAGCTAGGAATAATTCCCGCCATAGAATATATAAAGAAACAACACATAAAATGGTTTGCCCACGAGATAAGAAAGAAATATTAAAACATAACACAGCGAGCCTTCAATAAATGTTGCCAGAACACCAGACACAAGATCTCATCAAGTAAAAGATTTCGTGATGGAATATTAGAAACGCAGGAAATATAACAGTCGAAGAACAACAGGCGAGCAAAAGACCGCAAACTATATCTCCTCTCGACGCTGAAAGGCAAATGAGGAAATAAAGAAGATGACGAAGATTGGCTAACAATGGTTTTGAAATTGTCATTCCGAGATTGTGAAAGATTAGTACGAATGTCAAAGGAAGCGTAGCAAACAATGTATGGATGTAGGAATTGTCGAAACACATTTAAATTACCAGGACAGGGGAGATTTCATAGAATTGTGAGGCATTGTAGAGATTTGAACACACGTTCCTGGATGAATATTGATTATGAAAATGTATCGTTTTACAATTAAATTAAATGTATTTTTATAGGTTTGACATTTTTAGAAAAGCTCATGAAATAAAATGTGAGACATGTGCATGAAGAATATTGGATTGAAATGTAATGTAAGATTAAAACTACATTAGAACAACGACTAAACGTAAATTAAGTTTGAAACCAAGTAGTCATTCTCCTTAGACTCTTAGTAAGGGTATGGCAATGTGTGATTCAAATGTTTGCTAGACCGTGCATCACAAAAATGACAAGTTTTAGAACATCATCGCGTGTTCAAAGAAACATACTAAAAACGTGAAGAAAAAAAATTAATAACGCCTAACTTTAAAGAAGGCATATAAAGGATAAAGGGAATGACTTAGGATGAAAGATACGGCAGGAACAGGTAGCGTCAGGGATATCAGAGACAAGAAAAACGTAAAAGGAAGGAAATATCAGAAAAGAAACTGAAGGTGAAAACGGATGTCAGTTTTTATAACTGACGATGTTAAGTAAGTTTTTGTACGAGCAGTGGCAATAAAGACCTATAAACAGGAAACTGCAAGTGTAGATTCCTATATTCAACATTTATCAAAAGACCTACAAAATAACCCAAGAGGTCCATGTATGTAGCTATTACAAGCTTAACAGTTCAAATCGACAACTCAATTTCTTTATTTCTAACTCAGCCTATGTTGCATAACTCACTTTTCTCTGCCAAGTTAACCGCTATGTATCCTTTGTCCGTCTCCACTAAAATGGTCAATTCACAAGAGTTTCTCTTAATTGTGAATCTCATATTAGTACACACCTTATCTATACAACTTATTTCACTTGAACATAAACGCGTACATCAATTTTAATTGTTTACAATTAAACGCTGACAAGTTCAGAACAAAATACAACTTTGAATATCAGCCTTCCTAAAACATAAAAATAATACAAGTAACAAAGGATGCTAACTTTTGTGTCTGTTCTTCCCAAAGACTGACACTAAATGTCTTAATTACTGGACATTTAAATGTGTTTGATGAAGCATGCAAACAAAATAACACTGCTCTTACCCACCTTCTATTTAATGAATGATTCCAACTATATCTTTACTTGTCTGCGCTCGATCTTCTCAGCAATAAATAATTGATAATTGTAGCATCCTATAGCACATGACCTCTGCGTGTTATTTTGATTACTCTGTTTTGTTTAGTTGCCATCTAACCAAATTTTATTTTCTGATTTGGTTGCGGTGCGTAATAATAGTTGAGGGCAGATCTGACTCCATGAAATCAAATTGGCAGGAGTCACGCCAAGCGATTGATTTTTCTCACAATTCGTCGTGACGTTTAAAAGCAATAGCGTTAGACTAATGGAGTACTGACGTCACAATGTAATGTTAAGGTGTGATACTGAGATTTTTTTCTGCGTCGTGTTACGATCACGTGCTTTACGGTGAATCTGAGATTTATATTTCGCTCTGGAAAGGTCTAGCGCAGTGGTTTTCAAGCTATTCTTCCTAACGTCTCCTAATTGGTAATCATCGTCATCAATGAGTGTCATCTTCGCATCAAAGGTTGGCTACCATGGATCGCCATTCCGCTGTCTCTTGCATTGATAGTGTACGTTGTCATAGACTGACTTGTCCATCTTTTGATGTTGCTCTTCCATGTTAGTCTCGGTCTGTCTCTGCCTCTTTTACCTTGTATTTTCCCTTCCAAGATTAATTTAAGTAGGCTGCTGTGTCTTTTAACAAGCCCCAAAACTACATGTGACTTGTTTGAATTGTGTTTAGTAGTTCTCGTTTCATTTATAGATGTTTTAAAACTTCATTATTTGTTTTCTGTTCTTTCTACCAAATTTTTCTAATTCTTCTGTAAATCCACATTTCAGATGCTTTAAACTTCTGTTCTGTTTTCTTGTGTAATGTCCCTATTTCTCCACCATACAGGATTGTTGAGAATCAATATAATTTTCATATCCTTTGTTTTAGTCCTGGTATTGTTTGTTTTGGTGTTCGTATATGTTTCATGGCATTGACATGTTTTTTGTCATTCTTAATGCTATGTTTATTTCGATTTTCTATCACTGGTTATAGTATGTCCACGGTGGTTGTAACTCTGAACTTTTTCCAGGTCAATTTCTTACAATTTAATATCCACTTGTAGGTTTTGAGTATTATCTTTGTTTATGATCATCTATTCGTCATCTTGGTAAACCTATCCTAAGTTTAAAGGCTACTTCATCAACGGCAGAATGGTTGCAACAAAGAAAAAAGACATACTCTAGACTCACAATGAAAACAATTGCTACATCATCGCAAGAGGTCATAAAATAAAATATAGGAAAGATTTAACTTCAGATGATAGGTGTACAACCGAGGTATGACCAGGTGTGTGAGACAAAGTTTGCAAATTGAAAAATGAGAATAATATTATGCAGTTCATTTTTGTCAAAGAAATAAGAAAAAGAGTTCTTCAAACCGGAAACTTTATTGGCCAAGTTATGTGCTGGAAACTTTGAGTGAGCTGGAAACTTTAGCCGTCATGTTATGAGCTGGATACTTTAGCAGCCATGTTGTGAGCTGGAAACTTTAGAGGCCATGTTGTGAGCTGGAAACTTTATTGGCCATGTTGTGAGCTGGAAACTTCAGCGGCCATGTTGTGAACTGGAAACTTTATTGGCCATGTTGTGAGCTGGAAACTCTAGCAGCCATGTTGTGAGCTGGAAACTTTAGCGGCCATGTTGTGAGCTGGAAACTTTCCAATGGCACTGGACAAATTAAAGAAAGAAGAGGTAGATGGAAAAATACAGAAACAAGACAAGGCAGTTCAAGATAATTGCTTTAGTAGAAAGTCAACAAGAGTAGCGAAAAACAGCCAGATAACAATGAAACGTTTAGAAAGATACGATCACCTTTGCCAGCAGACACGGTACTTAATGATGAGACTAATTTGTTTTTTTCCCGCTTGTGTTAATCCCTTAATCGCTATTCACTTTACAAATGTATCTTCACTGCTTAGTAATTGTATCCTCACAGTTTCATTTATTTCGTAAATATATCACCACCACGTCTTGGTTTTCTTCAATTTATCATCACCGATTCATTGGTTTTATAATTATATCCTAACCGCCGATTGGTCTAATCAATTCATCTCCACTTTCACCTGGTCTCTTCACTTGATCTGCACCTTCACCTGGTCTCATCACTTCATCTGCACCTTCACCTGGTCTCATTACTTCATCTCCACCTTCAACTGGTCTCATCACTTCATCTCCACCTTCACCTGATCTCATCACTTCATCGCCACCTTCACCTGATCTCATCACTTCATCTCCACCTTCACCTGACCTCATCACTTCATCAACACTTTCACCTGGTCTCATCACCTCATCTCCACCTTCAACTGGTCTCATCACTTCATCTCCACCTTCCCCTGGTCTCATCACTTCATCTCCACCTTCCCCTGGTCTCATCACTTCATCTGCACATTCACCTGGTCTCATCACATCATCTCCACCTTCCCCTGGTCTCATCACTTCATCAACACCTTCACCTGGTCTCATCACTTCATCTCCACATTCACCTGGTCTCATCACCTCATCTCCACCTTCACCTGATCTCATCACTTCATCTCCACATTCACCTGGTCTCATCACTTCATCAACACTTTCACCTGGTCTCATCACCTCATCTCCACCTTCACCTGATCTCATCACTTCATCTCCACCTTCACCTTGTCTCATCACCTCATCTCCACCTTCACCTGATCTCATCACGTCATCTCCACTTTCACCTGGTCTCATCACCTCATCTCCACCTTCACCTAATCTCATCACTTCATCTCCACCTTCACCTGATCTCATCACTTCATCTCCACCTTCCCCTGGTCTCATCACTTCATCAACACTTTCACCTGGTCTCATCACCTCATCTCCACCTTCACCTGGTCTCATCACCTCAACTCCACCTTCAACTGGTCTCATCAATTCATCAACACTTTCACCTGGTCACATCACCTCATCTCCACATTCGCCTGGTCTCATCACCTTATCTCCACCTTCACCTGGTCTCATCACCTCATCTCCACCTTCACCTGGTCTCATCACCTCATCTCCACCTTCACCTGGTCTCATCACTTCATCTCCACCTTCACCTGGTCTCATCACCTCATCTCCACCTTCACCTGGTCTCATCACTTGATCTCCACCTTCACCTGGTCTCATCACTTCATCAACACTTTCACCTGGTCTCATCACCTCATCTCCACCTTCACCTGGTCTCATCCCCTCATCTCCACCTTCACCTGGTCTCATCACCTCATCTCCACCTTCACCTGGTCTCATCACCTCATCTCCACCTTCATCTGGTCTCATCACCTCATCTCCACCTCCACCTGGTCTCATCATCTCATCTCCACCTTCACCTGGTCTCATCAATGCATCTACACTTACTAACTGGAAATAATTTTCTAAAGACCTTTTAAACATGACACCAACTATCTATAGCACAACAAAAACCATGCAAGAATGTGCACACACTGAATCCAATATCATGGAAGAGAAAATCCAAGAAGTAGCCAAATACGCACCAAGAAATAAAGCATCGGGGATAGATAACATACTAGTAAAAATAATATCAGGCGCAGTAGAAACACTTGTTACATGGCTGTACAGAATATTCAATGCAGCATGGTACCAACAAAAAGCCCTATAAGATTGGCAACAGGCAATAATCGTACAAATATTGAAAAATAAAGGTAGTAAGAGAGACTGCAATCAATATAGAGGTATATTACTTCTCAGTCATGTAGGAAATGTATACGCCAAAATTATGGAAACAACTCGGATACCAATTACATTACTACAGTTAAGCAATTCTCAAATACTGTTCAGAATAAAAAAAACAGGATGTACTGACGGTTTATTCACCCTAAAACAGTTAGCAGAAAACAATCACAATGTGTACATAGCGCTTTCATTGACCAGGAGAAGCATTCGACCGATTAAATAGAGAACAACTATGGGAGATACTAACAACATACGGAGTAAGCCAACAATTAACCATTCCGATGAATCCGGAAGCCGTTAATCAAGATCTTACCCGATCTCTTGTCCTTTGTGGTCCAGTTCACTATCCACTGAGCTATCGCGGCTCCCACTGCAACGTTGCGCTTACTACCACTGCCAAGAGTAGTAAAAAAAAAAAAAATTAAAAAAAAGTAAAGTACTCCCGTCACGCCAAGTGGCGTATAGGGAAATATGATGTTAGTGACCCTATATTTATATTTTACAGACCTTCAGCACATGATTTTTGGGGTAATGTGGTCGGTATTACGCCCGTGCTGCTTTACTTTCCCTGAAAAAATCCGGTACCCATTTAAGGCTGGGTGAACTCGGAGCCGTCGGTTGGGATCGAACCCTACCCCTTGTCTTGTGTAGTCCAGTTCACTAACCACTGAGCTATCGCGGCTCACTGTCAAGAGTAATAAAAAAAAAATAATTAAAAAATAAAAAAACATAACATCTACTGAGATGAATTGTTTTAGATGAATGACAGGAAACAGCCTGAGAGAAGTACTGAGAAAAAAGATATAAATAATCCTCACCATAGAATATATAAAAAAAACAACAGATAAAATAGTTTGGCCACGTGAGAAGGCAGAAAGATTAAAACACAACACAACGAGCGTTCAAAAAACGTTGCGAGAACATAAAACCCAAGGGTCGAATACAAAAACATGAATTGATGGAATATTTAAAACTCTAGGTAACTAATAATAGCAGCAGAGGCAAACAGAAAACCAAAATCCCGCAAATTATATCTCCCCTCGACGCTGAAAGTGAACTGGACCACAAAGAACAAGGGGCAGGGTTCGATCCCAACCGACGGCTTCCGGGTTCACCCAGCCTTAAAGGGGTACCGGATTTTTTCTGGGAAAGTAAAGCGGCAGGGGCGTGATACCGACCACATTACCCCGAAAATCATGTTCTGAAGGTTTGTAAAATTTATGGTCACTAACACCATATTCCCTATACGCCACTTGGCGTGACGGGGCTCTTTACTTTACTTTTCGACGCTGAAAGGCAAGTGAGGAAGGAAAGAAGAAATAAGAATATCTACACCTCCACTTGATTCCATCAATGTATCGTAGCGACAGGATGGTCCTATCAACTTGTTCCCACAAACTGAATCAAAAGAAGTAACCTCACTTTCCTCACTGCTACGTTAACTCATTTCCTGCTTGTTCTGTTAACCTCTCCAATCCATGCAACCAACTTTCCTAACCTCAGATAACCAAGCTTATTAAAATTGATTATTTAAAATATTAGTTCGATAATTGTTATTTTACATCAGAGAGATAAGGCATAATGTGATTAGAAAGAAGATAAACACAATTCCTCAATATCAGGGCAGTCTGGTAATAACAATTTTATATTCGTTATTTCTTATCACGTAATCATTAGAGCTTTGGAACAACATTAGTGATTTTAGCCAGCTTATTCAATTCCTCTATGCTGTTGCTCGTTATTAGCTGAAGTTTTTGAATTATAAATTCTGCGATGTTTGTTTTCCGTCTTTTTCTTGCTCTCCGGTTTTATTTCGCGTTTTCACCATTTCCCACAAGGAGGCGAATGTAAGGCTGGACAAGCAGAATATGTGACCATTCCAATTGAGTTATTAATGTTTGAGTTATTAATGTTTGTGTTACTAATGTTTGAGTTATTAATGTATGAGTTATTAATGTTTGTGTTACTAATGTTTGTGTTACTAATGTTTGTGTTACTAATGTTTGTGTTACTAATGTTTGAGTTATTAATGTATGAGTTATTAATGTATGAGTTATTAATGTTTGTGTTACTAATGTTTGTGTTACTAATGTTTGAGTTATTAATGTTTGTGTTATAAATGTTTTGAGTTATTAATGTTTGTGTTACTAATGTTTGTGTTATTAATGTTTGAGTTATTAATGTTTGTGTTACTAATGTTTGAGTTATTAATGTTTGAGTTATAAATGTTTTGAGTTATTAACGTTTGTGTTACTAATGTTTGAGTTATTAATGTTTGTGTTACTAATGTTTGAGTTATTAATGTTTGAGTTATTAATGCTTGTGTTACTAATGTTTGAGTTATTAATGTTTGAGTTATTAATGTTTTGAGTTATTAATGCTTGTGTTACTAATGTTTGAGTTATTAATGTTTGAGTTATTAATGTTTGAGTTATTAATGCTTGTGTTACTAATGTTTGAGTTATTAATGTTTGAGTTATTAATGTTTTGAGTTATTAACGTTTGTGTTACTAATGTTTGAGTTATTAATGTTTGTGTTACTAATGTTTGAGTTATTAATGTTTGAGTTATTATTGTTTGAGTTATTAATGTTTGTGTTACTAATGTTTGAGTTATTAATGTTTGAGTTATTAATGTTTGTGTTACTAATGTTTGAGTTATTAATGTTTGAGTTATTAATGTTTGTGTTACTAATGGTTGAGTTATTAATGTTTGAGTTATTAATGTTTGAGTTATTAATGTTATTTGAGTTATTTTCGGGTCATCATCATTGCACTCCGAACATGTCCATAGGTGCTCAGATCCCCTCCTCGGCAATTCCCGCAGTGTCCAGCGACTGACGACTCCAGTTCTATGTTGGTTGATAAGTCTTCTTACACGGCCACTAAGTTTCTCATTTCTGGCTGTGCCCAACTTAACTCCCATTTCCATCATCCGAAGAAGTGACGTATATCTGTGTTTGTCGAAGTCCTGTGCTCTTCTCACATCTCGGAGGGCATTTATGATGTCCGCCCTATCTATTGGTTGCCCGTCCTCAACGACAGCGCAGCTAGCCAATCTGTCCGCCCTTTCATTTCCCCGTACTCCCGCATGTCCAGAGACATAGACAAAGGTGACCTTACGTATTTTGGATTTCTGCAACGACTAACGTTTCAGTTATTATTGTTTGAGTTATTAATGATTGAGTTATTAATGTTTGTGATACTTATGTTTGAGTTACTAATGTTTGTCTTATTCTGTCCACAACCCATTCACTAGTGACATAATCCGGTTGAGACATTCACAATGTTTTCCTAATGTATATACATCATGCATTATTTTCTACATTTAGTTTCATTGATGGTATTCACAAAAGCCACACTTTACAGGGCGATGCGGTATCACTTGATTTTCCCACAATCGCAGATAGAACAATAATGACCCGAGTACGTGCCTGTCTCCGAGTCAGCGCTGATGCCCACTACACAGTGAGATTGGCAGGTGAAAGGGATTCATGCTCAAAGGAAGAAGATCATGGATGGCGCGGGCTAAGAACATTTTGTAACAGATATGTTCACTTGAAGACTTTGAACCCGGTGAGAAGTGGATACGGGGGCCAGTGCTCTACGTCCTTGTCGGTCTGCAGGACTTGGAACAGAGAATGTAGACAGATAATAATAAATGAATATTATTATAGAGGTGAACTTCCGAGGCGATAATCAGCGAATCATTTCAGGGGAAGAAGTATGTTTACAGCACTCGGAAAAATGACAAATAATCAACAACAGAAAAAGAACAAAGAACATTATATGGTCCGAAGCAAGATCGAACCCGTACTCCTTGGCACAGCGCTTTGCTACGAAAAGCCAAACGCTGGGGAACACTTTACTTAATCGAGTTGGCAGTGTTCCCTAACGTTTGGCCTTTAGTGGCAAGGCGCTGTGCCAAGGAGTAACGGTTCGATCCTGCTTCGGACCATATATTGTTCTTTGTTCTTTTTCTGTTGTTGATTATTTGTCATTTTTTCCCGAGTGCTTTAAACATACCTCTTCCTCTGAATTGTTTAACAAAGAATGTAGCCAGCAGAATCATGTAGTCACGGAGGCAGAGGTAGAGGCCTTGATCTATGAAAATTCACGTGAGGGTGAGTCAGTCATTTACACTGAAGGAACCGTTGTTAGGCACAGTCGGAGCTTATGAGTTTTCATGTCCTGGTCAAAGAAAGATAAGTAAAGGAGAAAAGCCGTGCTTTCACGATAACTACCAGAAGTTTGGCTATGGAGGTCGGTTGCAATTATCGCGATGGCCAAGCTAGGAACATAACCATTTATTCCAGTTTCTTTTCTGATTGACTCGATGAGTTTGCTGAGGAAAGTTGAAGGGGGGCACGAAGTCATTGGTTGGTGTCTCTAAAGAACTCAGGTCAGACTGTGCTTTATCTTCGTTCCTGGACACTCCGGTGTAAGAGGAACCGAACGAGCCTGGCTGGAACAGCTGCCTTGGATGGTGGACGCGCAATGGGTCGGGATGACATTCGTCAGGGAGTCAGGGCGCGCTGATGATTCAGTCAATGGTCATGAATCTACAACCATTGTCAAACTGCACGAACATCAGGTCAAAACTCGGTTGACAGAAAGGAGCGCTACGCTGGAAGATGCAGAAGAATAACAAATCAACACAGAACTGGAGTCGTCACTCTCCACTCAGTGAGGAACATACTGGAGAGGAGATCTGAGCACTTGTGGGCGTGCCCGATGTGCAATGAGGATGATCCGTCGTCTAAACTGAACTAACGTTTAGTTAAATATTCTCATTGGTGCGCGACGGTCTTATCATACCATTGCTTTTTCCTTTTCTACCTTGCTAGCTCCCTGTGGTGCATAGGTCTTCAACAAACACTTTCCAAGCCGTTCTGTTTCTTGCCACTGTTTTAAGATTATTCCATGTCTCCCCCATCATCTTCATTTCTGCTTCCATGTGTCTTCTCCAAGAATATCTTGGTCTTCCTCATTTTATTTTTCCTTGGTTGGGGGGAGGGGGGAGGGGGGTTCCAAAAAATGGGCCTGTTGTGTAATACTCTTAGTTGGCTTCCGCAGTTTGTGTCCTATCCAGCGCCATCGTCTTCGTTGTATCTCTAATCATATTATTGCTTACTAAGGAATTAATCGGCGATCCAAGCAAACCAACCTTTAATGTGCAAACGGCACGAAATGGTGATGAAAGAATTAATAAAACATCAAGAAGACAGACACAAAAGGATCTGAAAATAAAGTGTAAGAAAACTCTGCTAGTGACGCAATATGAACTCGTCTATTCCAACTAAATACGCCTCTAGTCTTATCAACCCCAGACAGCGGTTACCACGTTAAAACAGCGGTTGACACGTTAAAACAGCGGTTGACACGTTAAAACAACGCTTCCCCTAAATCTGATATACGTTCCTGTCATCATCATCAAGTACCGGGCCTGCTGGCGTAGGTGTCATGTTTCTCCACAACTTTCGATCTATGCAGCTATTTAACATTTCTGTTGTTGACCTTCTGTCAAGCCATTCTTTTAAGTTGTCTGTTATTTTTTCTCTTTGCTTCCCTCTATCTCTTCGTCCCTCAATTTTTCCAGTTGTTACAATATATTCAAGTTGTTCTCTTCTCATTACATGGCCAACAAATGATGATTGTTTCTTCCTAATATTGGATATTAACTCTCTTTTTGCTTTGACCTCTCTCAGAACATCTTCATTACTCTTCTTAGCTGTCCGTGGTACTCTCAACACTCTTCTGTAAAACCACATTTCTACAGACTCCAGTGATTTTCTTTTCTGTTGTCCTATTGTCCATGATTCGCATCCATATGTTAAGACTGGTTCTACGTAACATTTAAGAACTCTTTTTCTTTCTATTGTTGTGGCGATTCATGATTGTACAAAGAATTTACGACGGTGGTTTTCTGTTGCCTTCCGTTGATTTGTTTACGGTTGGCTCAGCTAGCCTTTGACTAAAAAGTCTCACCCACAAGGCAGTGGGGCTGTTTTACTTCGGGGTACCCTCCCTTAGCCTTTTACTCTCATGAGCATACCTGCAAGGCAGCAGGGCGGCCACAGGTTGTACTGCATACAGTAGTAGGTAAAGCTATCCGACCTGAACATTCCTGTAGGGACATGCACCTTATCATCAATGTCTCCCGAAATTTGTAATTTATTTAGGAGAAATTGTGCAACAAATGGGAACAAACAGAAAAATTGTGATTATGAAGGGGGCGGGAGGGGGGTATCTTAGAGAAGATACAGAAGACGTTAGTGAAACACAATTATGAATATCACGACATGGGGAGCAACAATTTAAAAAAAAAA
Source organism: Megaustenia siamemsis (assembly GCA_032433765.1). Classification (NCBI taxonomy): domain Eukaryota; kingdom Metazoa; phylum Mollusca; class Gastropoda; order Stylommatophora; family Ariophantidae; genus Megaustenia; species Megaustenia siamemsis. The sequence continues at coordinate 182,047,007 of JAVIAB010000092.1, forward strand.
AACAGACATAATGTGAAATGCATGAGACAAGGCACTAGAGTTGAGATGCTTGACCGCCAGGACTGTTGACATTGTAGATAGCGTGATGTCTTGTTTTTCTTCATTCCTTCCTCATTTCCCATTCACCTTCGGGAGGAGATATAAATTGTAGTCTTTTGATCTTCTGTTTACCTTTGCTGCTGTTGTTTCCTATTTTTTTTTTAATATTCCGTCAATCCATCTGTTTCTTGTTTGGGCCTTGAGACTGGTGTTCACGCAACGTTTATTGAAGGCTCGTTATGTTGTGTTTTGATCTTTCTGCTTTAACACGTGGCCAAACCATTTTATTAGTTGTTTCTGTATATATTCTATGGCGTGGGTTATTCCTAACTTTTTTCTCGGTTCTTTATTTCAGATCTTATCTCTCAGACTGTTTCCTGCCATTCGTCTAACACATTCCGTCTCGGTAGAGGATATTTTTGTTATTGTTCTTGAGTCTAGGGTCCAGGTCTGGCATTGGTAGCACAACGTTGGGATGAAGATTGTGTCGTTGAGTGCCCGTTTTGCCTCTGGAGTTATTTCCTTTTTGGGCAATAATGATGATAGTTGCGCGATGATATGACAATCATAAAAATGAAAAAAAAAACTGGCTCAGACATTGACGCAGACCTTGAATGACATGGATAACACTAGCAAAGGAAATACATCCACAGAGGCATCATTGGACAATTTTCGGTGCCATCATCATCATGTGCCATACCGGTTGGTATAGGCGATCATGTCCTTCCACAATCTTCTATTCGGTGTCATCAGATAAACTTTAAAGATAGAACATTGAAACTACCTCGACTTTCTCAAACGGCGTAGTGAAGAACAAATGTTCTATACAAAAGTATAATAAGTTCATCCTCATCGTCATCATCATCATCATCATCAAGTACCGAGCCTGCTGGCGTAGGTTATCATGTCTCTTCACAACTTTCGATCTCAACAGTTATTTATCATTTCTGTTGTAGACTTTCTACCAAGCCATTCTCTTAAGCTGTCTGGTATATTTTCTCTTTGCTTCCCACTATCTCGTTGTCCCTCAATTTTTCCAGTTGTTACAATGTATTCAAGCTGTTCCCTTTTTATTGCGTGGCAATGATGAAAAAAATGAAAAATGATGATTGTTACATGGCCAAAAATGATGATTGTTACATGGTCAAAAATGATGATTGTTACATGGTCAAAAAATGATTATTGTTACATGACCAAAAATTATTATTGTTACATTGCCAAAAATGATTATTGTTACATGGTCAAAAAATTATTATTTTTACATGACCAAAAATGATTATTGTTACATGGTCAAAAAATGATTATTGTTACATGACCAAAAATAATTATTGTTATATGGCCAAAAATGATTATTGTTACATGGTCAAAAAATGATGATTGTTACATGACCAAAAATGATGATTGTTACATGGCCAAAAATGATTATTGTTACATGACCAAAAATGATTATTGTTACATGGCCAAAAATGATTATTGTTACATGGTCAAAAAATGATTATTGTTACATGACCAAAAATTATTATTGTTACATTGCCAAAAATGATTATTGTTACATGGTCAAAAAAAGATTATTTTTACATTACCAAAAATGATTATTGTTACATGGTCAAAAAATGATTATTGTTACATGACCAAAAATAATTATTGTTACATGGCCAAAAATGATTATTGTTACATGGTTAAAAAATGATTATTGTTACATGACCAAAAATGATGATTGTTACATGGCCAAAAATGATGATTGTTACATGGCCAAAAATGATGATTGTTACATGGCCAAAAATGATGATTGTTACATGGCCAAAAATGATGATTGTTACATGGCCAAAAATGATGATTGTTACATGGCCAAAAATTATGATTGTTACATGGCCAAAAATGATGATTGTTACATGGCCAAAAATGATGATTGTTACATGGCCAAAAATGATGATTGTTACATGGCCAAAAATGATTATTGTTACATGACCAAAAATGATTATTGTTACATGGCCAAAAATAATTATTGTTACATGGTCAAACAATGATTATTGTTACATTGCCAAAAATGATTATTGTTACATGGTCAAAAAATGATTATTGTTACATGACCAAAAATGATTATTGTTACATGGTTAAAAAATGATTATTGTTACATGACCAAAAATGATTATTGTTACATGGTCAAAAATGATTATTGTTACATGACCAAAGATGATGATTGTTACATGGCCAAAAATGATTATTGTTACATTGTCAAAAAATGATTATTGTTACATGACCAAAAATGATTACTGTTACATGGTCAAAAAATGATTATTGTTACATGACCAAAAATGATTATTGTTACATGGCCAAAAATGATTATTGTTACATGGTCAAAAAATGATTATTGTAACATGACCAAAAATGATGATTGTTACATGACCAAAAATTGATGATTGTTACATGGCCAAAAATGATGATTGTTACATGGCCAAAAATGATTATTGTTACACGACCAAAAATTATTATTGTTACATGGTCAAAAAATGATTATTGTTACATGACCAAAAATGATTTACATGGTCAAAAAAATTATGATTGTTTCATGGCCAAAAATTGATGACTGTTACATGGCTAAAAATGATGATTCTTACATGGCCAAAAATTTATGATTCTTACATGGCCAAAAATTGATGATTCCTACATGGCCAAAAATTTATGATTCTTACATGGCCAAAAATTGATGATTCCTACATGGCCAAAAAATGATAATTCCTACATGGCCAAAAAATTATGATTGTTACATGGCCAAAAATGATAATTCCTACATGGCCAAAAAATGATGATTGTTACATGGCCAAAAATGATAATTCCTACATGGCTAAAAAATGATGATTGTTACATGGCCAAAAAATGATGATTGTTTCATGGCCAAAAATTGATGATTGTTTCATGGCCAAAAAATTATGATTGTTTCTTCCTAATATTGGATATTAGCCCTCTCTTTGCTGTGGCCTCTTTCAGCACTTTTTCATTACTCTTCATAGCTGTCCACGATATTTTAACATTCTTCTGTAAAGCCACATTTCTACAGCCTCCAGTGATTTTCTTGTCTGTTGTCCTATTGCCCATGATTCCCATCCATATTCAATATTCAATAACAGGTTAGGCTTATCTGAAAGTTTATCTCCCACCATCAGGGTCATCTAGTCAGTGTTCTAACCGCTTGACCACTACTTCCTACCGTCTATTTATAATGTTTCTGTGGTAGTTACATTGGCGTGTACAGACAGGATACTAGCACAATAATATTTGTCGCAGAACATGATTAATAGAAAGGAAATATTTCAAAGTGACCAGATGGGATCTTAGCAGGCAGAATAGTTTATTTAATCTCTTATTAGATTAGTTTCATTTACGCTTGAGTAATAATTTCTTATTAGATGAGATATTTATACACTTCTACAACAATCGCTCATTAGATAGATTTTGTTCATACTTTTGCAATATAATCTTATTAGATGAATTTAATAAGAGTATATGCATTTAATAAGAGATTATTGTAATAGACTAAATAAAATTCATCTTTTAAAAAAAAAAAAAAGATGAATTTTATTTTGACTATTACATCCTTATCTGCACTTAATGATGTTTATCATCCTTATCTGCACTTAAAGATGTCTATCATCCTTATTTTAACTTAATGATGTCTATCATTCTTATATAGACTTAATGATGTCTATCATTCTTATATAGACTTAATGATGTCTATCATTCTTATATAGACTTAATGATGTCTATCATTCTTATATAGACTTAATGATGTCTATCATTCTTATATAGACTTAATGATGTCTATCATTCCTATATAGACTAAATTATGTCTATCATTCTTATATATACTAAATTATGTCTATCATTCTTATATAGACTTAATGATGTCTATCATTCTTATATAGACTTAATGATGTCTATCATTCTTATATAGACTTAATGATGTCTATCATTCTTATATAGACTAAATTATGTCTATCATTCTTATATAGACTTAATGATGTCTATCATTCTTATATAGACTAAATTATGTCTATCATCCTTATATAGACTTAATGATGTATACCATCCTTATCTTAATTTAATGACTTCAGTTTTTAGTTTTATCTCGACTCCTAATACAAACTCTTCACTTTATAGTTTTACCACTTGCCGCAAACTGCAAGAGAATCACGTTGGCTACATATATTAGCAAGAAATGATTCTAAAATAATAATCAAAGATACAAACAACATTCAACAGCGATAACAGGCAAGGCACTCTACAAAAGGGTTAAAGAAAGGAGTGGCAGAAATGAACTTTACGACCCCACATAAATCATAAGTGACGACAACGATAGAGAAATAAGCAAAAACAGACTGTTATTAGAAATAAGGAGACAATATTTAAATGCAGCATCTTAGCTAACCATCTACAACCAAAAACGAAAGTCATATCAAAAGCAACATTGTGAAGCAATGACCGTTTATTTGTAAATTTGAAATCAAAGAGGCCACAAGAAGAACACGTAAACACCAAACCGAAATGAGTTATCTACCGAGTTGATCAAAGCTGCAGGAGATGTCTAAATGGTCTGGCTGTTATAAAGCTGTGATGTTATTTCTTATCTGTGATATTATTATTATTGTTCATTGACAGCACATCACATTTATAGTTGACACAAAATTAGTCATGACAGAGTTCTCGTATGTTCATTATATAATCATAAGGTTTATTGATATCTCTTGCACATGATTCGTACCAGTGGTTGATACACTTTTCTTAAATTAATGTTCATTAATTCTGGACATCTCGGAGGCAATTCGCCGATGGATATGATCTGTCCACAAGTGCATATCTTACATTCAACATTAATCAACTTTCGTTCATGAGAAATGTGAAGCACAACTTGAACTCTCAACACGCCACAGTTTCATAACTAATTCTTCTATGTTCATTAACTTACATGTTGTAATGTTCTGTAGCTCAACTAATTGACTACTATAAACTTTATGATTCTTTACTAACCTTTCTTGTCTAAACTTCCTAACTTGCGATCTAACTTTCTTAGATTCTTATTCTGAAAATTCTAGTTCTTGACTTCTAGTTGTTACTAAAACTTCTTGTCTGCTAACAATTATTGTCCTAACAATTATTGTCTTAATACTAATTCATAAACTTTTAATCTTCGGAACGTAACTTTTTGGCTCAACCTATCTAGCTCAACGTAACTTCTAGTAACTGCCTTAACCGGCCAAAGCCGGACTAAGCTTACTTAGTCTACATTCTGACTTCTCTCTCTGTGTCTAATCTAAAGTGCTCTGAATCTATTGTGTTGAAGGTTATATACTCATCCACAACTCTTCGCGTGAAAATCAGTAGCCAATTAAATTGTCGCAAAGTAACAAATTTCAACCTTTTCAGCCAATCAAATCTCAAAACTAAGATTCCACCGCCACTTTACCTCTCATCATTGTGACTCAAAATCCTACAGTTTCAACTGTCCACGACTTGACAATAACAGATTGTTTTCGTGACTTTTCTATAACCCCATTCAAAATAATTATTACTTGATGACTGACCGTTCCTGGTAGTTAGATGACAACTTATTTATCAGACAGTCAAAGTCATGGGGTCAAGCATGCTATTGTCATGCGCCAACTCTCACTTCCACAAACTTGGTTGAAGTGGAAATTTCCATTCTTTAAGCTCATTATCGTGTCCAGTAGTTCTGGACCTTCCAACATTAGCTAGGTGGGTGTCCTTGTTATGTCCGAGTATAATTCCTCGGTGGGTGTCCCTATCCCTACTATAAACTCTGCGTTATCTCTATTAAAGTTGTTATTCTGGCTGGAAATTTTCCATACCTTAAATTTATGTCTTAACTACTGATGGTCGCTACCATATGTTAGTGCTATTGTTCGTTAAAGAAGCGAGTAACAATTAAGTTATCTGCCCCCATGCTTTCATTAGCTTACTCTATTACATGGCTACATCGACAAAACAACCTAGAGTGGACCAAAACAGACAACGAAGGAAGAATACAGTCTGAACTATTTTGTTAACCTGGAAGAAAAAGGGCAACAAGAAACAATTGTACACAGTTTAGAGGAATACATCACTCTGTAGTCACAAGGGTACATACACTTGTTAAATCATAGATAAGAGGATATAATAAGTAATAACTAAAACCTCAACTTTGTGAAAAGCAAATTGAACTATGTAAACAAAGAGACAGTAAATTAGGTAACTTTGTCTTAAATGGCTCACCGAGAAATTTATTTAGTGCAGTCAAGAATTGTATGCAACATTTGTAGACCAGGAAAAATAGAAAACACTCTACAGAGTAGACAGACAACGACAGAGAAACAGATATTAAAACTCTATAGAGTAAATATCCAGCTTATTAATTTGTTTAGCTTGCCTGAAAGAATTTACCCAAATAACAAATACAAAGTAAGAACCATTGGGGACTACTCGGAAACTGGTGTTATCAGATCAGGAGTACGACAACGATGTCAACTGTTGCCCCTCACCCCATACATAGACCATGCATATCAAATATCTAACACAACGAGGATGATAAACTTCAGCTCATTGTTTTTTTACTAAGCGCTAATAGCAAGAAGAGAAACCAAATTAAATCAACTTCTAAATGATCTGAACAAAGTGACACAATATGAGAAGTAACATAGACAAGAGTGAAGAGACGTAAGCGCAATTCAAACAAGACAAATGAGAATTTTGGGACATGTTAAAGACACGGTAGCCTACATAAAGTAATCTTGGAAGGTAAAATACAAGGTAAAAGAGACAAAGGCAGATCAAAACTAACATGGACGAGTAACATTAAAAGATGGACAAGTCAGTCTATGACAGCCTACACTATTAAAGCAAGAGATAGAGCGAAATGGTGCTCCTTGGTAGCCAACCTTCGATGCGGAGACGGCACTCGATGAAGGTGATGAATCTTATTATTTGGACATGCAACACGATCACCAGCAGACAACATCCCTCATCAACATTAACACTCAGAAAGCAGGATAAAGGGAGATTTAAAAGGCGGTGAATTAGTGAAACAGCAGACATCATGATGAACATTACCCAGGAGATACACACATATAAACACATCATTTCTCTCGACGCTAAAAGGCAACAAAGACAAATGAAAGCAAACGTTAGTGAGTTTTACTTAAATTTCCCATTATTTCTTTTCACCTTACAACGTTTCCCCTGAATACTCTTACTCTAATTTCAAATTAAACTGTATCGGTTAATGTGTTAACTCTATCCAATATAAACTTCCTTTAAGCCATAGTGACCTCTATTCGTTAATTGTTTCAGACATACCTCCCTCCAGTTTTTGGTCTCAAACAGTTTTCACGTCAAGAATGTGTACCTTCTTGCTCGTCTTTTATCTCAAAAATCTTGTACCTTGCGAGTTTCTGCCCTCGCTTAACTCGGCACACACTCTCCCATCTCCTCGTTAACCCTCACCTGTTTGCCAACTCGCTGAGGCTCGACACAATCACGTCATCACACGATGTTTACCGCTGTTTAGGAAGTTGCTTGCCTATTATTCTTTCAAGTTCAAACATTGTTTTTAAATAGTTTTATGCTGACTTGTTCTCGCAAGGATATTGTATTTGAGTGTAATTTGTTATCTGGTTGTAGTCCATTGTAGTTCATGAATTAGTTTCGTTAATTCAACAAGTCGTCCTCATTGTATTCATTAATCCATTATTTAGTTTAGATAATTCAACAAGTCGACCTCATTATATCCATTAATCCATTATTTAGTTTAGATAATTCAACAAGTCGACCTCATTGTATCCATTAATCCATTATTTAGATTAGATAATTCAACAAGTCGACCGCATTTAATTCATTAATCCATTATTTAGTTTAGATAATTCAACAAGTCGACCTCATTGTAACCATTAATCCATTATTTAGATTAGATAATTCAACAAGTCGCCCACATTTAATTCATTATTTAGTTTAGATAATTCAACAAGTCGACCTCATTGTAACCATTAATCCATTATTTAGATTAGAAAATTAAATTCAACAAGTCGACCGCATTTAATTCATTAATCCATTATTTAGTTTAGTTAATTCAACAAGTAGCCCTCATTGATTTCATTAATCCATTATTTAGAGAGTTTATACAATAGTTAGTCTCAGGCCAGCTATTTTGTATAGGCTTCCATAATGTATTGTGTGAATCTCTTTGAATTCATCAGTGTGGAGGGATTTAAAATCTTCCTTGATTTCTCTGTGCATATTGAAGAAAATGGAGCTTATTTATGCCAGTGAGAAGTGAAATAACAATCTAGGTGTTCTATATCAACATACCTCACCAAGCGGGAATCACGCGCGTCCATCTCGTTTCTGTAGCCAATCGCGTGTTGCGGAGGTTTATATAGAGCTGCAAGGACCTGTCAAGTGTTGCCTGGTAAGTTTGGCTTGGGTGTTCCCAGATCAACCGAAGGAGGGTTAATCCCTAGTCAGTCAAGTAAAAAATAGAAGACTTTTGTTAGGATCATCATTACTGCACACCGGGCGAACTCATAGGTGCTCAGATACTCCCAACGAGAATCTTGAGGAAATCCAAAGAGAATCCTGGCCTACGCGCACGAACTCCGTAGCACCCATGTGCGGGTAGGCGCTGACAATTTTGCTCAGACAGCGGCCATATTTATGGCCTACATGTTTTGATGTTAACTGCCAAGGGATCTTTAACGTGCGCGAGTGTACGTGAAAAAAGTAAAAGTAAAGAGCCCCCGTCACGCCAAGTGGTGAATAGGAAATGTGGTGTTAGTGACCATAAATTTTACAGACCTTCGACACATGACTTTTGGGGTAATATGGTCAGTATTACGCCCGTGCCGCTTTACTTTCCCAGATAAAAATCTGGTACCCATTAAAGGCTGGGTAAACCGGAAGCCGTCGGTTGGTATCGAACCCTACCTCTTGTCCTTTGTATTCCAGTTGACTAACCACTGAGCTATCGCAGCTCCCGAGTGTACATGTGACATTCTGGTTAATGTCGTTATCCGACATCGGATCTCGCTACCCAAGAGATCATGGCAGCGTACGTCATGAAGAAATCACTGATGAATTGTTCCTACTTTTGAAAAATCCCTACCGCTTCCTGTGAACTTTGAACCCTAGTCCTCCCTATTCTGTGGTGACGTCGTTCCTCCAGACTACCAAAATCCCAGCCAGTCAGTCGAGTAGCTAATGATTAGATCAGTCAATGCTTTCTTAGCTAAAGATTGAATCAATCAGTTAATTGGTTAGCTAATGATTATTCAAATCAATAAAATGGTTAGCTAATGGTTAAGTCAATCAGTCAGTCACTCGGTTAGCTAATCATTAAGTCGGTAAGTCAATTGGTTAACTAAAGATTAAGCCAGTCAATCGATTGGAGTGCCCATGATTAAATCAGCCTGTAATCAGTTAATTACTAAGTTGTTCAGAAAACGGTTAGTTAAAAGTTTAATCAGCCAGTAATCGGTTAATTAATTATTCTTTCAGTCAGTAATCTGTTAGTTAACAAATAAATCCAGTCAGCAATCAGTTATTTAATGATTAAGCCTAGTTACTTAGTCAAATAGGCAGCCCTTCAATGAGACTAGACAATCTGTCGTGTGCCATTCATTTTGGATGCTATGAAACGTTGTTGGGAAATGCGACTTGCTACATTTAATCAAGTAGCTCGTATTGGTCATGATTGGTCCGCCCAATAGTCTATCAATCTGACTCTAGTTCATACTCGTGCCCTGAAGTCTGATCGTTGGTTGCTGCACTGGTGTCGGCGTTGATATTCTCATACAAAAACGGAACCACAAAATGTACCTATTCCCACGTAGTTGATGCCGTATTATCATGCTTGTAGTTTTGTAGACTACTACTGAGAGATGTCTGCATAACGCTCTGGGGAGGTGTAGGAGAAGAGACACGGTGTTTACTCGCAGCCACAGTTAAACAACTAACTCTTGATAGCTCGATGGCACTAACAAAGACTAGAATATCATCATCATCAAGTACCAGGCCTGCTGGCGTAGGTGATCATGTCTCTCCATAACTTTCGATCTCGACAGTTATTTATCATTTCTGTTCTTTACCTTTGCCAAGCCATTCTCTTAAGCTGTCTGGTATTTCTTCTCTTTGCTTCCCTCTATCTCTTCGTCCCTCAATTTTCCCAGTAGTTACAATATATTCCAGCTGTTCTCTTCTCATTACAATGCCAAAGAATGATGATTGTTTCTTCCTAATATTGAAAATTCGGCCTACATGCGACCTTCTTCAGAAAACGAGACAAACACACACGGACAACAAAATAAAGATAAACTGTACTAAATCCGAGAAAAGGGATAGGAAATGTGATGACAAAATAAAAAAGGATATGTACTATATATTAAAAGAACAACAACAGATTTAAAAATATAAATATTTAAGCTAAACAAATATGGTTAAATTAAGGTAAGAGTTATATGAGAGGGTCCAGGAGAACTTTGTGTGGATAACTGAAGTCGGTGGGAGGGGGGCGAGTTACGTGATTACACGAGAGATCTGATAGGAGTCGCAGGTGATAACATGGTGTGAATGGTGGTCAAGAATTAGAAGAGTATCGACTGAGATAGAGCAATGTATACTAGGACGTGAAATCATGAGCAAAGTCAGACGAGCCCTCGGGCAACAAGGGAGATAATTCGGCGTAATGGGGAATCAATGAAGACCACTGTAATCTAATACTACCATTCTCTCCTGAACTCCGAAGGTGAAGAGTAACATTCCTATTTTTGGAGTACGTGCTTTAAAGGTGTTGCTCTGTCCGGTCTTGGTCTAAAACGAGGCATTGAACTATGTGACATATCATTAGGTTGAGTTCAACATTCCCTAGAAATAAAGCTACGGTCAAGCTCAGTTTGCAACCTTGTAACGAGTTCTAAGGTATTCTTAATCTGTATTCTGGAGTCATCGTTCTGTCAGTCACTGTGGGTATATTCTCAACTTGCTTCGTTAGTTTTCTTCATTCTAAATAGTAAACATATATTTGTCTGGTCAATATTTCGTCATCAGTTCTTGTTGAAATATATTCCAAGTAAATATGTGGCATGATACACGGTTATAGCAGGTCGCGTTTGATGTTTTCAAACGTCTTCTAACGTCATTATTTCTCATTCTATCTGTTGAGCCCGGCAGGATTGTGGCCAGTGCACTCGCCCGCCAACCAGCATACAAGTGTAAGACTTTAAAAGATCTTGACAGCACTCCAGTATTGTAGACATCGTGCAGTGGCATCAATCACAATAACAACACTGCTATACCTTTCTAGAGTCTGACCTAAAACTAGCCAGCAGTAATAGATTTCACGACATTAGACGTCATCATTTCTAATTCCGGAAATTGAAATTACAATAGTCATCATACTCACACACTCTCATTGGAAATATCAAGGGGTTAAGGCAAGCAAAGGGAAGCTGCAATAGGTCAGTGGTTAGTGAACTGGACTACAAAGGACAAGAGGTAGGGTTCGATCCCAACCGACGGCTTCCGGGTTCACCCAGCCTTAAATGGGTACCGGATTTTTATGTGAAAGTAAAGCGGCACGGGCGTAATACCGACCACATTACCGCAAAAATCATGTGTTGAAGTTCTGTAAACTGTATGGTCACTAACACCATATTCCCTATAAGCTACTTGGCGTGACGGGGCTCTTTACTTACTTTACTAAGGCAAAGAAATATAAATGAATGCATAAAAATGCGAGGCCGCAGTAAAGCTAAATGCGAAGGAGAATTGAAAAAAAAAATAGAAAAAAAAAGGTATGGTAAAAGCTTTACGTGATTGATAGACGACACACATTTGAACGACGTTCCGGCTCAATAGTCCTTCAGCAGGAACAAACAAACAACTTTTTATCTCTGTGTGTGTATTTTTTGTTTGTTCCCGCTGAAGGCCTATTGAGCCGAAACGTCGTTCAAATTTGTGTTGTCTATCAATCAGGTAAAGCTTTTACCATACCATTTTTTTCTATTTTTTTTTTTCAATTCTCCCTCTATTGGAAATATTCATCTACAAATGCTATCCACTTGTCTAACTAGTTATTTCTATCAGAACTTCTTTTAAAACTGTCTATTGTAGACCAAATTCTTCTATGTTAATTTATATCTGACTAACTTCATGTTTAACTAGTTGGTTGATCTTTCTATTTCAGTGTTAATTATTTTTAACAACTTTTTGTAAAAATCCAACTCTTTCCAGATGGAATCCCGTCTCACTGGCGCCTTCCCAACTATAATCTATGTTACTTGTTCGCCATAATGAGAACTGAATCAAATCAGCTCTCTGTGTTAGTCACATCTCACATCTTTGTGTGTGCATGTCTGTGTTAGTCACCTCTAGTGACTTGGGCAGATGGTGCTCGTAAACCTGGGAGGGCCGACCATCTAAGGGCAGAATCCCCCTACAGAAAAGACAATCTGCTGCCTTGCAGGAAGATTGGGGACAATCAAAGGCTAGGGAAAGCAAACCCGAATAAAATGCTGGCTGAAATCGGATGCACTGGGCCACTGGCGCAGAACACAGTGCAACGTATTAATGGGTGTTCAGTCAGAGTGGATCTGACAGACACTAATTATGATGTTCTGTCTGTGGGGGCGATCAACACACTTAGCCTGACAGCTGACTTCATATGAGAGTCTGGAATCCTTACTCTGATTGAGTCCTGAACGCAGAGAGAGAGAGAAATCAGCTCTCTCGAGCTTGGTCATGTTACCACGATCATACCATTCACGAGATGACCTTCGAATTAAGCAGATCTCAGCGCGATTGAGTGACTTGATTGCTTCTCGGACAATTCTCTTTGTTAAATCTAATGCTCCCACTCTTGTATTACGCTCTTTTAACCTTTTAAAACGCTGGGACTGATGCACATTCAGGTTTGGGGTTCAAATGCTGGTTGAGGCAGAAATGTGTTCTGAACTACAAGGCTCCAGAGGGAGGTCCACCTGTCCTCTTTAAATCGGCACCTGAGATGTTCTCTGTGAAGGAAAGGCAGCGAGACAGGGAACTGGGCACCAGAGATATTCCAGGAAAGAAAGGCATTAAGACAGGAAACTGGGCCTGGGAAGAAAGGCAGCGAGGCAGGGAACTGGGCACCAGAGATATTCTCTGTGAAGGAAAGGCAGCGAGACAGAGAACTGGGCACCAGAGATATTCTATGTGAAGTAAAGGCAGCGAGACAGGGAACTAGGCACCAGAGATATTCTCTGTGAAGGAAAGGCAGCAAGAGAGGAAACAGGGCATCAGAGATATTCTCTGCTGGGAAGGAAAGGCAGCGAGACAGGGAACTAGGCACCAGAGATATTCTCTGTGAAGGAAAGGCAGCGAGACAGGGAACTAGGCACCAGCGATATTCTCTGTGAAGGAAAGGCAGCGAGAGATGGAACTGGGCACCAGAGATATTCTCTAGGAAGGAAAGACAGTGAGGAAAGGAACTGGACACCCCATCTCATGAAATTTAACTCAATACAATGACGTCACTAGCACTTCATTACCAAACATCAATTGTTATGGGGTTGCCTTTATCTTTATCTTTTCTCTGAGATTAATATTTTTGTTATAGAGAATCTGACTTTCCTCTCTTTCCAGTTAGATTGGGTTTGTTTTTGCCAAAGATAACAACAAGCTGACGTGAATTTGGCAATTTATATTTTCTTATCTTTATGTTGTACAACACATACTTAAGAATGAAGATAAGCATTATTCACTTTTATGAAAAAAGCCGGGTTTGACATATGGACGCGAATCATGGACAATTGTACAACATACAAGAATATCGTTGACTGCTAAACAATTATGCTTTTACCTAAAACTATTAGAAACCCATAGCCAGCTAAAATGAATAAAGAGAGCTTTATATGTTGGACCTGAGAACTGGTTGGTCTTGAGGCAAGACGCCGGCCTCGAGACAGAGAGGTTGTGAGTTCAAATCCCGGTCGCACCAATGAGCTGGGATTTTTATTTGTGATTTCTCTCTGCGGCAAATACCCGTGGTCTCAGCAGGGAGGCCCTTCTTGAAATGTCAATTAATCATGGACGGAGAAAATATGTCTGGAGTTATCTGCCTGTGCGGCGAGTGACCCCTGTGCACACAGCTGCCAGGAAAAAACGGATTAACACAAAATTCAGTTCCTAATCTCAAGGGACTTCGTCAGAGGTAAAAGCTGGCGAACGTAAAAAAAATAATAATAATATTATATTGGACCTGATGAAGTGTTTTGCCGAACCGTTGTACTTTTTTGTCTTATCTTTCTACTAGTTTAGCTACCCTATACCATTTTATGTTTATTTTAAAATCAATAATCAGGACTTTCTGAAAGAGAAAATAAACATTTTTTGGGCACCCATATTACGAGAAGGCACAGCGGAAATTGTTAACTGGAACATTGGCGGGATGAAGGGATAGAGGGGAGTATCATCATCATCATGTGCCATACCGGTTGGCGTAGGCGATCATGTCCCTCCACAATCTTCTATCTACAGTGCATCGTATCAGTTCTATTGTTGACTGTTTTCCATGCCATGACACTAAGCTATCCAGTATTTTCTCTCTTTGTCGCCCGCGATCTCTCTTTCCTTCTATTTTGCCAGTTGTAACCAAGTATTCCAACTTCCCTCTTCTCATGATGTGCCCGAAAAATGTTGATCGTTTCTTTCTGATGTTTTTTAAAAGCTCCCTTTTTGTGCTGGCCTCTTTGAGAACTTCCTCATTGGTCTTTTTAGCTGTCCAGGGAACTTTCAACATTCTTTTGAGAAATCCCATCTCTGTGGCCTCTAATCGTCTTTTCATTTGTGTGTCTACTGTCCATGATTAGCTTCTATGGGTCAGAATTGGTTCTATATAGCACCTATGAACTCTCTTTCTCATTTTTATTGACATAGATTTGTTGCATAAGATATTTTTCATTTTCTGAAATGCCATTTCACATGAGGGGAGTATAGAGCATGAATATCAGACAGTTGAAAGGAATGCTTTGGTGCGAAGCCAACAACTGAATTGATAAATAACTGCAAAGATAAGAAGGTTACGGAAAAGCATGATCGCCAACTCCAGCAGTCTGGGTACTTGATGATTTGTGCATGTGTTTCTAGATTTATGTGTGGATGTTTGAGTGATAGAAACACTTCTTATACCTGCGAGTTGCTGCCGATCTCGCTTCAATCCCCTTCGGAGACTTCTTCGCTGTTCCAATGCACTTCAATTCTGTGTCTCGTTTAAGCATGGCCTATTTCCATACACTTCTGCTCGTGATAGGATCGTTGTTGGTCCCTAAGCTGATGTCAGACATTTAGCGAGCTAACTAGCTAGATAGATAAGTTATGGATTATAGCTGAGTGTTTACAGGTTTAGCTATTGGTTCAGGGACTTCGTGGAACGTGGTGTTTTCAGAGTTAAATACAATGTTGGTTAACTATTTATCTAACGTGTCTATCATTTAATTAATCAGTCATTTATATGGTTGGACGTTAGTTCATTATTTAGGAAGTTATTAAGTTATTTTTTTAAATATAACAAGGTAACTGAGCTGGTTAATTGGTGATCTAAATCTTACGACAGCTTATATGTTGGGTAGTTAGATGATTGTTTAGTTTGTTAGTTGAATAGTTAGTTTATTGTTTAGTTAATTGTTTGAATAGTTAGTTCATTGTTTAATTAGTGGTTGAATAATTAATTGATTCTTTAGTTAGTTACTGTCTGTTTGTAGTGAAGTGTTAATTAGCTATATTACTATTTAGTAAGCTAGCTGATTGGTTAACTGAATAGTTATTTAGCTAGTTAATAGACTTGATACTATAGTTACGTGATATATTAGAAATATTTAATTTATCAGATAGTTAGATGGTAGTAGCTATATAATTAACTGGTCTATTAGCATTTTTGATAGACAGCTGGTAAACTAATTAATTAGTTATTTAGCAACTTATTTAATTAACTAGTTTGGTTAACCGGTAAGTTAATTTGTTTTACTACATTCATGAAATTGCTTCAGTAGCCGCGATAGCCCAGTGGTTAGAGAACTGGACAACACAGGACAAACGGTAGGGTTAGATCCCGATCGGCGCCTTCCGGGTTCACCCAGCCTTAAATGAGTACCGGGATTTTTTCTGGAAAAACAAAGCGGCACGGGCGTAATACCGACCATATTACCCAAAAAAATCATGTGCTGAAGGTCTGTAAAAATGTATGGTCACTAACACCAAATTCCCTATACGCCACTTGGCGTGACGGGCTCCTTACTTTACTTCAAATAACTAGCTCGCAAATTAACTATACGAATATAGCGAAGTATTTAGTTGATTAGTTAGCTGGAAAGATAAACAGATCCCGCGTACTTCAAACAAAACCTACTGCTGATAAATCTACTTGTATACAAACCACGAACAGGGAAAGTAACTCTATGAACCTTTCAGAGAAAGTAGCATATGAGTCTTTCTGATGATGCAATCGTTTGTGGTACCAGTGGAAAGTGACACCCGACAGGACAAACAACGATGTTTAACTCACGAGTAACATCCCCACAGATATGAACGTTCCTAGCCATCTTGAGAGTCTGAGCAGACGTTTCACCGTCCCCGTGAAGCGAGATCGATTCCAAGAGCAAACAAGAGACCTTAGTGACTTTTGTGAAAACTAGTAAGTGAACAAACACAGTCAGCAGATGGCTAGAGTAGCGAGAATTATTGGTTCCTGTAGATCGATGGTTATACACACTTGTTAAGCTTCTACACTGCGTCCATTTGTATTTGGTGTATGTTTTAAATCACATATATTTTATTGATTGTGTTTTCTTTGTTTGCGTTCGTCAGCTTTCACCTCTGGCGAAGTCCCTGAGTCTATGAACTGAATTTTGCGTGTTAATAGATTTTTCCCTGGCAGGCGTGCGCTCAGGGGCCCCTCGCTACACAGGCAGATAACTACGTCTTCAGATGTACTCAAATAAATTTTTATGTTCTTGAGTAATTAACGATTCAAGCCTGGCCTCGCTGCTAGGACCAGGGGTGGTTGCTGCAGAGAGAAATCACAAATCAAAATCCCATCTGGTACAGCCGAGATTTGAACACACAACCTCTCTGTCTCGACACCGGCGTCTTGCCTCGAGACCAACCAGTCTCCCAATCACGATTATAAGAGAAAGAGATTCGCCCCAAGGGACAACCAGACAGAATATAAAAGAAGGAGCAAGCCCATGTGAAAATTAATGCAAATTGTTATAATAGACATTTTTTGTTCAATTATTTTAAATGCATTACCAGGATTTGTTCAACCGGACAGAGCGCGTATATGTTTAAGGATAATTAAACCCTGAAGGCATCAATGAAGATCGGATCAAACCCCTTCCACCCAGATGACCAGATATATAACCACTGCGCACAACCTGGGTCTCTCGCGTATCTTATGTGTCACTAGATACCTTCCCTTGAAGAATTTATTTTTTTCAGTCATAGATATTTTCCACTCACCAGAATAGCCATGGGTATTGCTGATTTACCCAAAACAAGTTGACTTAGAAATATTCGCAACTCTCAGTGACGTATGTCTCTGTGAGATGGTGCGAAATAGACAACTGCCTTCTACCTCACTATTGTCCAACAAGCTGTGTTTGGACAGCTATCATCCCTAACAAGGAAATAACGCTAGAGGCAAAACGGGTACCCTACAATACACTGTTCATCCCAACGTTGTGATACCAATGCCAGTCCTGGACCCTAGATGCAAGAACAATAAGAAAAAATAACCTTTACTAAGATAAAATGTGTGAGACGAATGACAGGAAACAGCCTGAGAGATACGATCAGAAAT
The DNA here is from genome assembly GCA_032433765.1 of Megaustenia siamemsis. Taxonomy (NCBI): domain Eukaryota; kingdom Metazoa; phylum Mollusca; class Gastropoda; order Stylommatophora; family Ariophantidae; genus Megaustenia; species Megaustenia siamemsis. The sequence continues at coordinate 182,064,921 of JAVIAB010000092.1, forward strand.
GAAGAACTGAGAAAAAAGCTAGGAATAGCCTATGCCATATTATATATAAAGAAACAACAGATAAAATGGTTTGACCACGTGACAAGACAGAAAGATCAAAACACAACACAACGAGACATCAATAAACGTTGCGAGAATACCAGACCCAAAGGTCGACAACGAAAAAGATGGATTGGTGTAATATTAGAAGCACTAGGAAACATAACAGCAGCAGAGGCGAAAAGAAGAGCAAAATATCGCAAATTATATCTCCCCTCGACGCTGAAAGACAAATAAGGAAAGAAAGAGGAAAATAAAGAATTCGACGTCAATTGTGCTCTTTCTACAAACCTGGAGGACGATGCATACCGTTGGTCATCGTTGAGTATATCACTTTTGATTTAAAGCAAAAGGCATTATACAGAAGACTGGAGAGATTTCAATGGCAGGTTTCTACAAGACAAGCACAACAGATGCGCCTTGAGAGCGTGGTACACCAACTGCAAGCATTTTTTTGTTTCACCTGTCGTGAGATGTGGGCAGATGGGAGTCATTATTGAAAACCATAGCCAATTATGAATCATCATCATCATCATCATCAATTATGCCTTCTGGCGTAGGTGATCATGTCTCTCCACAATTTTCGATCTCGACATTTATTTATCATTTGCGTTGTTAACCTTTTGCCAAGCCATTCTCTTAGGCTGTCTGGTGTATTTTATTTGCTCCCCTCTATCTCTTCGTCCCTCGATTTTTCCAGTTGTTACAATATATTCCGTTGTGCCCTTCTTATTACATGGCCAAAAAATGATGATTGTTTCTTCCTAATATGGAAATTAGCTCTCTTTTTGCTTTGGCTTCTTTCAGAACGTTTTCATTACTCTTCTTAGCCCCCAATGGTATTCTAAAAAATCTTCTGTAAAACCACATTTCTACAGACTCCAGTGATTTTCTTGTCTGTTATTCCATTGTCCATGATTCGCATCCATATGTTAAGACTGGCTCTAGGTAACATTAAAGAACTCTTTATCTTGTTTTCATTGTCAAAAATTGATTGAACAGAATCTTCTGGAGTTTTTGGAAAGCTGCTACTGAATACAAGACACTGTGAGTAGTATCATGTTTACAATAATTATCAGCTTTTCTGAAATGACTCTAGAAGCATTAGTAATTCATGCGCTGTGCTGATATTTAAATGTGCTATCAGTGAAGAGATAGGAATAATAATTGTTATTATACGGATATCATAATGATGATTATAAGAGAAGGACAGCATAATAATAGGTATCAGTATAAAAATAAGTGATACTTTTTTGTATTAAAAATGTTTGAATTTTGTTCCCTCGTTTATCGCATCCTTGTTCGGTTTTTTTTTTAATTGCATGTTAAAGAATCCGGTGTTATTTTATTAGAATTAAGAGCTATATAATTAAGCGTATATTCTGAAGAGTGTACAATGCCTGCATAATTAGTATCCTCCTGTATGGCAGCGAATCTTGGACAACCTATGTAAAGCAGGAGAGGAGGCTAAATACATTCCATATGCGATGTCTACGCCGTATTCTTGGTATCACCTGGAAGGATAAAGTGACAAACGTGGAGGTCATGATTTGCACAGGCCTCCCGAATATCTACACGCTGCTCAAACAACGTAGGTTACCCTGGCTTGGCCATGTACACCGTATGAAAGATGGCCGCATACCGAAAGATATACTCTACAGACAACTTACAGATGGTAAAAGAACTAGGGGGCGCCCAAAACTTCGATTTGTAGATGTGTGTAAACGCGACATGAAGACTCTGAACATAAACCATGCAGCATGGGAAGGCAAAGCAGCAGACCACAATCTCTGGAAACACACTATAAAGGTTCACCTCAAACAAGAAGCAGAAAGATTCATAGAGTAAGAGAATACACGACGAAAGAAAAGAAAAGAAAAAATAACATTTGTCTGACGGAGGCTACTACTAAATTCTGAGGAGTAAACGTTTCTAACTTACGGTCAAAGTCTAAGCATATATTCTGAGAAGTAAACATTTTAAACTTATAATCGTCCAGTTAAACATATAATCTGAGAAGTAAACATTTTAAACTTATAATCGTCCAGTTAAACATATATTCTGAGAAGTAAACATTTTAAACTTATAATCATCCAGTTAAACATATATTCTGAGAAGTAAACATTTTAAACTTATAATCATCCAGTTAAACATATAATCTGAGAAGTAAACATTTATAACTTACGGTCACACAACTTGACATATTATACAGATCTCATATTTAAAACTTACATTTACACTATCATAATGATAGCACTCCAGCCAGTCGTGAAGTGCTACATGAGTCTTATATTTAATGAGAGAAATAATGGGAGCTGCAGGAGAACTGTAGCTAATGAGCTGGTCTACTGGGAACAGGGAGTCGCCTTCGATTGCTCAGGGCAACGCAAGATTCACCAATTCTTAAATGGCCCCGGATAATTTCTATCAAATAAGAAACCGGTCATGGCGTAATACTGGTCGACATTAGCACAATGATGTTGAAAATATGTCGATGGTTTAAAAAAATAAAGAGCTCAGACACCATCATCCTGATACAGTACAGGGCGTGGGTTGGTTCTTTTCAGAGATAAACATTTGAACGTTTATTATCATAGCTGAACATTTGAACGTTTATTATCATAGCTAAACATTTGAACGTTTATTGACATAGCTAAACATTTGAACGTTTATTGTTATAGCTGAACATTTGAACGTTTATTATCATATATGAACATTTGAACGTTTATTGTCATGGCTAAACATTTGAACGTTTATTATCATAGCTGAACATTTGAACGTTTATTATCATAGCCAAACATTTGAACGTTTATTGTCATAGCTAAACATTTGAACGTTTATTATCATAGCTAAACATTTGAACGTTTATTATCATAGCTAAACATTTGAACGTTTATTATCATGGCTAAACATTTGAACGTTTATTATCATAGCTGAACATTTGAACGTTTATTTACATAGCTAAACATTTGAACGTTTACTTACATAGCTTAACATTTGAACGTTTATTTACATAGCTAAACATTTGAACGTTTACTTACATAGCTGAACATTTGAACCTTTATTATCATAGCTAAACATTTGAGCGTTTACCTACATTGCTAAACATTTGAACGTTTATTATCATAGCTAAACATTTGAACGTTTATTCCCATAACTAAACATTTGAACATTTATTCCCATAACTAAACATTTGAACGTTTATTCCCATAACTAAACATTTGAACATTTATTCCCATAACTAAACATTTGAACATTTATTCCCATAACTAAACATTTGAACGTTTATTCCCATAACTAAACATTTGAACGTTTATTCCCATAGCTAAACTTTTCTTACTTTCAGCCAAAATAAAATAAATAGAAAAATTAAGTCAAACACTTGCTCGATGGTATCGCTTCAGATGATAACATTACCTTCTGTCACAAACCTCTGTGTAATAAATAAATATATCATCCTTTCCTAAACTAATATATCAGATCTAATAACTTCATTTTAATGACAAAGCGAAATATTTCACAACCTATGAAAGAAACAATTGATGTAAGAAATTATAGCTATTGAAGATTGCAAATTGGAATTTAAGTTTTTCTTATTTTTTCTTAAAATTTTTTTTTCGAAATTAGCACATCTTGTTATAACAAGAGAGCCACGTTATTTATTTTTTTTAATGTTTCAAAGGCTTTTCGTTTTTATCTATTTGTTCCAAAATAATTTATTATCTCAATTACCTTTCTATTCGCACGTCTCCATACGTTATCCTAATACGTTATATTATTATCACATTAACATGTTGTTTTGATATTCACACATCATCATCATTGAGTGCCGTCTCCTCATAGAAGGTTGGCTACCATAGAGCGCCATTCCGCTCTGTCTCTTGCTTTTATGGTGCAGGTTGTCATAGGCTGACTTCTCCATCTTTTGAAGTTACTCGTCCATGTTGGTCTTGGTCTGTATCAGCCTATTTTACCTTGTATTTTCTCTTCCAAGATTACTTTTAGTAGGATGATGTGTCTTTTAACATGCCCCAAAAATCACATTTGTCTTCTTTGAATCGTGTTTTAGTAGTTGTCTTTTAATTTTTAGATGTTTTAAGACCTCATCGTTTGTTTGGCTTTCTTTGGATTATTCCTTGATGAGGCTCTAATCTTTTTCATGGTGGTCAGGCATATTCGTCTTTCGTGTCCTGAATATGCCTCTTGTGTCCACGCATACCCATCGTTATATACACACATCTGCACTAGTTTATCTTTCACAACAAACTGTCTTTACATTATGTCCAACTTTATAATCACATTAAAAAAAAAATGTAATGAGCCCCCATCACGCCAAGTGGCGTATAGGGAATATGGTGTTAGTGATAATAAATTTTACAGACCTTCAGCACATGATTTTTGGGGTAATGTGGTCGGTATTACGCCCGTGCCGCTTTACTTTCCCAGAAAAAAAATCCGGTACCAATTTATGGCTGGGTGATCCCGGAAGCCGACGATTGGGATCGAACCCTACCCCTTGTCCCTTGTAGTCCGGTTCACTAACCACTGGGCTATCGCGGCTCCTTTATAATCACATAATCCCTAATCATTTTCTGTTATCAAAACGTAACACGATTCTACACTGCTTCATACACGTGATAATCCCTCCCACGTACCGACAGCCTCCAAAATGTTATTATAGTATCAACAAATTAATCAATTACTTCACGATAAACATTTCCAACAATCTATGCTTCTGTTCAACATTCTATCAAGCAGTCGGTCATACACCCCAACAATCTACGCTTCTATCCAACATTCTATCAAGCAGTCGGTCACACACCCCAACAATCTATGCATCTGTCCAACATTCTATCAAGCAGTCAGTCACACACTACAACAATTTATATTTCTATCTGACATTATATCAGGCAGTCAGTCATACACCCCAACAATCTATACTTCTATCTAACATTATACCATGCAGTCAGTCACACACCCCAACAATCTATACTTCTATCTAACATTATACTAGGCACTCAGTCATACACTCCAACAATTTATACTTCTATCTAACATTATACTAGGCAGTCAGTCATACACTCCAACAATTTATACTTGTATCTAACATTATACTAGGCAGTCAGTCATACACCCCAACAATCTATACTTCTATCTAACATTATACTAGGCAGTCAGTCATACACCCCAACAATCTATATTTCTATCTAACATTATACTAGGCAGTCAGTCATACACCCCAACAATCTATACTTCTATCTAAAATTATACCAGGAAGTCAGTCATACACCCCAACAATCTATATTTCTATCTAACATTATACTAGGCAGTCAGTCATACACCCCAACAATCTATACTTCTATCTAACATTATACCAGGAAGTCAGTCATACACCCCAACAATCTATATTTCTATCTAACATTATACTAGGCAGTCAGTCATACACCCCAACAATCTATACTTCTATCTAACATTATACCAGGAAGTCAGTCACACACCCCAACAATATATACTTCTATCTAACATTATACTAGGCAGTCAGTCATACACCCCAACAATCTATATTTCTATCTAACATTATACTAGGCAGTCAGTCATACACCCCAACAATCTATACTTCTATCTAACATTATACCAGGAAGTCAGTCATACACCCCAACAATCTATATTTCTATCTAACATTATACTAGGCAGTCAGTCATACACCCCAACAATCTATACTTCTATCTAACATTATACCAGGAAGTCAGTCACACACCCCAACAATCTATACTTCTATCTAACATTATACCAGGAAGTCAGTCATACACTCCATAATTTTGACTTTAAAAACCACACGTCCATACTTCTCGTCTCACAGGAAGCTGGACAACAAACTTCCGACCAGTCACCAGTTCAAACAATGATCTCTTCTGATTGGCGGCCTGTCACTGCCGCCTGTTAGTTACAACTTTCCGATCCAGACACCTGGGGATGCTAATTCAAAGGTCAGGGAACCACAGATTACAGCAACGTCTCTGAGGACACAGACATCCGGATTAAAGTGCAAGACTCATTTTGGAGAAAATCTATTTATAGAAGTGAGTTCAATGTACAGGAAAAGTAATCAGAAGCTGGAATCAATAGCAGTGCGCCCCCTCTCCCCCCCCCCCCCCATGTCGTTAATTATAGATCTTTGGAAGGCTTCAACAAATGCAAGGATATATATATATATATATATTATCCTGTAATATATGTCAACTGTTGTTGCAAGACAGCTTTGACAAGACGCAAACAAAAACAAAGATACCTGGCTGAAGTTTCTCAGTTTGTATTCTCTATTGATCACCTTTCTATCTATTGACCTTTCGAGCCGTAGCCGGCCCATAGGGCGTAGACCAAGATACACCTTCTCCTATATGAATTTTTTGTTCTTGCAGTTTTCTTTTAAAGATATTTTATCAAATCTCGCCATCTGTCTCTGTTCTGTGCAAGCAGTTCTATCTCATTGAGGGAGCCGATTCCTGCTGCTCTTGCCTCTCTCATCAATGTTCTTCTCAGTGCCTCCCTGGGTCTTCCTCTTTTTCTTTTACCTGTTGTTTCCCATATGAGGGCTTGCTTTGCTATTCGGTTATTATCTCTTCTCATCACATGTCCAACGTATGACCATCGTCTTTTCTTTATTACTGAAGATATTAGTGGTTGATTGGCGATTTCTCTAATTTCCTCTTTTGTTTTGAATTCGTTCCACTCTATACCAAGTATTTTCCTTAGACATTTATTTTCGAATGCGTTCAACTTTGTTTCTATATCTCTTGTTGTTTTCCAGCTTTCACACGCATACGTAAGGGTTGATAGTACATTTGATTTGAATAGCCTAAGTTTTGTGTTTGTGCTGATGAGTTTTGATTTCCATAACTTTTCAAGTCTTCTGAAAGACATTGCTGCTTTAGCTATTCACCTTTAGTTGATAGTAAGTACAAGATAAAGAGCCACGTCACGCCAAGTGGCGTATAGGGAATATCGTGTTAGTGACCATCATTTTTATAGACTTTCGGCACATGATTTTTTGGGGTAATGTGTTCAGTAATGCGCCCGTACCGCTTTACTTTCTTAGAAAAAAATCAGGTACACATTTAAGGCTGGGTGAACCAGAAGCCGTTGATCATGATCGAACCCGACCTATGAGTTCTGATGTACGCTTTTAGAGTACATTTGTCGTACAACAACTATCATTACGATGTACAATATTGATAAAGTGAAGGCGAATTGAGGTGTTTATGGACAAAGTGACACACTATCTAGAGAGCGCGTCCTAAAACAGCGTTGAGTTTATCAGCGACCTGCGACTAGCAGTTGGATATCAGAACAGTTTCAAATATTCTAAAAACGTCTATAAAAGTCGCAATATCGACGCCACTTCCAAGAATCCCTTGGTTAGAAACGTCGATGACAGAACCAGTTTTCACGAGAAATTCCCTATTCACGAAGAAAATGAGCTGCCTGTAAGGTTGAAGCTAGTACTAACAAGATGTTGTCATGCAAGTCTCATGTGGTTCTAAAGATTCCATTCAATCTTCTTCTTCTTCTACCTTTCAGCTCCCTGTGGAGCTAAGGTCTTCAACAAACACTTTCCAGGCCGTTTTGTTTCTTGCAATTCTTTTAAGATCGTCCCATGTCTTCCCCATCATCTTCATCTCAGCTTCAATCTGTTTTCTCCAATAATATTTTAGTCTTCCTCTTTGTCTCTTCTCCTGGGGATTCCAAAAAGGGCCTGTCGTATAATACTCTCATTTGGCTTCCGTAGTGTGGGTTCTATCCAGCACCATCGTCTTCGTTGTATCTCTTCGTCCACTGAGATTTGACTGGTACTTTTATATAATTCTATGTTAGTGATTTTGTCCTGCCATTTCCATCCTTTTATTCTGCGCAAGCATTCATTAATAAAGGTATGGCATCATCAGCAAGTACCGGGCCTACTGGCGTAGGTGATCATGTCTCTCCACAACTTTCGATCTCGAAAATTCTTTATAATTTCTGTTGTTGACCTTGTGCCAAGCCATTCTCTTAAGTTGTCTGGTATTTTCTCTCTTTGCTTCCCTCTATCTCTTCGTCCCTAGATTTTTCCAGTTGTTACAATATATTCCAGTTGCTATCTTCTCATTACATGGCAAAAAATGATGATTGTTTCTTCCTAATATTGGAAATTAGCTCTCCTTTTGCTTTGACTTCTTTCAGAACATTTTCATTAGTCTACTTAGCTGTCCATGTATTCTCAACATTCTTCTGTAAAACCACATTTCTACAGACTCCAGTGACTTTCTTGTCTGTTGTCCTATTGTCCATGATTCACACCCATATGTTAAGACTGGCTCTACACAACATTTAAGAGCTCTTTTTCTTGTTTCTATTGTCAAAAATGGATTGCATAGTATCTTCCTCATTTTGGAAAGCTGCTTTTGCCTGAGCCATTCTGCATCTCACCTCTTTTGTACATCTTCCGTCTGAGGTTAACAAAGTTCCCAAATATTTAAAGTGGCGATTCATGATTGTACAAAGAAGTTACAAAGGTGGTTTTCTGTTGCCTTCCGTCGGTTTGTTTACGGTTGGCTCGTTAGCCTTTGACCTAAAAGTGTCACCGCAAGGCAGTTGGGTTGTTTTACTTCGGGGTACCCTCCCTTAGCCTTTTACTCTCTCGAGCTTACCTGCAAGGCAGCAGGGCTGCCATAGGTTGTACTGTTTACTGAATACAGTAGCAGGTAAAATTACCTGGAAGGTCTGTATCTTCGTGTTTGTTAGCATTGTTGTTCTCCATGTTTCACAGCCATTCTATGCCCTAGTTAGAAGTTAATGTAGCCCGCGCATACAATTAGATGTGCAACAGCACAAGACACATCGTTATCGTCATCACATGGGGAAGGGGAGGAAAGGGGGGGGGGAAGGGAACTGTGTGGTCGAGGGGCACAACGTCAGCATCTAAAGGAGAAGATTCCCGGTTCGAATATCGCCACAGTCGGTGATTTATTTTCTCTTCGAGTACGTGTTCGTTACTTCGGGGATTAACCTACCTCTGGTCTCTATACAACGAGATTCTGCGATGAATAGTCCTCTCAGATAAGCAACTGCCCAGTGTGCACTTTGCGCAAGTTAAATAATTTTGCATATAAAAGTTACAAAGAACAAGCCAAAATATCCTTGGCCTAGCAAATTTATGAATAAATGTGATGCTTCGTGGCACAAAATTGGCAGATATCGGCGCATGTCGTCAACTAGTGACATCCACACCACGTACACAAGTCTGGATCATCGTTTGCAATGAACTGATATTATTATCATTATTATCATTATTATCATTTTTACTATTTTTATTATGACTATTGTGTGTGTGTGTGTGTGTATTAATATGGTTATGAATATAGGTTAGGAGCATCAGTATAGCCGTGTAATGACAAAGCGGTTAATGTATTTTCTGCATAATCGTAAGTTTACCTACCCTTTGTTAACTTAACAAAAAGTTTATATTAATAGCAATAGTATTTGAATCTGTGGATTTAAATTTGGCATGGCTGGGTATAGATATACAACAGCAATTGTATGTATTTGTAGCGTGTAGCGGATTAATTGTATGTGAAAAAGATGATTAGAGGACCCGGATGTGGGATGTATCAGAAGAATGTTGAGAGTTCCCCGAGCAGCTGAAAAAATACACCGAGGAAATTAGCAACGAGGCTAATATTATCCAAAAGCTCATAAAAACATCAGAAGGAAACAAACGATATTTTTTTCTGGCACATCCTGAGAAGGAGAAAGTTGTAATATTGGCAAAATGCACGGGAAAAAAAATTCGCGGACGACAAGGAGGGAAGATACTAGACAGTTTAATGCCGCGGCACGGAAAGTGGTTAACACAGAATTTAAACCATGCACTGTATACAGGGAATCGTGTAAGGATATGATCGCCTACGCCAACCGCTGTGGCACATTATGATATGTATATATATAGTTTAGTTTGACGGTTATACAGAGTAAGTCTGGATTCTGGTGTATGTGTATGTTATGAAGTTGGGGAGGAAAGGTGTTATGTCGAGTGTTGTCGCAGCGTGATGCTTAGGTTACGGTTATTATTTCACCCCGATTAGAAAATATTTGTTTAACCGTACCTATAAACGAAGCAATCATCATTTTTTTAGCCTTGTAATGAGAAGAGAACAACTGGAATATATTGTAACAACTGGGAAAATTGAGGGGCGAAGAGATAGAGGGAAGCAAAGAGAAAAAATAACAGACAGCTTAAGAGAATGGCTTGGCAGAAGGTCAGCAACAGAAATGATAAATAGCTGCCGAGATCGAAAATTGTGGAGAGACATGATTACCTACGCCAGTAGGCACGATACTTGATGATGATAATGATAAATGAAAGACCTGCGAAAGTCAAATTGACAACCAACAAATTTGTTACATTTATATGCACCCGTGCAATTATCTATCCAAACTCTACTATCGTCTCTTGGATCTAGCATATTTTAAGATGCTGATTTAGTTGCATATACAACTAGGTTGTACTATTTCTTTTTTTTTATATAAACGTGTTCACGTAACATAATTTGACTTAATTTTCTTTTTTTTTTTTTGTAGATAAAAATTTTTATTTTTCATGTATTTATTTTTTAAAAAATAATATGGCTTCTATAGTGATATTTACAATTGTCTTCATGTCTGTATATTCTAACATTTAATATAATCAATTTCAGAACCAACAAGCTAAACAACATAGACCTAATAAGAATGGCCTTTTGCAACACACGCCCATTATCAGAATCCGAGGAATATTACTACGCTGATTCAACCAATGTCGAGTCTGACAGCATATCACGTGACATCCATAAGATCAGCAAGCGTTCGTCGTTTGAATCTGACAATGCGTCCTTGACATCTATGCTTCCAGGAATTACAGGGGAGTTAAGTATAAGTGAATTTAAAAAGTTTTCTAATTCTAAATCAGACATGGGAATAAATACTTCAGTGGAGGGCAGTCCACGTAGTTGTGAAACAGTGGAGCTGTGTCGACCTTGGAGGAAGAAAGGTCACCAGAAGCTATGCAGATTTACATATGTGTTGATTGTCTACACACTAGGGATTCTTATCATTAACGTCTTCCCTGTGGTCAACAAGAATAACAGTGCAGAGATGGATGGTAGAATCTGGTCGCCAGACGAGGGCTGGGATAATCAACTGACAATGGAAAGGCAGAGGCGGTCCGTCGTCGCTACAGAAAGTCCATATGAACCAGAAGGTTGGTTTTGTGTGTTCTATGATAAACATTTTCATTTCTATAATTAACACAACTGTTTGTTTTCATGTTACAGTGATGTCTTCATTCAAACTTTGAACATTTTGCTTCATTTATGAATGAAGATATACCGAGTCTACTAGCTTCCACTCATTCTTAAGTTTGCTGGTTTCAATTTGTGACATCACAAACCAAAAGGTAGCGCTTTTAGCTAAAATGTCTCTCTGTCTAAAAAGTGTTCCTTGTTGCAGTTTCCTCATATTCCAAGTCCGGCTTACTACCGGAGCTACTGAGTTTAGTGTTCTGTGCACACCGTGAGTTGTATTTTTTATCCGCATCGTATTTCGATATTCCGATTCCTTACGATAAATGATGATATCGTATGGCGAAGGGCAGTTCAGCTGCGTTCACTTTCGGTGCCGCTTGGCCTTATGTCTTTTGGCGTGTGCTGTAGCTGCTATGATGGGGACTGCAGCTGCCTTTCTTTGTTTGGATCCTTCAATGGAATGAGTTTTAATTCGGATGATTCCACTTTAATATTGACAATATATTATACCAGTCATAAATGTATTAACATGCCTTTGATAATATATCATGCCAGATATAAAGAGATTAACACGTCTTGAGAAAAAATATTATGTAAAACAGATTTGGATAGACATATCTCAGAGTAAGTATTACAGCTTATCTCTTCTTCAAGTTTATTCACATACACATACACGCACACACACACGTTCACACGGACACTCACATGAGAGCGATCATGGACATACACACATAATTAATTCTTTCTTTTCCATTCTGTCCATCCTGCATGCTCTACATATTGCTGAATTAATATGTCTGCCACATCACAACAACATATTTCCAGCTTTACTGCCAGCCGTCCCTGCACTGTTAACTTTTCATTCACGTTTTATGTCCAACAATTTACTGTCACATTACACCGTTCTTTCACAAGTCGACAAAAAACATCAACAATGAAACTATCAAATTGTTGCTACTCCACAAAAGTCAAAGGTCATCTACAAATGTTTTTCAGCATTTGTTGATTTGTTTGAATGATCTAATCCGAAGATTAATTCTCATCAAATATTGACACTCAAGATTGGACTTCACGTAAAGAAATAAACATATGACGTTGTCAAGAATTAATCTCGTGAACACAAATGACATTATTTTAGAGTGCAAGAAAGTGAATGACGTGAATAGATTCACTTGTTTTATTATTGAAAGAGAAGATGAAAGTGAAGAAATTACAGGAACGGCTGAAAAAGCTTGGGTGGGTTTCTTGTTACAACTGAACAATATCATCATGTGCCATACCGGTTGGCATTAGTAAAGTAAAATGCCCCGTCACGTCAAGTGGCGCATAGGGAATATGGTTTTAGTGACCATCATTTTTACAAACATTGGGCACATGATTTTTGGGGTAATGTGGTCGATATTACGCCCGTGCCGCTTCATTTTCCCTGAAAAAATCTGGTACCCATCTAAGGCTGGGTGAACCCGGAACATCAGGATCAAACTCGACCTCTTGTCCTTTTTAGTGCAGTTCACTATACTGGTGATGGTCACTTGGATTTTAGTGGTGCATACAACTTGTTGATTCGGTAACTTGTCGGTCTCCAAACTAACAGGCCACGGGGTTCGAAACCCGGTAGGGGCAAACGCTTTTTTTTTAATCAATCGGGATGTGAATTATAAAACTCAGGCCGACCCGATTACCTCATGGCGGCTGCACTGGACTTTATTCTCCGGTCCTATAAGCTCTCTGCCCCCCCCCCCCCCCGGCAGACCTCAGTAATGGAATAATGTGGTAAAGATAATTTTTTTTCTTTCTATGTAACTGCTTCTGTAGAGCGTGTTGTGCTCAAGTCACTGTTGCGTTGTAAATGGTGAGAAGTCGGTTCTCTAGACTTGATAAATCAAATATTCATGCTATCTGTGAGATGAAACAACTTCAACATATAACACGGACAGAGCAGCAGACCTGATCCAGAGAACAACAATCCCTACATTGCTACGACATTCATGTATATGGCAAAACAATATATCATAGCAACAACATAACTGTAGCTGCAAGAGTGAAATGTAGAAATAATAAAAGATATGATAAAAGGATGGAAAGAAAACAAAAGAAACGATGAAGTCTTAAAACAACTAAAAATTAAAAAAGAACTACAAACACAATTCTTACAAGACAAATGAAATTTTGGAGGCATGTTAAAAGACACAACAGCCCACTAAAAGTAATCTTGGAAGAGAAAATACAAGGTAAAAGAGGCATAGGCAGACCAAGAATAAGAGGGACGAGTAACATTAAAAGATACACAAGTCTGCTTATGACCACCTGAACCATCAAAACAAGAAACAAGAGTGGAATGGCGCTCCATGGTAACCAGGTTTCTATGCTGAGACGACATAATGATGATGATAAAAGAATAAATCAAGACAGAATATATAAGTTGAACATGCCCGACAATTAAAAATTAAAATATTCAAAATGTAAATTTTGCACGAAATATATCATCAAAATATAAGAAGCAGCTCATTGAGAGATCGAAGAATAATTTCTATAGAGAGAGTAAGTCAGTCTGTTCCCAGTTCCACACTTGCGCCTTTTCTTCCTAGCATTCTTGTTACCAAACACGTTTCCTATTCCCAAACCCCAACTCGAAAAAAAGGTGACCATTAAATCACATAAGTGTAAAAATGATAGTGTCTGGTTTTGCTTCAATCGTCGTATTTAATATGAGCAATTTCAGAAACAGGAAACTAATTTAAAAAAAAAAACACAAAAGTGACAGCGCTGACTGAAGCATCATCAACCAGGTACAATGAAATTTAAAAAAAAACGTGTTAGGAGTTAAGTACACACCGTTTACAAGAGTCTGTTTACTCTAGAATATCAGAGGACGCGAGCAACCCCAGCAAAAAAGAAAAATGTGTATTTTATTGAATTGCTGACGGGAAACAACTGGGCATTCAGTAGCTAGAGAAAACGAGTCCTCTAATGGGAGTGGGCACATACCACAAAGTGCAAGACTCGAGCTAGATACGTTTAATGAATGACGTGTCCAGTTTCTAGCGGTTAAACTTTTGCAGAGGTCAGATAGCAGCTCCGAGAGTTATTCTAGAACAATAAAGGATGTCAGAATGAAAGGTTTACATTTGTAATGGAAATCTTAGTTTTATATGAGTTTATAATAGTTTTTGTATACATATGTAATTGCTTGTGTGTATATATATATGTAGAAAAAAAATATATGTATACATGAGTTACAGAAAATGATTGTCATTGTAGTGATGGAAAGTTAAAGTACAAGAGAGAGAGAGAGAGAGAGAGAGAGAGAGAGAGAGAGAGAGAGAGAGAGGAGGTGTGGAAGAGCGGTAATTAAAATTAATGTGGTATTAAATTAAAGGATACATTGTTTCATCGTTAATCTAGTAGATAAACTGTCTCTTATAATCTGATTAACCTAAACCTCTTATAATCTGATTAACCTAAACAAACCACCGCTTCGGATCGGAAGGTCTCAAGTGGGACAAACACAAGCAAAAAGAAGAAGATTACTTTTTTTTAAAATCGGTCGTCTGCTTTGTTCGTGCTGGTTGAAGACGACTCGAGTAGAAACCTTAGTTTGCTATTTAGCCTTGTCCATCCCGTAAAGCTGGAATACCCCTAATTGTATTTGACGGGTTCTACATCAGCTTCGCGGAACCTAGACGGTATCCATTTCTATTTTCATTACAGGAAAGGTCCGAGTTCAAATCTGTTGTTTCTTTATGACGTTACCCTCCCTTGATCTCTCCGGTAGAGAGATCCGATGTCTAGCCTTCTCTGATAACGGCAGTAAATGGGAGGTCTCGTGTGCACTCGCGCATGTTAATGAACCAGTTAAAATCGAAAAAAGTAGGCCACAAATATGACCGCTGCCCGGACAAATATTATCAGTAGAAACCTCCCCACACCATGGTTCCCAGGTCGTGCGACGGAGTTCGTACACGTGAGCCAGGAGTAAACCAATTTTTCTCGAAATTCTTGAGGGGGATATCGGAGCACCTATTGGATCGTCCAGTGTGCAGTGATGATGATCTTACCAACAAAACAAAAACAGATATAATCTATTCCGAACTTACTGCATTTTGGAGCCAACTCAAATGAGAAGAATGGCGTCTTTGATAATAAAAGACTGAGCGAGAAAGTTCATGTCACAAGTGGAGATCTAAAGGGTGCTGCAATCTTGTCTTCACGGACGAACTCCAGAGAGGGTCGATCAATGGGTACCATAACTTAATTTTGTTACAACTTTAGCACAAATCCAAATTATAATTCTTTTTTTAGTTGTTGCGTCTTAAAACTTTAGTTTTCAGTTAATTGTAAAATATGCATCTTGTGACTAGTGAAATCAAAGTTTTAATGGTTTTCTGGAACGCGTACCGGTCCTTACCGGTTGAACTCATTTTTCTCTGTTTCCCAAACTTTGTAACTTCCCTTCTTTCTGTAAGTCTTTTTCTACTATCCCCCCTCCCCCACTCCCTTTTGTGCCTCAGTTATATTTCTTTCCTTTCTTACCTTCCTTCTCTCTCCCACCCTCCCTCCCTCCCTCCATCCCTCTCTCTCTCTCTCTCTATCTCTCTCTCTCTCTTTCTCTCTCTCTCTCTTATTTTCTTTTCTCTTCAGAAAAAAAAAACAATATTTCAAAATGACCAACAAATAACAAATATGAAACAGGAATATCAAACATCGCCTACTGAGTTCATTAAAAAATCCACAAATAAAAACGTCAATGCGCCACACTACTCCGCAATTTACGAGTGACGTCTTACATATTTTGCGATGCGTTTCGAGCATCTCATCCTCACTCGTTCAGAACTCAGCGCTAAAATACTACAATTTACATACCGACGTGACGATTTCCTTTCTCGCACAGTTTGGAAACTACTGATCTCAGTGTAACGATTCTGTCTTTCCTGGTTATCCTTCACGTAACAAGATTTGCAGACGTGTAATTAGTTTCCAGTTGTTATCGTTCAACACGTTATCCAATGGAATGGCAGGAGGAAATGTTACTGGACAGGGGATATAATTCAGGCAGGGCCAATATTCCACCTATCTAGTGTCCTGTCGAGCTGAAGATTGCACATAGCTCAGAAATTACAGACTCTTGTGTCCGATGATCTTTCAACAGTTAGACCTTGCACAGGACCTGCATTGTGTCTCACCACACGGCTCTGTTCTGGGCGAGTTGCTCAAACTCGTCACGGGAGCTCATGCCTTTTATTTCTGCCTCCCACCTCATTGTTCTTCTTAGTGTTTCTCTAGGACGGCATCTTTTTTTGTCTTTTACCCTCTGGTTCCCATTTCAGGGCCTCATTTGAGATTCTTTTGTTGTCTCTTCTCAGCACATGTCCAGCATATGACCACCTTTATCTCTTGACTATAGTTGATATTTATATATTCGGAGCCGTGATAGCTCAGTGGTTAGTGAACTGGACTATCACGGAAAAGGGGTAGGGTTCGATCCCAACCGACGGCTTCCGAGTTCACCAGCCTTAAATGGATACCGGATTTTTTTTCTGGGAAAGTAAAGCAGCACGGGCGTAATAGCAACCACATTACCCCAAAAATCATGTGCTGAAGGTCTGTAAAATATAGGGTCACTAACACCATATTTCCCTATACGCCACTTGGCGTGACAGGGGTACTTTGCTTACTATAGTTGATATTGTTGGATGCTTTGTCATTTCTCTTATTTTTCTGCACTATTCTTGAACTCATACCTTGGTATATAAAGTATTTTCCTAAGACATTTGTTTTCAAACACATTCCATTACTTGACCTTCAGATTAACTCCCTTGCCTTATCCAGTTGTATTATCAACAAGAAAATGTTCAGAGCTTCTTCTACCTTTTTAGCTCCCAGTGGAGCATAGGTCTTCAACAAACACTTTCCAAGTCGTTCTGTTTTTTGCAATTCTTTTAAGATCATTCCATGTCTTCCCCATCATCTTCATCTCTGCTTCAATCTGTCTTCTCCAAGAATTCCTTGGTCTTCCTCTTTGTCTTTTCCCCTGGGGATTCCAAAAAAGGGCCTGTTGTGTAATACTCTCAGTTGGCTTCCGTAGTGTGTGTCCTATCCATCGCCATCGTCTTCGCTGTATTTCTTTATCCACTGGTATTTGACAGGTACATTTCCATAATTCCACGTTAGTGACTTTGTCCTGCCATTTCCATCCCTTTATTCTGCGCAAGCATCCATTAATGAAAGTCTGTACCTTCGTGATTGTCAATTTTGTTATTCTCCATGTTTCACAGCCATATAATAGAACTGACTTAACACTGGAGTTGAAAATTTTTATTTTTGTATTTAGCCTAATTTCTTTGGATTTCCATATGTTTCCCAGTGCAATGAAAGCTCCTCTTGCTTTTGATATCCTTATTTTGGTATCATTTTCTGTCCCTCCCTCTTTATCTATATTACTGCCCAGATATATATAAGATTGTACGTCTAGTAGAGGTATTTCTCCTAGTTTTATTTGGATCTCTCATCTAATATACTCATTTTATCTTGCATCTGTTGGTGGCTGTGTGATAGGAGAGCTATGTCATCAGCAAAGTCTAAATCATCAAGTTGTTTGGTCAGTGACCACTGGATCCCATTTCTGTTGTTTTGAGTTATTTTCATAATCCAATCTATGGCCAGTAGAAAGAGAAATGGAGACAGAAGGCATCCTTGCCTTACTCCTGTTCTTATTTCCAATGCTTCTGTAAGCTGTCCTTCATGCACCACACTACATTTTGTTCCTTCATACATTGCTTTTATCAGGTTAATAAACTTTATGGGGATTCCATAATGACTCAGCAACTTCCAAAGCATTCTTCTGTCTAAACTATCAAATGCCTTTTCGTAATCTATGAATCCAATATAAAGTGGGGATTTTAGTTCTAAACTTTGTTCAACTATTATACGTAGAGTATTTATTTGATCAGCACATGATCTGTTCTTCCTAAAACCTGCTTGTTCATCTCTCAAGGGTTTCTCTATGACCTCTTTTAGTCTCTCCAGAATGATTCTGCCTAAATTTTTTCCTGGCACTGATAGTAGCATAATTCCCCTATAATTTGTGCACTCCTGTAAACTTCCTTTCTTTGGTAGTTTGATCATATAACCTTCTCTCCAGTCTTTAGGTATTTCTTCCCTCTCCCAAATTTTATCCAATAGATCATGTAACATCTTGGTAGAGGTGATAATATCTGCTTTGATGGCTTCCGAAGGAATTTCATCTGGTCCTGTGGCTTTACCATCTTTTAATAGTTTGATGGCTTTCATTATTTCATCTTTGCTTGGTTTTCCGCAGTTAACGTGTAACTCTTCTCCTGCTGGTAGTATATCTGGAGGATTATTTGAGTTCAGAGCTTGTTCCATCACATTTATTCATATTCCCTACATCCTTCATTGTCTTCTGCTAACTTTAAACTCTTTCCCTATGGTCCAACAACAATTAGATGCAGTTGTGTTTCTCGTGTCCCTTTCCTTCAGCACTAGATTATTGTTTCCACATTTATTTTATTGTCGAACTAACCAGCCTGCTGCAGGTTTGTTCTTATTCCTCTTTCCTTCCTCCTCTGCCTTTCAGCGTCGAGGGAAGATATAATTTGCGGTCTTTTGCTCTTCTGTTTGCCTCTGCTGCTATGTTTCCTAGTGCTTCTAATATTCCATCGATCCATTTTTTTCGTGGTCGACTCTTGGGTCTGGTGTTCTCACAACGTTTGTTGAAGGCTCGTTGTGTTGTGTTTTGTTCTTTCTGCCTTGTCATGTGACCAAACCATTTTATATGTTGTTTCCTTATATATTATATGGCGGAGGCTATTCCTAGCTTTTTTCTCAGTTCTTCATTTCTGATCTTATCTCTCAGGCTGTTTGCTGTCATTCGTCTAACACATTTCATCTCCGTAGAGGTTATTTTTCTGATTGTTCTTGCATCTAGGGTCAAGGTACACAACCTAGGGTCCAACACTGCCAGATACAAGAAAATTGATAATGAAATACGAAAAATGTGCAAAAAGGTAAAAAAAAGACTGGCTGAACCAAAGATGTCTAGAAGTCGAAACTATGGAAAGTAAACAGAATTTAAGAGGAATGCACACATAAATAAAAAGAATGACTAATAAAGACAAAAAAGCTGCAGGAAGTGGATGTATAGCAAACAAAGAGGGAAGAATGCTAACAGACAACAAAGATATAATCGATAGATGGCAGGAATACGTAACAGAATTATTTCATGACGAAAGGGACAAAAAACCATTTATAAAATGTACATCCAGCTATAAAATCCTAAAATCTGAAGTATAAAAAGCTATAAAAACAATGAAAAAGTGAAAAACAGCAGGTCCTGACAATATACAGATAGAGATAATAAAGGCACTAGAAGATTTTGGCATTGAAGTGATCACATACATATGCAATGACATCTACCATACAGGATACATACCAAATGAAATAAAAACATCAACTTTCATTGCCTTGCCTAAAAAGAATGGTGCAGTTGAATGCAGTGATTTGAGAACAATAAGCCTAATGAGACAGGTAACCAAAATTTTACTAAAAGTTATACAAGGAAGAATTCATAATAAAATTGATATTGAATTATATGAGCAGCAATTCGGATTCAGGTAAAACAGTGGGACAAAAGAAGCCATATTCAGCATAAGGACATTGATTGAAAAGTACACAGAAGTAAACAAACCAAAATATGCCTGCTTCAAAGACTACACCAAAGCATTTGATAGAATACACCATAATCAACTTATAGACTGCCTAAAAGACATCAATCTGGATGACACAGACATACGACTAATATGTAATTTGTACTGGGAGCAAACAGCAATAATAAAATATAACAAGGAGAACTCTACACCCATTGACATAAAAAGAGGAGTAAGACAATGATGTAATCCTATCGCCAAGCTTGTTCAATTTATACACTGAGCAAATCTTTTAAAATATCACTGAGATGCCAGGCCTAAACATTAATGGAAAGATAATCAATAACCTAAGATATGCTGATGATACTATTCTACTAGCAGAAAATCCTAAAGATCTACAACAATTACTTAAAGTAATGAACATGACAAGCAAAAAATATGGACTAGATATGAATACCAAAAAGGCTAAAACTATGATCTTAAACAAAGAAGATACTCAAAATCCACAAGTGGATATCAAAATAGAAGGAATAGACCTGGAGACAGTTCAGAACTACAACTACCTTGGATATACTATAACCAGTGATGGGAAATGTGCAATTGAAATAAACAAAAGAATAGGAATGGCAAAAAGTAAAATGTTAATGTCATGAAGAACATACTAACATCAAAACAAATAACACAAGGGCTAAAACTAAGAATAGCAAAATGTTACATCTTCTCAATATTCCTATATGGTGCAGAAACATGGCCATTAAAAAGAACAGAGAATTGAAGCCTTTGAAATGTGGATATATATAAGAATAGGTAGAATTGAATGGAAGGAAAAGGAAACAAACGGCAAAGTCTTAAAACAACTAAAAATGAAAAGAGAACTACTAAGCACAATTCAAACAAGACAAATAAGATTTTTGGGCCATGTTAAAAGACACAACAACGTACTAAAAGTAATCATAGAGGGGAAAATACAAGGTAAAAGAGGCAGAGGCAGACCAAGACTAACATGGACGAGTAACATAAAAAGATGGACAAATCAGCCTATGACAACCTGCAGCATCAAATCAAGAGACACGGCAGAATGCCGCTCCATGGTAGCCAACCTTTGTTGCGGAGAAGGCACTCGATGATGATGATGATGATGATGATGATGATGATGATGATGATGATGATGATGAGATAAAGGGAAGCCAAGAGAAAAGATACCAGACAGCTTCAGAGAATTGCTAGTCACAAGTTCAACAACAGAAATAACAAATAACTGCCGAGATCGAGAGTAGTGGAGAGACATGATCACCAACTCCAGTAGACAAGGTACTTGATGAAGATGATGATGATAATAGTGTTGGTACTAATTATATTGCATTTTTTTTCTCAAAACGTAAGTATCGACAAACTCGCTTCTTGTTTAACCTTGTATTTGTTTGCCTTTATGAAAACTGGAAGAAACATACATGCACGTGTGTAAATCTTCTACAACAGTTGGCCATTTCTGTGGATTTTTACACATAGGCTCAGCACTTGCCAAAGTGATTGATAATTATTATAGATCGCTCCCGTCTACACTTGAACATCATTAATAACAGTGATCTATTATATGAAGGCAACGATGCTGCACGCATGCAGGTGGTCACAAGAATAGCACGCGGTCTGTCGGTGTCTGCCTGTTGCAATTGCAGGAATAAATGGTCAACACACACCCACACACATAAATGCATACATACATATTTAAATATATAAATATATGTATATAAAATTGCATGGAGATAACACACATGAAGTCTAGACAATTACACATTCATCTACTTCTAAATATATATTTATAGAGATAAATCTGTCTTTATTTATCGCTACAACCTTTAAAAAATGCTAGTCTGGTAATATGTGTTATCTTATAGCTAACGTGAACTTCCAAGCAAAATAAAACAATTTATATGTGTATGTCATATGTTGTGAGCAGTACACAAAATATAAAAGAGAGTATATGACAGGGGGTTCGCACTTTCATAGTAAGATATTTATTGTCAATTTTTTTTTAAACAGAAAAAACAACTTCAAAAGGATTCATATTTTTTTAACTAAAATGTTTAGTATTGCTGAGGTATGTCTGAATTATCGATTCGTGCTATTATAAATGATTAACAATAGAGTGGTGGTAGTGTTAGAGTTTGTAAAGTAACTATAATTCGATGTTATGTAATAAATGATTAAATTATGTCAGAAGTTGTAAGAAACTCTAGGGTAATGCTAGAACATGTAAGAAAATATGACATTGCGCTAGAATATGAAAGGGAGCAGTCGTTAGAAGAAATTGTAGGCTGGTACTATAATGCGTGGGTGTCCGGTTAGCGCAATCGATAGGCGGTTGGCTTACCACGGCAACAGCCGGGGTTCGTTCCCTGGCGAGGACACCTGGGTTTTACTAATTCCCTAAAAATTAGTGGGAGCCGCGATAGCTCAGTGGTTAGTGAACTGGACTACTACGGACAAGGGGTAGGGTTCGATCCCAACCGACGGCTCCAGGTTTACCCAGCCTTAAATGGGTACCGGATTTTTTCTGGGAAAGTAAAGCAGCACGGGCGTAATACCGACCACATTACCCCAAAAATCATGTGCTGAAGGTCTGTAAAATATAGGGTCACTAACACCATATTTCCCTATACGCCACTTGGCGTGACGGGGGGTACTTTACTTTTTTACTTACTATAATGCGTAAAAAAAATGTATAGAGTAATGCGAAACATTTTGAAGAAGCTATACTTAGATAACATATTTTAATTAATCTTGAATTGAAAAATTGCTTGTTTGTGTTTCTCTTGAAGACAGAATATCTTACAATCAAAGTGTTTCTTTTTATCTGACAAAATTAAGATACAAATAATTTACAATCTGCAAACATCGCTAGCTGGTAACAGAAACTTCAGTCCAGCAATGTGCTAGTGCAGCTGTGAGCACTGCTGCGGTGGTTCACTGGAATCCAATAACTTGAAAATGTAGTAGCCTCAAATTACCTTGCAATGACGACCATATATAAAAAAATTATGACATGCTTCTAGTTAGTTTGTTAGTTAGTTAGTTAGTTTGTTAATTTGTTAATTAGTTTGTTTGTTTGTTAATTAGTTAGTTAATGTATTTGTCAGTTAGTTTGTTAGTTTGTCTGTTTGTTAGTTTCTAGTTAGTTATTTAGTTTGTTAAATAGTTAGTTTGTTTGTTAGTTTGTTAGTTTGTTTCTTTGTTAGTTTGTTAATTAGTTAGTTATTTTGTTTGTTTGTTAGTTTGTCTGTTGGCTAGTTAGCTAGTGTATTAGTTTGTTAGTTTTTTGTTAATTAGTTAGTTTGCTTGTTTGTTAGTTTTGTTAGTTTGTTTGCTAATTAGTTTGTTTGTTCCCTAGCTTGTTTATTTCTTAGTAGTTTGTATATTTATTTGTTAGTTTATTTGTTATTTTGTTTGTTTATTTGTTAGTTAGTTTGTTGTTTACTCTGTTAATTTGTTTGCTAGTGTGTTATTTGTGTGTTAGTTAGTTTATTTGTTTGTTAGTTTGCTTGTTAATGTGTCTGTTTATTAGTTTGCTAATTTGTTTGATAGTTTCTTTATTTTTGTTAGTTTTTTTATTTGTTAGTTTGTGTGTTCGATGGTTTGGTAATTTGATTGTTTGTTTGTTTGTTTGCGTTTGCCAGGTTTACATCTTTACCGAATTCAAACGGGCTGATTTTTTTTCGTAAATGTCACTTTTCCAATGTT
This sequence comes from Megaustenia siamemsis, assembly GCA_032433765.1. Classification (NCBI taxonomy): domain Eukaryota; kingdom Metazoa; phylum Mollusca; class Gastropoda; order Stylommatophora; family Ariophantidae; genus Megaustenia; species Megaustenia siamemsis. Next base: position 182,088,679 of record JAVIAB010000092.1, read on the forward strand.
TCATACCGATAGCAATGTGCTCGTCTATCCCTCGCCATGCAGGCAGATATTATCTGACTTCAAAGGTTCTCTAATTTGTTCATCGCAGTGACGTTTTACATTTTGGGTTGATTTTTTACTACTTCCCAAAAATATTGGCTTGACAACAGCTATTCGCGGTCTAGTCGTTTCCACTTCCAATTGCCAAGGGTTCTTTTAACATCCTCATGTTGCACACAAGGACCTCCGATTCTTTCGCAGCCATCCGAGCGGGCCAGGCTGGTTATAGGGTCTGTCTACGCAGATATCAGGGTAAAGCTACGATGAAACTACGGATTATATATTTTTGTTAAATTACCACCGCTGTGGTGTGGAGCGAACCCTGGACTCACTTGTTCAGAGACGTTTTACTCTGTGGACTACCCAGGTTCCTCATCCCCCTCCCCCAACCATAATTAAATTGAAATGCCTATGCCGTTTCCGGGAGGTAAAAATAACTTTTAAAATGAAAAAAAAATTGGTAGACCGAAAACTAATACTAAGAAGATTATAGACATGATCTCCGGTAATTGCTGCTAGAAAAAAGATTAGCAGCGACTTGGACTGCTCACTGTAAAGTTTGTTTGGAAAGACACAAGTACATAGCATGGCATTTGGTTGTTCATTAGAGTGGCAGGAAGTGAAATAAATGATTGAAAGCTCAAGATAGAGATTGTGGTAAGATTAAGTTTCTTTAAAATGAGTTCATTTATGTCTTGATTGTACGGCTTGTGTTTGAGTGACATCTCTCGAGATGATAGTACTTTGGTGACTCCTATTGAGTTGATAGTACTTTGGTGACTCCTGCTGAGATGATAGTACTTTGCTGACATCTCTCGAGATGATAGTACTTTGGTGACTCCTATTGAGTTGATAGTACTTTGGTGACTCCTGCTGAGATGATAGTACTTTGCTGACATCTCTCGAGATGATAGTACTTTGGTGACATCACTCGAGATGATAGTACTTTGTTGACATCTCTCGAGATGATAGTACTTTGGTGACTCCTATTGAGTTGATAGTACTTTGGTGACTCCTGCTGAGATGATAGTAGTTTGGTAGCTCCTATTGAGATGATAGTACTTTGGTGACTCCTGTTGAGATGATAGTACTTTGGTGACTCCTATTGAGATGATAGTACTTTGGTGACTCCTATTGAGATGATAGTACTTTGGTGACTCCTGTTGAGATGATAGTACTTTGGTGACTCCTATTGAGATGATAGTACTTTGGTGACTCCTATTGAGATTATAGACTTTGGTGACACCTATTGAAATGATAGTACTTTGGTTTCACCTATTGAGATGATAGTACTTTGGTGACACCTATTGAGATGATAGTACTTTTTGTGACTCTTATTGAGATGATAGTACATTAGTGACACCTATTGAGATTATAGTACTTTGGTGACTCCTATTGAGATGAAAGTACGTTGGTGAAACCTATTGAGATGATAGTACTTTGGTGACTCATATTGAGATGATAGTACTTTTGTGACACCTGTTGACATGTTAGTACTTTGGTGACACCTATTGAGATGATAGTACTTTGGTGACACCTATTGAGATGATAGTACTTTGGTGACACCAATTTAGATGCTAGTACTATGGTGACAGGGTGTCCGGTTAGCGCAATCGATAGGCGGTTGGCTTACCACGGCAACAGCCGGGGTTCGTACCCTGGCGAGGACACCTGGGTTTTACTAATTCCCTAAAAATTAGTAGGAGCCGCGATAGCTCAGTGGTTAGTGAACTGGACTACTACGGACAAGGGGTAGGGTTCGATCCCAACCGACGGCTCCGGGTTCACCCAGCCTTAAATGGGTACCGGATTTTTCTGGGAAACTTAAACAGCACGGGCGTAATACCGACCACATTACCCCAAAAATCATGTGCTGAAGGTCTGTAAAATATAGGGTCACTAACACCATATTTCCCTATACGCCACTTGGCGTGACGGGGGGTACTTTACTTTACTTTTACTATGGTGACACCTATTGAGATAATAGTACTCTGGTGACACCTATTGAGTTGACAGTACTTTGGTGACACCTATTGAGATGTTAGTACTGTGGTAACATTGCGTGAGATGCTAGTACTCTGGTGACACCTATTATGATACAAGTACTTTGATGACACCTATTTAGATGATAGTACTCTGGTGACATCTATTGACATGATAGTACTCTAGAGACATCTATTTAGATACAGGTTTCATTGCCCCACATCTTAATGCTCTGGTGACATTGTCCCACTTTTTGTTACTCATGTGACATTGCAACAGGACCTGTTAATCATGTGGCATTGCCCCTGATCCCATTACTCTGGTAACATTGCATCAGATCATATTCCTCAGGTAACAAGGCACCGGATCCTATTCCTCTGAAGACATTGCCCCAGATCATATTCCTCTGAAGGCATATCCCAAGATCATTATATTCTGGTTACATTGCCCCAGATCATGTTCCTCTAAAGACATATCACAAGATCATTATACTCTGGTAACATTGTCCCAGATCCTATTCCTCTGAAGGCATTGCCCCAGATCCTTTTCCTCTGAAGGCATTGCCCCAGATCCTATTCCTCTGAAGGCATTGCCCCAGATCCTATTCCCCTGAAGGCATTGCCCCAGATCCTATTCATCTGAAGACATTGCCCCAGATCCTATTCCTCTGAAGACATTGTCCCAGATCCTGTTCCTCTGAAGACATATCACAAGATCATTATACTCTGGTTACATTGCCCCAGATCATGTTACTCTGAAGACATTGCCCCAGATCATGTTCCTCTGAAGACATATCACAAGATCATTATACTCTGGTTACATTGCCCCAGATCATGTTCCTCTGAAGACATTGCCCCAGATCATGTTCCTCTGAAGACATACCACAAGATCATTATACTCTGGTTACATTTCCCCAGATCCGATTACAATGGTGGACATTGCCCCAGATCCGATTACAATGGTGAACATTGCCCCAGATCCTATTACACCGGTGACATTTCTGGAGATGTATTACTCTTGCGTCATTGCCCTAGATCCTTTTACTCTGTAACATTTCTCCAGATCTGACTATTACGGTGACATTGCCCCAGGTCATATTAGTATAGTGACATTGCCCCTAATCCTATTACTCTGGGAAAATTGCTCCAGATCCTATTATACCGGTGACATTGGCCTAAATCATTTTACCTTATTGACATTGCCTCAGATCTTATTACTCGGGTGATAACTTACATTAGATTATCATCTACGTACGCTTTATACAACAGGATATCGGAGTTACCGAAAACAATTTCTTGTTCAGATGTTCCTAGTCCACTCACCGTGGAGAACCACTCTACGACGGTCATCAGCTTGTAACAGTAACAGTCTTCTTTCCTTATATTTGTTCATGGTTAAGCAATCGAATACAATCGAAGACTATACATAACATTCGTAGGACGAGAGAAAGCTTACGATCGCGTACAAAGAAAACAACTGTGTTCATTTATGATCTTATCTCTCAGGCTCTCAGATCTTGAACTTTCAATAATTTATTTCACTTCCTGCCACTGTGATGAACAACCAAATGTCCTCCTTGTGACTTCCTAACAAACTTTACTGTGTAAACTTAACTGTTGTTAGCAGTCAACTCACTGGTAATCTTTATCGCTAGCTGCAATGTCAACAGACACTACAACTTACGGTGTTTATCAACATTTGCTCAACATGTGCAGAAGCGTGTACGAAAAGAGCAGCAGCAAAGTAAGAACACCAGCAGACTATAGAGATCCCTTCAAAATTAAAATAAAGGATTAAAACAAGGATGCGTACTATCCCCCCTACTATTCATATATACATGGACTACATCTACAAACTGGCAAATGCGTCTGAAAGTGACGAAATCAACAAGCTCCTTTTTCGCAGACGAGCAAGCACTAATACACATAAACATAGAAGACATGAAAGAACACTTAGATGATATAAGAGAGCCAGGAAACAAGATAATATGAAAACCAATATAAACAAGACAGAAGTAATAACGATAACAAAATAAATGCAAGACACCAACATAATGATATAAGGTAATATCATAGAACAAGTGAAATAATTCAAATACTTAAGCAGCACCATGATATATAACAACATGCATGCAACAGAAAAGGGACTCATGATGTAACAAAGTCTGCTAAACTATCGCACAGATCTTACCACCACTGTCGAACAAAGAAATAACTTCACAAACTAAGCGAGCCATTTAAAAGACTATCTTTATCCCAACGTTGTGCTACCAGTGTCTGGCATGGACCTTAAACTCAAGAACTATTAGAAAAATATCCACCACATAAATGAAGTGTGTCAGACGCATGACATGAAACAGCATGAGAGGTAAGATCATAAATGAAATGTTACGGAAAAGATTATGAACAGAGCCAGCTATTGAATACATAAAGCGACGAACAAATCAAATGGTTCGGGCATATGATAAAACACAAAGAACTAAATCTGACACAAGTCAGCAACAAAACGATACGAGAACACCAAACCAGGAGGTTGACCAAGAAAAGGGGAATAAACGGAATATTAGAAACAATCGGAGGAAATCTGCGCTCGACAACGAAAGGTAAACGAGGAAGAAATCTGCGCTCGACAACGAAAGGTAAACGAGGAAGAAAAAAATGAAAAGAAAGTACATCATTTATCATCTCCTCTTGCTGTTCCTTCATCACGCCAGCGACAATCGTGATGGCTAGACAAGGCAATATCTGGACATATTACTATTGTATTTTTACTATTATATATTTACTATTGTATATTTACTATTGTATATTTACTATTGTATATTTACTATTGTATATTTTCTATTATTTATCTTACTTGTTTCATTTTTTTTGTTTTTTTTTTAATCCTTAAATCGATTCATTGTTGTTGCTTTTTGTCTTGTCCTGCCTGACTTCCTGATTTGTATTCTCCAGATATCAAATTTTAAACATTTAAGCGTTATTCCCTTTCTCTTGTTTTGATCTTTTCTTCTTCGTTACACAAGTAGACCAGTTCTTGATTGATGTAATAGTTTTTTTTTAAATATATAAAGCGTAATAGCGTAATAAACTTCAATGTAAAAGAAAAAAATGTAAACAGCCCCGTCACGCCAAGTGGCGCATAGGGAATATGGTGTAGTGATCATAATTTTTATAGACCTTCGGCACATGATTTTCGAGGTAATGTGGTCGGTATTACGCCCGTGCCGCTTTACTTTCCCAGAAAAAATCCGGTACTCATTTAAGGTTGGGTAGACCCAGAAGCCGTCGATCAGGATCAAACCCGACCTCTAGTCCTTTGTAGTCCCGATCACTAACGACTGAGCTATCGCGGCTCCCCGTAACCTCAATGTAATTAACTTGAAATGTGCCAACAACCAAGCACTAAAATCATTAATAAAATGAGTCATTCAAGTATTGTATTTTTTTTAACATATTCACTAAGAAAAGGTAAAACTAAATTTGTTAATTTTTGCCAAACATTATTCAATAAGGTTTGCATTATAAATAATCATAATAGGAACAGGTTGTTAAATTGGCTTTCAAAATGAGGCTGCAATTATTTAGCTTCCACCTTCCACCTCCAACTTCCAGCTTCCAAATTCCACCCTTCCACCTGTATTTTAGCCCTCTCATTAGCTGGCCAACTCAATGGGTATCCTGCGCAGACTAGCCTTCGTTCATTCTTCTTCTGGCTGCAGCACTATACGCAGAGCAGGCATTTTTATTTTTATTTCTATTTCTAGTTCGAGATATTTTGTTTTAGATACTTCATTATTCGTTACCTTTATAGGACTAATATTATTTACTTTCTTATCTGGGTTCTTCATTGTGTATGCTGAAGGCCTATTGATCCGAAACGTCGCTCAAATTTGTGTCCTCCATTAATTACGTAAAGCTTTAACCATACCGTTCATTTTTTCTGTTTTTTTTTTAAATTTCTCCTTTACAATCAGCTTTACCGCAGCTTCTCTTTGTTATGCATTTCTTTACCCTGACCCTCAACTACTTGACTGTGTGTTCTAGCGCAGATTTCTCGTGGCAAGGCGCTGTGTTGCGGGGCATGAGTTCAAACATGCTTCGGGCTGTATATTCTTCTTTGTTTTCTTTTCTGTTGTTATTTATTTGTGAATTGTTTTTTCCAAGCGTTGTAAACATACCTCTCCCCCTGAACTGATTCGCTGATCTATTGCCTCGGAAGTTTCCTTCCATTATGATATCCATTTATTATTTGTCTAGTGGATTGAGGCACTACATTCTAAGAGGTTGTTACATGGTTTTTTTTTTAGGCTATTAGCTTGACAATCAAGTAGGTCGTCATCTTCAGTCTATATGCTGATGACGAATTAGAGTTAACAAAACATAATACATATCACAAGTTTAACTGGAACTTTTAAAATAGTTCACAATAAATCAGCAGTTAGTTTTCACCTTCGTGTAAAAGACTGGGATCTGGCATCATAAGAAACGTGTGGCAGATAAGTAATGCGGCATGCCTGAAGTAATGTTGACTTTTAGGAGCTTGGAGCCAAAATGCGTGAAGTACTGCTTGCAGTTAGGTTCATGGAACCAACATGCGTGAAGTACTGCTGACAGTTAGGTTCATGGAACCAACATGTGTGAAGTACTGCTTGCAGTTAGGTTCATGGAACCAACAGGCGTGAAGTACTGCTGACTGTTAGGTTCATGGAACCAACATGTGTGAAGTACTGCTGACAGTTAGGTTCATGGAACCAACATGTGTGAAGTACTGCTGACAGTTAGGTTCATGGAACCAACATGTGTGAAGTACTGCTGACTGTTAGGTTCATGGAACTAACATGTGTGAAGTACTGCTGACTGTTAGGTTCATGGAACCAACATGTGTGAAGTACTGCTGACTGTTAGGTTCATGGAACTAACATGCATGAAGTACTGCTGACTGTTAGGTTCATGTAACTAACATGCATGAAGTACTGCTGACTGTTAGGTTCATGTAACTAACATGCGTGAAGTACTGCTAACTGTTAGGTTCATGGAACTAACATGCATGAAGCATTGCTGACTGTTAGGTTCATGGAACTAACATGCATGAAGTATTGGCGACTGTTGTGCTCTCTCTGTGTGTGATGTGCCGAAAATAGAAAACCTAGAACTAAATAAAACAAAACAGAAAACAGAACCAAATTGTCAAAGTTAAAGAAGTACAAAGCTACGTAATCGTTCACTAACAAAATGTCTTCAACTATAATTAATTGGTCAGGATTGTGTAGCAGCAGCAGCTTTATAGCGAACACAGAAAACATCACAGGATTGTGCTCTTCTGAAACAGCATTGCCATGCTACCCTAGAATTGCCTTTAATGGGATTACTGTGACCACAAACCACTCTCCATGTGTGTGCCACATATTTACACCCCAGAAAGAAATACTGAATATAACAACACCATGTGCCGTCTGTGATATTAATGACCACAGACCAGGAGCCTCCAGTATGATTGATACAACTGTTGCACCAAGCACTTCATCAGCAGAGCCATATCTATGGAATGTTAATCTGACATTGTTCTTGAATGATGTCCAAGTTAATGAGACATCAGAATCGTGTGGCAGCAGCTACAAGAAGGGAGCGGAGAACATCAAGTTCTGCTGCTATAAAGGAGACTTGCCTTGCTATCCCAGAATTGCCTTAAATGGAATCACTGTAGTTGAAAACTTCTCCTCTTGTGTAAACTACACATTCACATCTAAGAGTGAATCAGTGAAGGTCACAAAATCATATTCTCTCTGTGGTTTTACTAACTACAGGTCATGTGGCTTCTGTTGGATTGAAAATGACAAATTACCACCACTGTGTGTCTATATGTTTGGAATTGGAGTCATCAATGACGGCCTAACATCATCAAGTGCTATGACGATCATCATTTTCGGGAGGACGTGAACTCCCATGGTATATGGTGGATAGGCGGCAGGAACCATTGAAGGCTATGTCTGAAAAGTGTTCCTTCTTGCAGTTTCCTCATATTCCAAGTCCGGCTTGTTGCAGGAGCTACTGAGTTAAGTGCTCTGTGCACACCGTGAGCTGTGTGTCTCATCCGTTTTGATCCTGCTTCGATATCCCGCTTGTTTACAATGAATGATGATATCGTATGACAGGGAACAGTTGGCTGTGTTCACTTTCTGCGCGGTTTCGCCTTATGTCTTTTGGCGTGTGCTGAGACTGCTACGATGGGGACTACAGTTACCTTTCTTTGTTTGGAAGATGAGTTGGTAATTCGGATGATTCCACTGGCACCTGCGGTTGAGCAATTATGGATTTTAATTCGTTTGCTGTGATGCCGAGGCCTTCCATAACCAATAACCAATAACAATGTCTTCAACTGTAGTCTAGGCTCCGTCATGCAGTTGTTTGCTAATGCAAAGAGATTAACCTTGTTTCTTAAACCAGTTTCGATAATTTTGTTTTGGTTGTTTCATTACTAGTTAGCTATGTAGGAATAGTTTTATTCACTTACATATCTGTGTGTGTGTTGTGTGTGTGTGTTCCTAATGAAGTCCTATTGAGCCGAAACATCGTTCAAATTTTGTCGTCTATCATTTACCTAAAGCTTTACCATACAATTTTTTTCTATTTTTTACCTACCCTTTTAGTGTCAGTATTATTGACAATCTAGCGCATCTTCCTCGTTGTATCTATTATGTGTTTCTACTCTCATCTAGTCTATCTAGTTCAAATTATGTTGAGTAGTTATTTCCTCATTATCAGCTGTTTTTACTTTACGTTGTCCGCCTAGTTCCTCCTACTCTTCTATAGATCTACAACTCAAGGGTTTTAGTTTTTCTCTTCTGTTTCCTCATTTAATGTCACTGTGTCCCAGGCATACAAAAATAATTCAGAATAAACTATGCACATGTACATATATAATAAGAATAATAATAAGAACAGTTTTGCTCGTGTGGCTGCCGATGTCCTGAACACGGCCAGTGAAGACAAGAATAGATCTTGCCACGCATGTCATAAGAGGCGAGTAAGGAGGTTGAAATCAAGGTCTTCGCCGGTCTTACGGAGTTCGGAGATCGAAGCTGAAGCCATCTTCAGTACTTTCGTTAGTATGTCGTGGACGTGCTTCATACTGGGGAATGTGATGAGGAGAGAGGAGGGGACCAGAGCACTATGTAGTTATCCGTTGTATAATGAATATGATCTGTCCACTCAACATCATCATTAAGTGCAGTCTCCGCATCGAAGGTTGGATACCATTGAGCGCCATTCTGCTCTGTCTCTTGCTTTGATAGTGCAGGTTGTCATAGGCAGACTTGTCCATCTTTTGATGTTACCAGTCGATGTTTGTCTTGGTCTGCTACTGCCTCTTTTACCTTCTATTTTGCCCTCCAAGATTACATTTAGTAGGCTGTTGTGTCTTTTAACATGATCCAAAAATCTCATTTGTCTTGTTTGAATTGTATTTAGTAGTTCTCTTTTCATTTTTAGTTGTCGTAGACGTCATCGTTTGTTTTCTTTTATGTCCACCCAATTCTAACTATTCTTCTATATATATCCACATTTCAAAGGCTTCAATTTTATGTTCTGTTTTCTTGTCTAATATCCATGTTTCTGCACCATATAGGAATGTTGAGAAGGCATAACATTTTGCTATTCTTAGTTTTAGCCCTGGTGTTATTTGAATTAATGTTAGTATATTTCTAACGGCGTTAAAATTACTTTTTGCCATTCCTGTTCCATCACTGGTTATAGTATGTCCAACGTAGCAAGGAACTGTCTCCAGGTCTATTCCTTCAACTTTGATATCCACTTGTAGGTTTTTAGTATTATCTTTGTTTATGATCATAGTTTTAGTCTTTCTGATATTCAAATCTAATCCATATTTTTGGCTTGTCATGTTTATTTCATTAAGTAACTGTTGAAGATCAAGATTTTATGTTAGTAATACAGTATCATCAGCATATCTTAGGTTACTGATTACGTGTCCATTAATATTTAGGCCTGGCCTCTCTGTGATGTTTTTAAAGATTTTCTCAGTGTATAGATTGTAGAAGCTTGGTGATATGATCATACCTGTCTTATACCTCTCTTTATATCAATAGGTGTTGAGTTCTTTTTGTTATATTTTATTATTGCTGTTTGCTCGCAATAAAAATTACACATTAGTCGTATGTCTGTGTCCTTTAAATGTATATATTTGATATTACACACACACACACACACGCGCGCGCGCGCACGCACGCACACACACACACATATATGATTGTTCTTAACTAATTAAATAAAGACGGAAAAGATGGGTGGATAACATCAAAGAATGGACAGGAATGTGTTTCGTTGTATCACAGGGAGCTGCTCTAAATCGCGACGAATTGAAGCAAAATGTGAAAATGTTATCTATGACGACCCAAACATCAACAAGATTATGGAATACTTGACTGACTTCTTTATTGCTTGATTGATTGAACTAATTAGACCTTGATAATTTAGAGATTGAGCTTTCGCCACCTGTTGGCCTGGTATTTGCAAGACCATGTGTAGCCACTGAGCTGACCTACACAGCGCCAGTAAAAGAGCAATAAAAAAGAACACAATACTAACCTAGGAAAATACTAACCTAGGAAAATACTAACCTAGGAAAATACTAACCTAGGAAAATATATTTAATAATTCATCTATGGAATATGATCTTTGCAGCAGAAACAAAACAAGTTAAGAAAGAGCGAAAGGGGTAATCTGATGTGACAAATCTGTAACAGGGATGGAACGCCAGTGTTAGAGGTTGGGGGGAGTGGACGGGGCGGAAGAGCGTTGGAATGATTTGTCTGTTAGCTCTGCAAGGTCCAACACAAGATAATGCATTGTTTGTGTTTATATAAGGCGTAGGGGTGGGATGGGGGTGATCTGGGTTAAAATATATTTAGACAGTGACGTCATTAGTGAGATGATCTGGGTAGATCCCCAACGGAGATGCTAAGACGGATCAAAGTAATGTGATGGGACTAGAGTAAGACGAATCAAAGTAATGTGATGGGATTAGAGTAAGACGAATCAAAGTAATGTGATGGGATTAGAGGGTTTGTAGGAGTGAATGCTAGACAGATTTGTTTATGTGGAAGTGAGTAAAAATGTGGGAGGAGTTGAGTGGAGTTAACAGGAGTGTGGAGTAGAGTGAAGGGTAATATTAGTTTAGAGTAGAGTGGAGGGTAATATTAGTTTAGAGTAGAGTGGAGGGTAATATTAGTTTAGAGTAGAGTGGAAGTTAATGTTAGTTTAGAGTAGAGTGGAGGGTTATATTAGTTTAGAGTAGAGTGGAGGTTAATGTTAGTTTAGAGTAGAGTGGAGGGTAATATTAGTTTAGCGTAGAGTGGAGGTTAATGTTAGTTTAGAGGAACGTGGAGGGTAATATTAGTTTAGAGTAGAGTGGTGGTTAATGTTAGTTTAGAGTAGAGTGGAGGGAAATATTAGTTTAGAGTAGAGTGGGGGTTAATGTTAGTTTAGAGTAGGATGGAGGGTTATATTAGTTTAGAGTAGAGTGGAGGTTAATGTTAGTTTAGAGTAGAGTGGAGGGTTATATTCGTTTAGAGTAGAGTGGAGGGTTATATTCAAATAGAGTTGTAGGAAGGATAATATTAATATATGGACTAGTTGGAAGGGTAATATTAATTTGGAGTAGTGGGACGGATAATATTCGTGTAAAATGAGGATTAATGTTAACATGAAGTAGAATGATAAGTACGCGTGTTATAGATATATATATAGAGATTCTTTGTGGAAAATTCTGAAGCAATATGGTTTACCATCAAAAATCATAAATATTATCAAAGACATGTATGATGGTTACACATGTGCAGTTCGAACAGAGGAAGGACTGAGCGAATGTTTCCCAATAGAAACTGGGGTTAAACAAGGATGTATTTTATCGCCCTTGTTATTTGGAATTGTTATGGACTTCATAAAGAAGAAATGCTGCACTGGTAATAAAGGCATAGAATGGATACAAGGAGACCATTTGGAGGACCTCGACTTTGCTGATGACATAGTTCTCATCAGCAGTCAGATAAAAACGATGCAGGAAAACACAAATGAACTATCATCAATAGCCAGCAAAATTGGGCTTGAGGTCAATCATGAAAAGACTAAAGTCATGAAAAGTTTAATTCCAACAAGTGACAAAATATACATGGAAAACAAACCAGTAGAAGAGATTGATCACTTTATCTATCTTGGAAGTCACATTGATCGAGAAGGGGATACGAGCAAAGAAATTAGAATCAGAATGGCTAAAGCAGCAATGTCTTTCAGAAGCCTTGAAAAGTTGTGGAAATCAAAACTCATCAGCACAAACACAAAACTTAGGCTATTCAAATCAAATGTATTATCAACCCTTACGTATGCGTGTGAAAGCTGGAAAACAACAAGAGATATAGAAACAAAGTTGAACGCATTCGAAAATAAATGCCTAAGGAAAATACTTGGTATAGAATGGAACGAATTCAAAACAAACGAGGAAATTAGAGAAATTGCCAATCAACCACTAATATCTTCAGTAATAAAGAAAAGACGATGGTCATGCGTTGGGCATGTGATGAGAAGAGATAATAATCGAATAGCTAAGCAATCACATCATATGGGAAACAACAGGTAAAAGAAAAAGAGGAAGACCCAGGGAGACACTGAGAAGAACATTGATGAGAGAGGCAAGAGCAGCAGGAATCGGCTCCCTCAATGAGATAGAACTGCTTGCACAGAACAGAGACAGATGGCGAGATTTGATAAAATTTCTTTAAAAGAAAACTGCTAGAACAAAAAATTCATATAGGAGAAGGTGTATCTTGGTCTACGCCCTATGGGCCGGTTACGGCTCGAAATGTCAATAGATAGATAGATAGATTTATATATATATATTGTGAAATAAAGAATAGTTTTAATGGGAGACACTAATGTAGTGCAGAGAGAAATGTAATATTAATGTGGGTGAGCAGCAGCGCTATCGTGGAGTAGGTTGAGATATAATTTCAGTGTGGATTAGATTGAGATATTTTAATGATGTGAATTAGATTAAGATATTTTAATCATGTGGATTAGTTTGGTGTTTAATGTTAGCAATTGATTTGCAATAATAATGTGAATTAGATTCAGATGAAATATTATTGTATAGTAAGGTAAAGGATACTAGTAACATGGAATTCAGTGAAAGGAAGCACTAATGTGAAGTAAAATGAATGATAAGTGCACTTTGTGGTAAAGTGAAAGTTAGCAATAATCTAGAGCGAGTTATACTTAACAGTAATTTAGAGTTGACAGCTGGCAAACTGTGGCGTGAAGTGCAGTTATAGAATGTTAGTAAATGTGCAGTGATAGAATGTTAGTAAATGTGCAGTGATAGAATGTTAGTAAATGTGCAGTGATAGAATGTTAGTAAATGTGCAGTGATAGAATGTTAGTAAATGTGCAGTGATAGAATGTTAGTAAATGTGCAGTGATAGAATGTTAGTAAAAGTGCAGTGATAGAATGTTAGTAAATGTGCAGTGATAGAATGTTAGTAAAAGTGCAGTGATAGAATGTTAGTAAAAGTGCAGTGATAGAATGTTAGTAAATGTGCAGTGATGTAACACACTCAACAAATAAACTATGAAAGAAATCATCAATCTGCTTTCGCTAAATCATAGTTGATATTTGTTGTTATAGAAATTAAAACAAACTAAAATAGGTACCTCATGTTTCATGTAGACCAAAGAAAAAGACGTGACTATAGAATGATAAATTATATTTGTTTCAGTATGCTTCTGATGAATAGTTGCAACTAGATAATAAACAAGGAATAAATAAACGGCACTGAAAAGAAACGCTAAAAAAATACAAATTTAAATACAAATAAACAAACTTTAAAATCGTAAATCCCCGTCAAAAATAAAATATTAAGAGGGGAAAGTACACAAAGTAGCCAAATGATGTTGTATCTTTTGCCATATTGGCCTACGAGAGATAATTAGACCAATATACCGCAAGCTATTAAAAGGAGGAATAAACTCTTTCTTGTGTTTGTATTTTACGGATATTCTCTTTCCTGCATATATTCAGTGACTCTGCACACAAATTACCATGTCCTTCGATTATTTACACACTTTATTAAGTTCCGCTCTTCCAGATCCTCTACGCTCGAATAATAATCTCCATATTGAAGTTTTTGCGCTCATAAAATATCCCTTTGGAATCGGCTTCTAACGAGATAATGTTAGCATTAACAGCAACACTGGATAAACAGCTTGCATTTACTTTCTGAACAGTCTTTCTTTCCTTTTAAAATCCCTGACGAGGCAACCCATGTAACTAAATTTTATTTCTTGAAGTTAATTGTCGTTTAATTGAGTATATTCATTGATTTATTTGTTAATCAATAGATTTTCGCTGTATTGCACACAGTACATCATAGCTAATATTATCCTCGTATCGTCAATGAAATCTTTGACAAATATTGGCGGGAAGTGTTCTCTAATGACACCATATTCTCGTATCGTCAATGAAATCTTTGACAAATATTGGCGGGAAGTGTTCTCTAATGACACCAATTGAACGTTCTATGAATATTTTCATTTTCTCGAAGATGGCACATAGGGCGGAAGTCATAGTCGGCCACCACTTCCGATCTGTTGCTGGTTCTTGGAATTTGGTTCTTTCTTACATCCATGTTGAGGCTTCCCTAGTAATTGTTCTGATATTCTGATGTTCTGAGATACATTTACAAGATGACATTCATGAGGCCATGCACATACAAGATGACATGCATAAGTCTATATACTTACAAGATGACATTCATGAGGCCATGCACATACAAGATGACATGCATAAGCCTATATACTTACAAGATGGAACGCACCAAAATGGCAGCTTATTTATATTCGAGCTATGGACTAAGCAATGTTTAAATTGAACAACACGATAAATGTTATTGCAGCGAGTTGGCAGATTTTTGAAAATGTTTTCAAGGGTTTGAACATAAATGTTTGTTTCGGACGTTTGGTAGCTAAGGACCTAACTTGTGCAAGCGGATGGCATTGGCAAGGATCATTTTGAATCTATGAAGTGGGCTCATTTTGTGTTTAACTAAAAAGCATATGTGCTTTTTAACCAAAGACCTTTTTTTGGGTACTCAATGAAGATATCCCCGATGGAAGAATAAATTGTACTATTAGTCCCATAAATGCTTCGCTTCCAGAGGTTTATGATGTAAACAAAGCAGTTTTGTCATTGCAAGTGAATAATGTCCACACCTATAATTGGTCAGGATTGTGTAGCAGCAGCAGCTTTATAGCGAACACAGAAAACATCACAGGATTGTGCTGTTCTGAAACAGCTATGCCATGCTACCCTAGAATTGCCTTTAATGGGATTACTGTGACCACAAACCACTCTCCATGTGTGTGCCACATATTTACACCCCAGAAAGAAACACTAAATATAACAACATCATGTGCCGTCTGTGATATTAATGACCACAGACCAGGAGCCTCCAGTATGATTGATACAACTGTTGCACCAAGCATTTCATCAGCAGAGCCATATCTATGGAATGTTAATCTGACATTGTTCTTGAATGATGTCCAAGTTAATGAAACATCAGAATCATGTGGCGGCAGGTACAAGAAGGGAGCGGAGAATATCAAGTTCTGCTGCTATAAAGGAGACTTGCCTTGCTATCCCAGAATTGCCTTAAATGGGATCACTGTAGTTGAAAACTTCTCCTCTTGTGTAAACTACACATTCACATCTAAGAGTGAATCAGTGAAGGTCACAAAATCATATTCTCTCTGTGGTTTTACTAACTACAGGTCATGTGGCTTCTGTTGGATTGGAAATGATAACTTACCACCACTGTGTGTCTATATGTTTGGAATTGGAGTCATCAATGTGGCCTAACATCATCAAGTGCTATGACGATCATCATTTTCGGGAGGACGTGAACTCCCATGGTATATGGTGGATAGGCGGTAGGAACCATTGAAGGCTATGTCTGAAAAGTGTTCCTTCTTGCAGTTTCCTCATATCCCAAGTCCGGCTTGTTGCAGGAGCTACTGAGTTAAGTGCTCTGTGCACACCGTGAGCTGTGTGTCTCATCCGTTTTGATCCTGCTTCGATATCCCGCTTGTTTACGATGAATGATGATATCGTATGACAGGGAACAGTTGGCTGTGTTCACTTTCTGCGCGGTTTCGCCTTATGTCTTTTGGCGTGTGCTGAGACTGCTACGATGGGGACTACAGTTACCTTTCTTTGTTTGGGAGATGAGTTAGTAATTCTGATGATTCCACTGGCACGGGCGGTTGAGCAATTATGGATTTTAATTCGTTTGCTGTGATACCGGGGCCTTCCATAACCAATAACCAATAACTTACAAGATGATTTTCATGAGGCCATGCACTTACAAGATGACATGCATAAGTCTATATACTTACAAGATGACATTCATGAGGCCATGCACATACAAGATGACATGCATAAGCCTATATACTTACAAGATGATTTTCATGAGGCCATGCACTTACAAGATGACATACATAAGTCTATATACTTACAAGATGACATTCATGACCCCATACACTTATAAGATTGCATTCATGACCCCATACACTTATAAGATTGCATTCATGGCCCCATACACTTACAAGATGTCATTTTTATGGGATCATACACTCGCAAGAAGACATTCATTCAGACTAGAGTAGATTATTTCCGCCCATCTAACACGAATTATAGAAATTAAATGCACAAATTTGTAGAAACAAACACACAGGTAACCTGACATCTGAGCCCCTGTTTTTAAGTATGAGTTGATGTAAGGAACTTGAGCAGTGCAATTGTTGCTGTGCAGTGTGAACCAAAAGTGGGTGACCAGTAAATGATCAGATTTATTTTATTATGTTTGTCTTATATTACACTAAACTTTACAACTAAATGTATGTATTATGTAGACAATTATTAATATAACATTTCTGTAAAAAAAAAAAAACAATTTAATTGCGATGTAATAATCGTTTATCAAAATGTAATTGTAGTAGTCAATATAATTGTATATGTAATCACAAAATAGATCGTATCATTTACTGTCCGCCTACGTTTGTGTCACGCTGTATAATTATCAGTGATATCCAAATGAATGCGACAGTCTTGGTGATCTCTTATTGGTTAAGCGATTACATTCGCATCAATAATGATACATATTATCAGTCTTATGGTAATTTGTGTCACATTAACGAGGTTCCTTTCCTGGATAGGACAAGAAAATATTTAAAAAACCTAATTTAGAAAACACTAATCTGGGATTCTTGCCTTTTGTGGTATTACCTGTAGCATACCTTATAAGCATTGTTGTTGTTTGGCTGGTATATAAACATTAAGCTTTATTGATTTAATCATGCAGATTTTGTATGAAATATTTATTGATATGTATTTTATTTACACTGGATAGCTTGGTGTCATGGCATGGAAAACAGTTAACAACAGAACTGATACGATGCGCTGTAGATAGAAGATTATGGAAGGACATGATCGCCTACGCCAACCGGTCTGGCACATGATGATGATGGTGTATTTTATTAAAAGGTCGATTAATTGGTACGTTAGTAATTAAATATTAAATACCGTGCTGAAGTCGGATGTGTTGGGCTTTAAGGTGCAAACATCACAGTTATACTGCTAACCACAACACAACGCAGACACGCCATCACCACTTCATCAGAATGATGAAGAGGTGTATTTCGTTAGCCATCGGGCGAAACAATTGAACAATAATATTTGGAAGCAAGCAAATCATGTCATGAGGTAACCATTATTTATATAGGCTTAGGGATTTACGAAAACAATGTGTTTTCATCAAACCATGAGAATAGTTCAAGCTTCGGTCACAGAATGACGAGGAGTTACCGACTCAAGTGATCAGAAGAGTGCATATTGTCACTTTGCGACAGTATGATTGGCTGCTGATTTTAGGCGAGGAGTGTGAGGTTGGAATATTTAAACGTCAACACTATAGGTTTGAGTCAGTCAGGAGTCAGAGATAGAACAGTTAGAGATTAGACACAGAGAGAGAATTAGACAGTTAGGAAATTAGACACACAGTTAGAAAAAGTTAAGATTAGAAAGTTGAGCCAGTTAGTTAGGAAGTTAAGAATCTTCAAGTTGTAGTTTCAAGTCAGTTGAGAAGTTATTAAATAAGTTGATAGAGTATAGTGAGTGTAGCAATGAAAATATGAACTTTAGTGTTGTGAAAGTGCTTAAGAGTATCTCAAGTTGTTTCACATTCCTCGTGAACGTAAGTTGAATAATGTTACAAGATATGCACTTGGGACTGATCATAGCCATCGGCGATTTGCCTCAGAGAAGTCCCGAATTAATTAACATTAATTTAAGATAAGTGCATCCACTACAGAATCCGAACTCCTAGACATGGCGCCTTGTCTCTAGTGACTTGTATTTAGCACACTGTCAGCTAAGTAACATGTGCCTAAATAGTCCAGCTCTGTCTGCAGCCCTACAGCTACCCTCTCCGGGTTTCCTCCTCTTCGGACCCGAGCATCGTCGCCAAAAGACATTGTCCTCCCAGGAGCAGTGATCGACTCGCATGTGACTCCCATAGCGTAGGCGCAGAATAAAACTGGAGACAACTGGAGACTTTAAGCCCAGTGGTAGGCAGACATGGTGTGTCTTTGTTATATTTGAGCACCAACTTTAAGCCCAGTGGTAGGCAGACATGGTGTGTCGTTGCTATATTTGAGCACCAACTTTAAGCCCAGTGGTAGGTAGATATGGTGTGTCGTTGTTATATTTGAGCACCAACTTTAAGCCCAGTGGTAGGTAGACCATGGTGTATCGTTGTTATATTTGAGCACCAACTTTAAGCCCAGTGGTAGGCATACATGGTGTGCCGTTGTTATATTTGAGCACCAACTTTAAGCCCAGTGGTAGGTAGATATGGTGTGTCTTTGTTATATTTGAGCACCAACTTTAAGCCCAGTGGTAGGCAGACATGGTGTGTCTTTGTTATATTTGAGCACCAACTTTAAGCCCAGTGGTAGGCAGACCATGGTGTATCGTTGTTATATTTGAGCACCAACTTTAAGCCCAGTGGTAGGTAGATATGGTGTGTCGTTGTTATATTTGAGCACCAACTTTAAGCCCAGTGGTAGGTAGATATGGTGTGTCGTTGTTATATTTGAGCACCAACTTTAAGCCCAGTGGTAGGTAGATATGGTGTGTCGTTGTTATATTTGAGCACCAACTTTAAGCCCAGTGGTAGGCAGACATGGTGTGTCTTTGTTATATTTGAGCACCAACTTTAAGCCCAGTGGTAGGCAGACATGGTGTGTCGTTGTTATATTTGAGCACCAACTTTAAGCCCAGTGGTAGGCAGACCATGGTGTGTCGTTGTTATATTTGAGCACCAACTTTAAGCCCAGTGGTAGGTAGATATGGTGTGTCGTTGTTATATTTGAGCACCAACTTTAAGCCCAGTGTTAGGTAGACCATGGTGTATCGTTGTTATATTTGAGCACCAACTTTAAGCCCAGTGGTAGGCATACATGGTGTGTCGTTGTTATATTTGAGCACCAACTTTAAGCCCAGTGGTAGGTAGATATGGTGTGTCTTTGTTATATTTGAGCACCAACTTTAAGCCCAGTGGTAGGCAGACATGGTGTGTCTTTGTTATATTTGAGCACCAACTTTAAGCCCAGTGGTAGGCAGACATGGTGTGTCGTTGTTATATTTGAGCACCAACTTTAAGCCCAGTGGTAGGCAGACCATGGTGTATCGTTGTTATATTTGAGCACCAACTTTAAGCCCAGTGGTAGGCAGACCATGGTGTATCGTTGTTATATTTGAGCACCAACTTTAAGCCCAGTGGTAGGCAGACCATGGTGTACCGTTGTTATATTTGAGCACCAACTTTAAGCCCAGTGGTAGGCAGACCATGGTGTATCGTTGTTATATTTGAGCACCAACTTTCGCGGGAAACGGGCAGCAGATATCGAGTTAAGAAGGAATGGGCTGAGTGCAGGCACATGAATCATCACCACATGTCCTCAATTACGATTTCAACGGCATTTTCTTTCATGCCTAAGGACAAACCCTCATTTTCACAAATGACGTGTTAGTGTACACAGATTATTGTAGAAGCTCTAATATAATTTTGAATTGAAATTAAATATAAATTCCAACAAAGGTTTGAAAGTATTTTCTTGCTACTTGTATGTGAGTTTTTTGTTATTTAAATGAAGTTAGAAAATTTACTTTTTCAAATAGAACATCTAGATACGAATGTACGAGAATGTATTAGAGAATAGGATTGAATCAATGAAGTGACGTAACGCTGCTAGATCGTTCAGAAATGTGTGACGTAAACGCAGACAATTCAATAACAATTAAAACTCCAGTTTTAAGAAGATGGATGTGACTGTCAAAGACTGAAGCAGCAAGTAGGCGAGAGAGAACATAGCTATGTGTAGAGTAACAAGGACCTACTGGCTGACAACTAGCCTTGTGTTTTCAGCTTTGCTAGCATGGGCTTTTGTGTGCTAGGTGACGTCAGCTGCCTATAGCTACTATAGCCGATAAGGTCACACTAGTTGGATGGTTGTCAGGTTTTATATTCTGTCTACTGGCCTTTGTAAACCTATAGATGGCTACAGAGAAGCATATCTAGAGTCGGGGAAAAACGAAGCAAGCAGAGTTTGATGAGATCATGAAATACAAATATTCATGTAATTTTAAAAAAAAATCTATTGTTACGACACATAATACCATTGCTGGTTTATGTCGGGAGGCTCACGGTATAACTAGAGGGATAAATGCCGCTTGGTCAAAGCAGTCGCCACAAGATGTGAGACTCAGGATTTGTATTTTACCCACGATAGAGAAAGTCCTTTTTGTCTACCGTGGGTTTCGAACACCGTACGTCGGCTTTTCAGCTAGCGGATCATTTGTTTTAGCCACACGGCTACGCGCACCTCGCACTCTTCATGCAATAGGAAATGTGAAATACCATAAGACGAACTCTGTGGATTTCCAAGTGTGTATGTCTATGTTAGGTATGTTTCATATCTTTGTATATGCATGTCTATGTTAGTCATATCTCATATCTTTATGTGCATATCTATGTTAGTCATGTGTCATATATCTTGATGTGTGTCGGTGTTAGTCATGTCTCGTATCGCTGTGTACATGTCTGTGTTATTCACATCTCATATCTTTGTGTGTGCATGTCTGTGTTAGTCACCTCTAGTGACTTGGGCAGATGGTGCTCGTAAACCTGGGAAGGCAGACCATCTAAGGGCAGAATCCCCCTACAGAAAAGACAATCTGCTGCCTTGCAGGAAGACTGGGGATAATCAAAGGCTAAGGAAAGCAAACCTGAATAAAATGCTGGCTGAAATCGGATGCACTGGGCCACTGGCGCAGAACACAGTGCAACGTTTTAACGGGTGTTCAATCAGAGTGGATCTGGCAGACTCTAAATGTGTTGTTCTGTCTGTGGGGGCGATCAACACACTTAACATGACAGCTGACTTCATGTGGGAGTCTGAAATCCTACTCTGATTGAGTCCTGATCGCAGAGAGAGAGAGAGAGAGAGAGAGAGAGAGAGAGAGAGAGAGAGAAGTTGGTATTTACGTCACACGGAAATTAAATCGTGAAGTTTTAATATCACAGAAGCTATTGTAGAATTGGGATAAAATACTATATTATAACCTAATATAAAGGAAATATTATACTTAAATAGGACATCTGGTAGACCTGTAGTCTTATCATTGTGGGTATTTTCCATGTTCTATATATAACATTGGCACATATTACTGTTCAGATACACGTATGGGATGTTTTCCGACCCTACAAAATTAGTTTTAGAAAGGTCAAGGGTAATCGAAAGTAACATGCAACTATTGCAAAACAAAACTGTATAGAAGATTGCCCAAGTTTATATGTTGAAGATTGTGAAGGGACGACTTCAGTGTAGCAAGCCATAAATGATGTTTCATAAGCGGACTAGAGCATGTTTCACAAGCAACCATTGGGTCGTGCTTCACCACAAGTAGAGCATTTTAGCATAACCACAATAGTAGAAGATTGGATCCCAGGCCGTGCTACGGAGTTCGTACACGCGGGTTAGGGTTCTCCTCGACGATTATATTCGACATTTAGAGGGGAAAATAAGAACACCTATAGATGTATCTGGTGTGCAGTGACGATTCTCCTATCATAACATAAACTAACATAATATAACTTACAATAAAATAACCTAAGATAATATAACCTAACAAAGCATATGCATTAAAAGGGATAAGAGGAGATATATAAATGAACTAGCTAAAGAGGCAGAAGAAGCAGCAAATAAAGGGGATATGAAAGAACTGTACAACAGCATAAAGAAGAAATTAAGTGGAAAATACAAACAGATCAATGCCTTTATTAAAGATGAGAAAGGAAATCTGCTTAGTAATATAAGGGAACAAATGGAGAGATGGAAATAGGACTTTGAAGAAATTTTGAATAGACCCGGCTCAAATAATCCTCCAGATATACTACCAGCAGAAGAAGAGTTACACGTTAACTGTGCAAAACCGAGCATAGTAGAAATAATGAAAGCCATCAAACTATTAAAAAATGGTAAAGCCACAGGACCAGATGAAATTCCTTCGGTAGCCATCAAAGCAGATATTAACACATCTACCACGATGCTACATAATCTATTAGATAAAATTTGGGAGAGGGAAGAAATACCTAACGACTGGAAAGAAAGTTATATGATCAAACTACCAAAGAAAGGAAATTTACAGGAGTGCACAAATTATAGGAGAATTATGCTACTATCAGTGCCAGGAAAAAATATTAAGCAGAATCTTTCTGGACAGACTAAAAAAGGCCATAGAGAAACATTTGAGAGATGAACAAGCAGGTTTTAGGAAGTATAGATCATGTGCTGATCAAATAACTACTCTACGTATAATAGTTGAACAAAGTTTAGAACTAAAATCCCCACTTTATATTGGATTCATAGATTACGAAAAGGCATTTGATAGTTTAGACAGAATATTGCTTTGGAAGTTGCTGAGTCATTACGGAATCCCCATAAAGTTTATTAACCTGATAAAAACAATGTATGAAGGAGCGAAATGTAGTGTGGTGCATGAAGGGCAGCTTACAGAAGCATTTGAAAGAAGAACAGGAGTAAGGCAGGGATGCCTTCTGTCTCCATTTCTCTTTCTACTGGCCATAGATTGGATTATGAAAATAACTCAAAACAACAGAAATGGAATCCAGTGGTCACTGACCAAACAACTTGATGATTTAGACTTTGCTGAAGACATAGCTCTCCTATCACACAGCTATCAACAGATGCAGGATAAAATGAGCATACTTGAGGAGAGATCAAAACTGCTAGGGCTGAAGATTATTAGAGATAAGACCAACATTATGAGACTTAATACAGTTGGCAATAACCAAATAAAACTAGGAGAAATACCTCTATTAGATGTACAATCTTACATATATCTGGGCAGTTATATAGATAAAGAGGGAGGAACAGAAAATGATACCAAAATAAGGATATCAAAAGCAAGAGGAGCTTTCATTGCACTGGGAAACATATGGAAATCCAAAGAAATTAGGTTAAATACAAAATAAAAATTGTCAACTCAAATGTTAAGGCGGTCCTATTTTATGGCTGTGAAACATGGAGAACAACAAAATTGATAATCACGAAGATACAGACTTTCATTAATGGATGCTTATGCTGAATAAAAGGATGGAAATGGCAGGACAAAATCACTAACATAGAATTATGGAAATGTACCAGTCAAACACCAGTAGATAAAGAGATACAGCGAAGACGATGGCGCTGGATAGGACACACACTACAGAAGCCAACTGAGAGTATTACACAACAGGACCTTTTCTGGAATCCCCAGGGGAAAATACAAAGAGGAAGACCAAGGAATTCTTAATGAAGACATATAGAAGCAGAGATGAAGTTGATGAGGAAGACGTGGAATGATCTTAAAAGAATGGCAAAAAACAGAACGACTTGGAAAGTGTTTTTTGAAGACCTATGCTCCACTGGGAGCTAAAAAGGTAGAAATAGATGTACACAACATAACTTAACATAACATAACATTACCTAACATAACATAACTTACCATAACATAACCTAACATAACAAAACCTAACATAAAATAACCTAATATAACATAACCTTATATAACAACCTAATGCAACATAAACTAACAAAACCTAACCTACCATCATCATCATCATCATCAAGTACCGTGCCTACTGGCGTAGGTGATCATGTCTCTCCACAATTTTCGATCTCGGCAGCTATTTATCATTTCTGTTGTTGACCTTCTGCCAAGCCATTCTCTTAAGCTGTCTGTTATTTTTTCTCTCTGCTTCCCTCTATCTCTTCGTCCCTCAATTTTTCCAGTTGTTACAATATATTCAAGTTGTTCTCTTCTCATTACATGGCCACAAAATGATGATTGTTTCTTCCTAATATTGGAAATTAGTTCTCTTTTTGCTTTGACTTCTTTCTGGACGTTTTCATTACTCTTCTTAGTTGTCCATGGTACTCTCAACATTCTTCTGTAAAACCACATTTCTACAGACTCCTGTGATTTTCTTGTCTGTTGTCCTATTGTCCATGATTCGCATCCATATGTTAAGACTGGTTCTACATAACATTTAAGAACTCTTTTTCTTGTTTCTATTGTCAAAAATGGAGTGCATAGTACCTAACACCTATTTTGCACCTACCATAACATAAGTTAATACAACATAACCTAACATAACCAAACCTAGTATAATATAACCTAACACAACATAACCTAATATAACATAACCTAATACAACATAACATGACATAACTTAATATAACATACGTTTTTTCCTACTATCTTTTTTTCTCTTTGCATGACTAATAAAATAAAAGTTGTGGAAATCAAAACGCATCAGCACAAACACAAAACTTAGACTATATTCAAATCAAATGTACTATCAACCCTTACGTATGCGTGTGAGAGCAGGAAAACAACAAGAGATATAGCAACAAAGTTGAACGCATTCGAAAATAAATGTCTAAGGAAAATACTTGGTATAGCGTGGAAAGAATTCGAAACAAACGAGGAAATTAGAGAAATCGCCAATCAACCACTAATATCTTCAGTAATAATGAAAAGACGATGGTCATATGTTGGATATGTGATGAGAAGAGATAATAACCGAATGGCAAAGCAAGCCCTCATGTCGGAAACAACAGGTAAGAGGAAAAGAGGAAGACCCAGAGAGACACTGAGAAGAATATTGATGAGAGAGGCAAGAGCAGCAGGAATCGGCTCCCTCAATGAGATAGAGCCGCTTGCACAGAACAGAGACAAATGGCGAGATTTGATAAAATATCTTTAAAAGAATTTAAAACTGCTATAACAAAAATTTAGATACGAGAAGGAGTATCTTGGTCTACGCCCTATGGGCCGGCTACGGCTCGAAAGGTCAACAGATAGATAGATTACTAAGAGTTATTTAACGTGCGCCAGTGTACACAGAGCCTCCTGTTTATTGCCGTTATGCGAGATGGTTAGACGTTGGATCTCACTTTCCAAGTGATCAGTGGAGCATATCATCACGAAGAAAACACAGATCAATTGTTCCTAATAATGCTACACTTGTTATCATGTTGGACTTGTATAAGTACACGTCGGTGTACTAGCAATAACATGCTGTAAATAGCGACGATATATTGGTGTGATGGTGATAAGATCAGAAAGGTGAAATAGAGCGCTGCGGGTTGTAACATGCTTATGTCGCAGTCTATTTATATTAGAAACTACAGCACAACTTACAGACCTTTATTTTATTAGCAAAATATAATTTAATAAAGGAAGTTTATTTGCTCCGTCCACACTGCGCATGTCTGAAGCTTACGTTTCTGAACCATGTTTATTTTTTAATTAAGCCGTTTGAGGTCGCACTTGAACAGTTTATGCTGGGATATCTTATCAAATCTGTGACATGGGGAAGTGTGTTTCATTATTTTTATGTTAGTGTTTTTGGCTGTTAATTTTCCAAAAGTCTGGACAGCCACGGTCGCTGATGTAATCGTGAACACGTCACTGAGTATTGACGAGGCCTCAGTTTCTCGGAATGACTGGTCTGAACGAGAGTCTGGGCATGCGCAGTGTCAGTGTGACACTGTCAATTTTGAAATGTCGAAATTTAGACAAAATAAATCAAGATACGACATAGGTGTAGTTACTGCTGCAATGAAAGATTGGGTAGTGCTTCCTTCTTGAATGTTTTACTTCAATGTATTTTTGCACAACACAAGAAAGTGGAGAAAACGGCCCTGTTGGTGTCGCGTTTAATGTGTAGAGTTTAGCAAAATACGGTGCTAGTTTATGTTTATGTGTCACGTTTAATGTGTAGAGTTTAAGAAATACGGTGCTAGTTAAATGTTTATGTGTCACGTTTAATGTGTAGAGTTTAGGAAATACGGTGCTAGTTTATGTTTATGTGTCACGTTTAATGTGTAGAGTTTAGGAAATACGGTGCTAGTTTATGTTTATGTGTCACGTTTAGTGGGTAGAGTTTAACAAATACTGTGCTAGTTTATGTTTATGTGTCACGTTTAATGTGTAGAGCTTAGTAAATACGGTGTTAGTTTATGTTTATGTGTCACATTTAATGGGTAGAGTTTAGTAAATACGGTGTTTGTTTATGTTTATGTGTCACATTTAATGGGTAGAGTTTAGTAAATACGGTGCTAGTTTATGTTTATGTGTAACGTTTAATGTGTAGAGTTTAGTAAATACGGTGTTAGTTTATGTTTACGTGTCACATTTAATGGGTAGAGTTTAGTAAATACGGTGTTAGTTTATGTTTATGTGTCACATTTAATGGGTAGAGTTTAGTAAATACGGTGTTAGTTTATGTTTATATGTCACGTTTAATGTGTAGAGTTTAGGAAATACGGTGCTAGTTTATGTTTATGTGTCACGTTTAATGTGTAGAGTTTAGCAAATACGGTGCTAGTTTATGTTTATGGTTTTTATTATTTACCATCAGCACACGCTTCGGGGTCAAGGCAAAGAAATGCACGTCTTCTTTTCTTCTCCTTTCCTTCCTCATCTGCTTTTCAGCGTCGAGGGAAGATATACTTTGCCGTCTTTTGCTCTTCTGTTCGCCTCTGCTGCTGTTATGTTTCCTAGTGCTTCTAATATTCCATCGATCCATCTTTTTCGTGGTCGACCCTTGGGTCTGGTGTGTGTTCTCACAACCTTTGTTGAAGGCTCGTTGTGTTGTGTTTTGATCTTTCTGCCTTGTCACGTGGCCAAACCATTTTATCTGTTGTTTCCTTATATATTCTATGACGGGGGCTATTCCTAGCTTTTTTCTCAGTTCTTCATTTCTTATCTTATCTCTCAGACTGTTTCCTGTCATTCGTCTAACACATTTCATCTCTGTAGAGGTTATTTTCTTATTGTTCTTGCATCTAGGGTCCAGGTCTGGCATTGGCAGCACAACGTTGGGATGAAGATTGTATTGAATAGTGCTCGTTTTGCTTCCAGCGTTATTTCCTTGTTGGACAATAGTGGTGATAACTGTCCAATGATTTGAAAAGCTTTGTTGCATCTTGATTCTATCTCTGCTGTTTGAGAATTACGTTTGTCATTAGACTTCCTATGTATTTGAATTCCTCTACTTGTTTTAGTTGCCTGCATTCTATAGTTATGTTGATGTTCTGCTTATTTTTGGCGACATTCATGGCTTCTGTTTTGTTGATGTTGATTTTCATGTTGTATTTTGTGCCTGAGCTGTTGAGTTTGTTTAAGCGTTCTTGTAGGTCTTCTATTGTTTCATGTATTAGTTCCTGATCGTCTGCAAATAAAAGCTCGTTGATCTCCTCTGTCTCTGATGGGTTGGCTAGCTTGCATATATGGTCCATGTATGTAATAAACGGTAGGGGGGATA
The DNA here is from genome assembly GCA_032433765.1 of Megaustenia siamemsis. Lineage (NCBI taxonomy): Eukaryota > Metazoa > Mollusca > Gastropoda > Stylommatophora > Ariophantidae > Megaustenia > Megaustenia siamemsis. The sequence continues at coordinate 182,116,721 of JAVIAB010000092.1, forward strand.
GTACGCACCCCTGTCTTACACCTGATCTAACTTCGAAGTGGTCTGTGTAGCCTACTGCTGTTCTGACCCTGCAGCTGCTGTTGATGTAGATACTTTTAATTAGGTTGGTTAATGCACGTCAAGGCAAAGAAATGCACGTCAAGGCAAAGAAATGCACGTCAAGACAAAGAAATGCACGTCAAGACAAAGAAATGCACGTCAAGACAAAGAAATGCACGTCAAGACACAGAAGTGCACGTCAAAGCATCAAATTGCGAAGCTGCAGTGAAGCTCATTGTGAGGAGAATTAAAAAAAAAAAATAGATATAGAAAAAATGTGAAAAAACGGAATGGTTAAAGCTTCACATAAGAAGTGGACAGCACAAACCAGAAGGGACTTAACGGCTCAATAAGCCTTCAGCAAGAACAAACATACAACACACATACAAATATGTATTTAAAATATTTTTTTTTTTAAATTAGTGATTATTTGTCATTCTTTATTTTTTTACATGCTATGTCTCCAGTATAGTGTTTATTTGTCATTCCTTATGTTTCTTTTTTTAATTTTAAATACATGTTTGCATTTGTGTTGTATGTTTGTTCCTGCTTGAGTCGAAACGTAGTTCTGGTTTGTGTTGTCCACCTGCCACGTGATGCTTTATCATTTTATCTAGTTTTTCTCTAAATCTATATCTTTTTTTTTCATTTCTTCTCAGCACACTCATCGACAATGTTATCATCACTGCGTGAGGCTGTCTCTTTTTTCTAGAAACACGATATCTCTCTGCCAATTTAAGGCTGTCTAAATCTAGAATCCGATTGATCGGGGATAGATCAAATATCTTTGCTGCAGTAAACCACATCAACAAACACAGATCTAGAGCGACTTTCAACTCATAGTAGACTTTAGAATATTAAAAGCATTCAAAACCTCTTATGGGACAACGTAATTTAATGGACTGTAAATTTGCATTTTTTTTTCTTATTTTTTTTTTCGTTCGTCATCTTTCACCTTTGGTAAAGTCCATAGAGACAGACTAGGAACTGAATTTTGCGTGTTAATCTGTATTTTGTTTCCCTGGCAGCCGTATGAAGGGGTCCATCGCCGCACAGGAAGATAACTCGGACTTCGGAAGAACTCGTATTGTTTTCCGTCGATGAGTAATTGACGTTTCAAGACGGGCCTCGCTGAGACCAGTCGTGGTTGCCACAGAGAGAAATCACGAATAAAATTCCCAACTAGTGCAGACGGCATTTGAACTCACAACCTCTCTCTCTCTCTCTCTCTCTCTCTCTCCCTCTCTCTCTCCCTCTCTCTCTCTCTCTCTTTCTCTCCCTCTCTCTCTCTCTCCCTCTCTCTCCCTCTCTCTCTCTCTCTCCCTCTCTCTCTCCCTCTCTCTCTCTCTCTCTCTCTCTCTCTCTCTCCTCTCTCTCTCTCTCTCTCTCTCTCTCTCTCTCTCTCTCTCTCTCTCTCTCTCTCTCTCTCTCTCTCTCTCTCTCTCTCTCTCTCTCTCTCTCTCTCTCTCTCTCTCTCTCTCTCTCTCTCCTCTCTCTCTCTCCCTCTCTCTCTCTCTCCCTCTCTCTCTCTCTCTCTCTTGAAACCGACATCTTGCCTTGAGACCAACCAGTCCCCTGTTCGCATAATATAATATTAACGATGCTTAATCTGTGCTTTATTGTTTCGAGTTTAAAAATGGAAGGTAATAGCAGTCACTGATTTATTCAACAGCAAGAAAGACATCCAGGTTTCATACACCTTTTAACTAACACAATTCAGTACATCATGATCCTTTTTCTGTGGTCTGCAGGGGAGTTAAAAGAGTGGTTACAAATAAGGAAGTGCGGCAGGAACGGGGTGTAGTTGACCAGCCGATGGGAGGGTCAAAAACAGGTTGAAGCGTTCAAAAACATGTTGGAGACATTGTCTGGGGTACCTTCAATATAATTTTACAACCCTTTAACTTGTTTTGTGACCCTTTCATCAGCTGGTCAACTACACCGCGTTTCTGCGCCACTCGTTCATTTTTCTTCTAGCTACGGGGAAAATTTATTACAATTATTAATATTAATTATTAATTTATTATTTATTATAATTTAAATACAGGGAAAATTTGTTTGTTTTATTTTTGTTTTGGAGCTTCATTATGAGTTAACTATGTAGGGCTAGTTTTATTTTACTTACATATTTGTGTGTGTGTTGTTTGTTTGTTCCTGCTGAAGACCTATTGCACCAAGACGTCGTACAAATTTATGTCGTTCATTCATCATGTAAAGCTTTTACCATACCATTTGTTCTATTTTTTTCATTTCTTCTCTGTCGCACTTAACATCATGCATCTAAAATAGAGATTATACAACAATTAACTTAATATTATGCTTCTGAACTAGAGATTACACAACAATTAATTTAACATCATGCATCTGAACTAGAATCTAAACAACAGTTAACTTAACATCATGCACCTGAATTAGAAATTGCACAAGGACTAACTTAACATTACTGCTGTTAACTACAGATAACAGTGTCTAATATGAGATAGAGAGATTCATTATATAATTCGGAACTCAAGTTGGGTGAAAGAATGTATAAAAAGCCAAATGAATTCAGCGCTTATAAAAGTTAAACAATAACAATAGTAGGAGATAAACATTACCGAACTATAATTGCATCGGACAAAGATACAAAACAGGAAGCAGATTTTCAATGAATAGAAATAACATTTTCAAAAGGGTAATAAAATCTGAGGCTGTAGATAAAATCAAACATGGTAAAAGCTGGCTGTCCTTCAAGAACACAAAACACGCATATCAGGACAAAGATAAACACCCCATCACCTTATCCTGCCATGCCAGACTTTTCACTGTCAGAAGAGATAATTAACCACCACAAAAATTATGAGCCGAGTGAATGGAATTACAAGATGAAAAAAAAAGTTGTGCAATTAAATAAAAAGAGATGATCGAATTTGAAGCAATCTGGAGGGGTGGCCAGAGACAACAAACAAAATAGAGAGAATACTCTGAGATTTCATTTCATATGGAGCATATGTAATTAGAAAAGAAGATATATGGGGTTTTGACATACTCAATCTAAGCAGTAGTTTCAACATTAAAAAGACTCTTGTCATCATCATGTGCCATGCTGGTTGGCGAGTGCGATCATTTCCTTCCACAATTCGCTACCTTCAGTGCATTGTATCTATTATGTTGTTGACTGTTTACCGTGCCACAACACAAATCTGTTTATGTTCGTCCCTCTTTGTCGTTCACTGTCTCTCTTCCCACATATTTTACCAGATGTAATTAAATATTCCAACTTTCCTCTTCTCGCGATGTGCCCGAAAGTGTTGATTGTCTGGACAGAAGCTCTACAGCACAGTGGCAATGTTTAGGGCGAGTAGAAGGAGCTGCATCAGCACGCACAAGAAGCTATCTGAGACAGACACATCTTATTTGATTCTTCAACCAGACAATTCTGACCATGCAAACACCCTAACTAGTTTCTTGACTAACCACGTATCAATACCACTTGGTCGTGTCTCTAAACAAGTAACAACACACTTAAGCAGTGTTTCTAACCATGTAACAATATACGCCGTGTCTCTAAAAAACTTAACATCACACTTATGCTGTGTTTCTAACCATGTAACAATATACGCCGTGTCTCTAAAAAACTTAACATCACACTTATGCTGTTTTTCTAACTATGTAACAATGTACGCCGTGTCTCTAAAAAACCTAACAACACGCATATGCCGCGTTTCTAACCATGTACCAATGCACAAAAAGATAGCTAATTTCCAATATTAGAAAGAAAAAAATCATCATTTTTTTGGGCCATGTAATGAGAAGAGAACAACTGGAATATATTGCAACAATTGGGAAAATTGAGGGACGAAGAGATAGAGGGAAGCAAAGAGAAAAAAAAATACAAGACAGCTTAAGAGAATGGGTTGGCAGAAGGTCAACAACAGAAATGATAAATAACTGTCGAGATCGAAAGTTGTGGAGAGACATAATCATCTACGCCAGCAGGACCGGTACTTGATGATGATGACCAATACACGCCGTGTCTCTAAAAACCTAACAACACACTTATGTCGTATCACTTTTACTTAACTGATAATAAAACATGAACAACACCTTGTGAAACTAGATTATGTCAAGAGAAATGAGAATGAGAGTTCATGGGTGCTATATAGAGCCAATTCTAACCTATGAAAGTGAATCATGGGCTGTAGATAAACATAACAAACAGACGGCTGGAGACCTCAGAGATGGGATTTTTCAGAGGAATGCTGAGAGTTCATTCACTAGAAGATAAAAAGACCAACGATGAAATTTTTAAAGAGGCCAACACAAAAAGAGAGAGCTCATAAAAAAAAAAAAGGAAACAAACGACATTTGTCTGGAGCATCATGAGATGACGTATTTTATAAACACTTGGTTACAACCAGAATAATACAGAGAAAGAGATATCGCGGACACAAAGAGGGAAGATACCACAGCTAGCTTGGAGCCATGGCTTGGTAAACAGTCAACAACAGAGTTGATACGATCCATTGTGGACAGATAATTGTTGAAGGATATGTCCTTTAACGCCAATCGGTATGGTACATGATGATGATAATAATAGATACATGAACTGTTGTTCGAATAATACCAACATCATCTATAAAATATAACTGTACCGACTCCTCAACTCGATGAATCTACACTCACCAGAATTAAATCGAAACTAAGAAACTGCTTTTATTACTCCCTAACTCCTTAATCTGGGTATTAGCTCAAGGTTACTCTTTGTGCTTCTCTGCATTTGAGGGCTATAGTTTTATTTCTCGTATGTTTCAAAGCCCAACGACATATTCATCGGTGATGTGGTCAGTAAAAAAAAAGTAATAAAGTAAATTACCCCCGTCACACCAAGTGGTGTATGGGGAAATATGGTGTTAGTGACCCTATATTTTACAGACCTTTAGCACATGATTATTGGGGTAATGTGGTCGGTATTACGCCCGTGCTACTTTACTTTCCCAGAAAAAAATCCGGTACTAATTTAAGGCTGAACCCGGAAGCCGTCGGTTGGGATCGAACCCTACCCCTTGTCCTTTGTAGTCAAGTTCACTAACCACTGAGCTATCGCGTATCCGATGTGGTCAGTGCAACGACAATATCTATTCAACATCAACACTAAAGAACCATCATCATCATCAAGTACCGGGCCTACTGGCATAGGTGATCATGTCTCTCCACAACTTTCGATCTCGACAGTTCTTTATCATTTCTGTTGTCAAGCCATTCTCTTAAGCTGTCTGGTATTTTCTCTCTTTGCTTCCCTCTATCTCTTCGTCCCTCAATTTTTCCAGTTGTTACAATATATTCCAGTTGTTCTCTTCGCATTACATGGTCAAAAAATGATGATTGTTTCTTCCTAATATTGGAAATTAGCTCTCTTTTTGCTTTGGCCTCTTTCAGAACATTTTCATTACTCTTCTTAGCTGTCCATGGTATTCTCAACATTCTTCTGTAAAACCACATTTTACAGAATCCAGTGATTTTCTTGTCTGTTGTCCTGTTGTCCGTTATTCACATCCATATGTTAAGACTGGCTCTACATAACATTTAAGAACTCATTTTCTAGTTTCTATTGTCAAAAATGGATTGCATAGTATCTTCCTCATTTTTTTGAAAGCTGCTTTTGCCTGAGCCATCTTCCATCTGAGGTTAACAAAGTTCCCAAATATTTAAATTCATTTACCTGTTTTAATATTGTTCCACTTGTCTTTATTCTGCACTGAAGTGATGACTTTTTCTTTGTTGTTACCATTACTTCTGTCTTTTTGCTATTAAGGCTGAGTCCTTTACTTTTGCTTTCTTCACTATAATGTCCAACATTTCTTGTAACTCATTTTCACTCTTAGCGATTAAGACTGTATCATCAGCATACCTTTGATTATTTATATTATGACCTCCAATTGTTGTGCCATGCTGCACTGAATATAGTGTGTAGCCATGTCACTAAAGAATACACAATGAATGTACAACGAAACAAGACGAGTTGTTACTCCTTCCCATCTTCCATGTTATCCCCCCTGTGTAGTGATTATTTGTTATTCCTTATCTTCTCTCACGTTATGTCCCCTGTTTAGTGATTGTTTCTCATTCCTTATCATCGTACACGTTATCTCCCCTTTATAGTTATTATTTGTCATTTCTTGTCGTATCCCATGTTATCTCCATTGTTTAAATACATGTTTGTCATTATTTGTCTCTTTACCTGTTATGTCCCCTGTATATTAGTTGCCACTCCTTGTCTTGAATTACGTTACCTCCTCTGTATGATTTCACCACTGCTCCGCCTCTGATTTCAGTCGTCACGATTCGTCAAAAATCAATATTTGAGAAGCACACTTGAAAATCGGTATTGAATTGTTATTTCTGGCTTTTAATTGAAGCGTATTCTATCTAACATTGAAGCATATTCTAGCGTGTATGCATAGGTCAGTGTCCTGGTATTCATGGTATGGTGTGATAAATAATGAAAGGGTTGGAGCAAAAACATCCAGAAATTATTTTCGCGAAATGATAACTTTCGAAGACGGTATTGAGATTAGGCACAATGAGACGCAAATAACTGCACAACCACGAGGTGAAAAAGGTAAAGGTACGAGACTTGAATCGACGTCTTAGCACTCGGGTTTTACCCATATGTGCTCGGCCGCCCATCTACAAGTGTTCGAAGACTTTTGTCTACTGTTGCCTCAAGGTTCGTAACCCACGAGCGAGTGCATTTCCTGACGAACAATCACGAGCTAAGCTTTTAGTTTGTGTTGCTGTCTTTGATGGGTTTTGGGTGTGGTAACGGCTATTATCTATATGTGTCTGGCCATTCATTGTGCTTGTCCTATCTTTTTTTCTATTTCTTCATTCCATTCTCATTTGCCTTTCAGCGTTGATGAGGTATATAATCTGCAGTCTTTCTTTTTCTATTGGCCTCTGTGGTTGTTATGTTTCCTAGTGTTTGCGTTATTCCATCAATCCTTTTTTCTCATGGTCGGCCCATGGTTCTGGTGTCACGTAATGTTTATTAAAAACTCGTTGTTCATGTTTCTGTCTTATCACATCATCATAAGGTGGCATGTTCTTTGCTGAACGCTGCATTAACCACAGCCCGTTTAAAAGAATCTCTGCCAGATCTCCCACTACTTCTGTTGTCATGTTCAAGGTCTTCTTGATGTCTTGAAACCACCTTCTTCTTGGTCTGCTCCTGATGCGTCCCTCAGGAACCATGCCTTCCATTATTGTTCTTTTTTCAACCCGCTGTCTTTTGACGTGACTATAGTATTTTAATTTCCTGTATAGAACGGTGTATATATGTCAGTTCTTGTTAATGTTTAAATCTGTTAGTATGTCTTCATTGCTCTTTTTCATTATCCACGGTATCTTAAGATTTTCATTGTTTTATCACATAGCAGAATCATTTCATCTGTTGTTTCTTTATGTATTCTATTGGTATTAATCCTAACGTTTTTTATCAGTTCTTCTTTTATGATCTTAATTCGCAGGCTGTTTCCTGTTCTTCGTCTGACACATTTCATCTCGGCTGTCGTTATGTTGTTTGACATTGGTTTCCCAACGTGTGTTATATCATTTTGAATATTTAGCAGATGAAGGCCATATATGTCAGCTTATGTTCAACTCACATACATTTTAATGTTAAAGTGTGTCTCACAGCGGAAAATATATGTGTGTTGATGTGTACTTTCATGCTTACGTGAACGTTCACTTGTGAAAAATACATATAATTACACACGTGAACCAAGTGCACATTTGAACAAGTTATAATTTCACACGTACACATGTGAACAAAATACATTTATACACGAGTAGCCTACGCGTGAAAAAAATTATTGCACACGTGTACATGTGAATTAGCTGTTACAAGCGTGTACATGTGAAAAAGCTATTACACGCGTATGTAATTATATCTTGGTCTCATGATACGCTCCTCTGTATTTATATCTTGGTCTCATGATACACTCTGTAATTATATCTTGGCCTCATGATACACTCTGTATTTATATCTTGGTCTCATGATACACTCTGTAATTATATCTTGGTCTCATGATACGCTCCTCTGTATTTATATCTTGGTCTCATGATACACTCTGCAATTATATCTTGGTCTCATGATACGCTCCTCTATATTTATATCTTGGTCTCATGATACACTCTGTAATTATATCTTGGTCTCATGATACGCTCCTCTATATTTATATCTTGGTCTCATGATACACTCTGTAATTATATCTTGGTCTCATGATACACTCTGTATTTATATCTTGGTCTCATGATACACTCTGTAATTATATCTTGGTCTCATGATACACTCTGTATTTATATCTTGGTCTCATGATACACTCCGTAATTATATCTTGGTCTCATGATTCACTCTGTAATTATATCTTGGTCTCAAGATACACTCTGTAATTATATCTTGATCTTGTGATACACTCTGTATTTATATCTTGGTCTCATGATACGCTCCTCTGTAATTATATCTTGGTCTCAAGATACACTCTGTATTTATATCTTGGTCTCATGATACGCTCCTCTGTAATTATATCTTGGTCTCATGATACACTCTGTATTTATATCTTGGTCTCATGATACACTCTGTAATTATATCTTGGTCTCATGATACACTCCGTAATTATATCTTGGTCTCATGATTCACTCTGTAATTATATCTTGGTCTCAAGATACACTCTGTAATTATATCTTGATCTTGTGATACACTCTGTATTTATATCTTGGTCTCATGATACGCTCCTCTGTAATTATATCTTGGTCTCATGATACACTCTGTAATTAGATCTTGATCTTGTGACACGCTCTGTAATTATATCATGGTTTTGTGACACACTCTGTAATTATATCATGGTCTTGTGCCACACTCTGTAATTATATCTTAGTATCATGATACACTCCTCTGTAATTATATCTTGGTCTTGTGACACACTCTGTAATTATATATTGGTCTTGTGATACACTCTGTAATTATATCTTGGTCTTGTGACACACTCTGTAATTATATCTTGGTCTTGTGATACACTCTGTAATTATATCTTGGTCTTGTGACACACTCTGTAATTATATCTTGGTCTTGTGATACACTCTGTAATTATATCTTGGTCTTGTGACACACTCTGTAATTATATCTTGGTCTTGTGACACACTCTGTAATTATATCTTGGTCTTGTGACACACTCTGTAATTATATCTTGGTCTTGTGATACACTATGTAAGTATATCTTGGTTTTGTGACACACTCTGTAATTATATCTTGGTCTTGTGACACACTCTGTAAGTATATCTTGGTCTTGTGATACACTCTGTAATTATATCTTGGTTTTGTGACACACTCTGTAATTATATCTTGGTCTTGTGACACACTCTGTAAGTATATCTTGGTCTTGTGATACACTTTGTAATTATATCTTGGTCTTGTGATACACTCTGTAATTATATCTAAGTCTTGTGATACACTCTGTAATTATATCTTGGTCTTGTGATACACTCTGTAATTATATCTTGGTCTTGTGATACACTCTGTAATTATATCTGGGTCTTGTGACACACTCTGTAATTTTATCTTGGTATTGTGACACACACTGTAATTATATCTTGGTCTTGTGATACACTCTGTAATTATATATTGATCCCATGATACACTTTGTGATAATATATTGGTTCCATGATACACTGTAATTATATCTTTCTCTAATGACTATTCCAGTTCATATCATAATATGTCGATGTTTACCTTGTGCCTGTTTCTTTCTGTATTGTTCACCTTCATTCTGAGAATAATTCTTCTCTTCTTCTTTCCTCCTTTATTTGTCTTTCAGCGTCGAGAGGAGATACAATTTACGGTCTTTTGCTCTTCTGTTGGTCTCTGCTGCTGTTATGTTTCCTAGTCTTTCTAATATTCCATCAATCCATCAATTGCTCTTCTGCTGGTCTCTGCTGCTGTTATGTTTCCTAGTTTTTCTAATATTCCCTCAATCCATCTGTTTCGTGGTCAGCCCTTGTGATAGAATAATAACCTTATGGATAATGCCTAATATTAAGTCCCTTTTACATGCTCTAAATATTTAATTTCTCCAGCTCTAATCGTGTTTATTAGTTTTATCTTCATTCAAGGAGATTCAAGTTTAATTACTTGACGTCAAATCAATGCATCCAATTATTCAAATTCTTCGAGAAATCCAAATTTCTATGGCTCTAATATTTCGTTTTTTCTCTTTTCATATTTCATGCTCTTATTTATATTCCACACACAAGTAGCATTTAAATGACAAAGAATGAACAAAGATAGAACCGATTACAATATCCATTTTTTTAACAGGGTCATGTAGCCCACATTTCTACCCTCAATGGTTGAAAAAAGGCTGCTTCTCTTCAGTAGCCAATCTGGCAATCAGCGCACGTCAGACAAAAAAATGTGAACTAAATAAACACTCGCAGTATCAAACCTGTTCCAGATATAAAGTGGGCAACTTAAGAATGACCATGGGCCGGATTATATAACCAATGACGGGACCAGTGGGCGAGGAAGTTAAGACTTTGTAATAATTATTACAATAATATTTGTAGACTTTGAATGTGACACCATCGCACCGGAAGATATATATATTTTCTCGGATTCAAAATCAGCACTCGAAGCAATTGAAAGCGGACTAACATCCGAGGTTTCCAATATAAGATCTTTATCCAACCAACTCTCCACTACCTATGGCGTGACTGTAACCCTACAATGGATCCCTGGTCACATCGGCATTGCGGGAAATGAGAGAGCGGATAGGTTGGCTAAATTGGGAGCATCTCTACCACAGCTTCCTGTTCAAGTTAGCCTCAAAACTTGTAAGCAAATTTTGAGAAACAACTACCACGAGGAATGGTTGAATATGTGGGCTTCAGCTAAGACTGGACACCTACTCTACAGATATCAAACAAAACCAGACTCCCTCGACCCTGTAGGGGAGCTCAGACGAAGGGATCAAAGCCTGATATTCCAGCTGAGAACAGGCCATGCTCCTACCAATCAACACCTGAGCAGAATAAAAACACAACATGACCCAATGTGCAGACACTGCCGCCAACAATCTGAGGCAGTAGATCACCTGCTACTACACTGTCGCCATTTACAAAACCGACGGAGCATGTTACTCCCACTACTTCCATCCATCAATAACACACTGTACTCTGCAGCTGTACAACTGAGAAGGACCTGCGCCTTCATGCGAGAGGCATTAAGCTGTAAAGAACTCATAGCTCACGGCTAACAAGGGGATTAAGTCAAGTCAAGACAAGTCAAGGAAGTTAAGAGTATAATAAAAAGTTAATTGGTATGATTGAATAATATATAAATAACACCTTCACTTTGACGACATATTTTATCATTTGTATGAAGACATGTCATGTTTTTATTTGAACATTTATTTTAATTTTATATTTATAAATTTATAATTTCATTTATAATTATTTATTACCATCTTATTATTTTTTAACCGACATGAGCTTTGATTTTTTTCCATAGACATTTAATTGATATAGTCGTTTTGTGGTTACTTCAAGGGCTAAGAAAAATAGACTGGCTGGCCGTATGTGGCCCGCGGGTCGCCATTTGCCCATCGTTGACCTAAATCATTCAGCAATATTCGTGGAGGAAGCACATCTCATTATATCGCAGTGTTTTTGGAAACCCACAGTATAAGGCGAAATTGTAAAAAAATCATTGTCACGTCACGATCAAGCATTAAAGTCCATTAGTTAAATTATCACGTTCTTTCTTGCTCTAAACAGCAGGAAGAAATCAAATAAAGTTGTGGAGAGACATGATCACCTACGCCACTAGCCCCGGTACTTGATGATGATGATGAGTTAAAATATCACGTTCTTTCTTGCTCTAAACAGCAGGAAGAAATCAAATAAAGTTGTGTAGAGACATGATCACCTACGCCACTAGCCCCGGTACTTGATGATGATGATGAGTTAAAATATCACGTTCTTTCTTGCTCTAAACAGCAGGAAGAAATCAAAGTTGTCAAGCAGGCCAGGCCAGGCAGGTAGCTGGTATCTCTGGCAGGAGATTCAACCAGAAGTGGAGGGGTCGCAGTTTGAACCGTTCACACGCTGCTGAGTTAGTCTGGCAATACATTCAGTCAGAACGTTCTGGAAGTCTTCTGACTGAGCATGTACCAAGATACCTTGACCTAGGCGAGACTGCTGACCTTACCGTGTTGGAAAAGTTCAGATCCGAAACACGAAGACCACTTCTGATGATCAGATTCCATTCTGATGATCAGATTGCCTCCTGCTGCAAATTTTATTGTCATAATCTATTATCAATTCAACAGCGAATATGTTTGTTTAGATATAAGAATACATTTCTTGTTATTATGTTTGTATCTCCTATTATTTTATTTTTTCTCCATAGCTGATTGTTTGTCCTATTATTTTATTATTTCTCTTTAGCTGCTTGTTTCTCCTGTTATGTTATTATTTCTCCATAACCACTCGTTTCTCCTATTATTTTATGATTTCTCCTTAGCCCCACCCCAGGCAACTATGTTCGTGAATCCATTTCAAACTTTCCCCATTTGATGCTGACTCGCAATTGTTTCCTGCAATTTACAGAAATTCTGGTTGAGCATCTTTTAAAATGAACGCGCTGATTGTTGTTGGTTCGACTCAAATCCTATCTACTTCTTAACTTCCAGACTAACCTATTGCTCACAATATTGATTCAATACGTTGCTAGTTAATTATTAACGTTTTCGTACAGTCTCCAAGCTGCGTACTTTACTTCCTATTTGATAATACGACGTAATCCAGTCACGAGATGATATTACGTCATTCAACCATAAGAAAACATTACATAATTTTCTCTTTTTTTTAGTTCAGTCTGTGAACATAATTTCGTTGTTGGCACCGGTAGTGGTTTATTTGGGTGGTAAGGAACGGCCTACTTCAGTTTCTGGAACATCTCGTGGGCGACGAATGATGGGCTTACTGTCCAGCGTCAGCAGTTGCGTCATCACGAATGACAACAGTTTGTTTTAGGAGCAACAGCTGTCCGAGACTGTTACATGCTGGCACATACTTCCTGTTTGATAAACCGGTGGTTTGATTACATGAAGGGTTGACGGAAGCTGTGATATGCAAAGATAAAGATGGGAAGATAAGGATAGTAACAGAGAGAGTGCCTGAGAGGGAGTAATAAAAAACAAAGAAGATTAAAAAAATAAAAATGAAGGTTGAAAGACGAGGGAAAAATGAAAAACGGCAGAGATTTAAAATTAAAAACAGAGAGAAAGCGAAGGATAGTTAGGAGACGGAAAGAGAGAGAGAAAGAGAGAGAGAGAGAGAGAGAAAGAGAGAAAGAAGAAAATAGAGATAGAGCGAGAAAAGTTTATATTTAAAAAAAGTAAAGTACCCCCGTCACGCCAAGTGGCGTATAGGGAATATGGTGTTAGTGACCATAAATTTTACAGACCTTCGGCACATGATTTTTGGGGTAATGTGGTCGGTATTACGCCCGTGCTGCTTTACTTTTCCAGAAAAAAATCCGGTACCCATTAAAGGCTGGTACCTACCTCTTGTCCTTTGTAGTCAAGTTCACTAACCACTGAGCTATCGCGGCTAAAGGTTTATATTTCTATATTCCGATTGCTTACGATGGAAGATGATATCGTATGACGAAGAACAGTTCAGCTGCCTTCAACTTTCGGTGCCGCTTGGCCTTATGTCTTTTGGCGTGTGCTGTAGCTGCTATGATGGGGACAGCAGTTGCCTTTTTTTTATTTGGATCCATCAATGAGATGAGTTTTAATTCGGATGATTCCACTGGCACGGGTGGTTGAGCAATTATGGATTTTAATTCGTTTGCAGTGATACCGGGGCCTTTGAATAACCATAACCATAACCATAACCATATATATATATGAGATCAGAAGTCATGAAGGTCAGATGTGAAAGATGAGAAAATTAATTAATGGAAGAAGTATGATGAAATGTATAGATCAAAAGTGAGATTGAACTACATTGTATAACATGGGAGACTGGATATCATCATCATCATGTGCCATACCGGTTGGCGTAGGCGAACATGTCCCTCCACAATCTTCTATCCACAGTGCATCGTATAATTTCTTTCTTTGTTTGTTTTGTTTTCCATGCCATGACACCGTTCTATCTAGTATCTTCTCTCTTTGTCATCAGCTTTCTCTCTTTTCCTGTATTTATTTTGTCAGTTGTAATCAAGTATTCCATCTTTCCTCTTCTCATGACATGCCTGAAAAATATTGATTGCTTCTTTCTGATGTTTTTTAGTAGCTCCCTTTTTTTGTTGACCTCTTTGAGAATGTCATCATTGTTTTTTTTTAGCTGTCCATGGAACTTTCCACATTCTGAGAAATCCCATTTTTGTTGCATTTAACCGTTTTTTTTTTCATTTGTTTGTCTACTGTCCATAATTCGCTTCTATAAGTCAGAAATGGCTCTATATAGCACCGATGCACTCTCTTTCTTACTTCTGATGACATATACTTGTTGCATATGACGTTTTTAATTTTATGAAATGCTTTTTTTTGGCCTGAACTATTCTGTTTTTTTTTTTAATTTCTGTGCTGCATCTTCCATCTGATGTTATTATTGTGCTTATGTATTTAACGCGTTGCACTTGTCTCAGATTTGTCCGTTTTTATTTTTATGCTGCATGATGGTGATGATTGTTTCTTCGATATGAACATTTATTGTTACACACAGCGTGCAAAACAAATGAGTGGCTGTGATATAGATATATGTGCAAAGTTTGAGTTATTGATACAGACGGAGATAATGCCAAATTAGGAGAGATATAGCAAGCAAGATATATAAAAGAAAGAATTTTTCTCTTATACAAAGATACACCAAATTAGGAGAGATATAGCAAGCAAGATATATAAAAGAAAGAATTTTTCTCTTATACAAAGATACACCAAATTAGGAGAGATATAGCAAGCAAGATATATGAAAGAAAGAATTTTTCTCTTATACAAAGATACACCAAATTAGGAGAGATATAGCAAGCAAGATATATGAAAGAAAGAACTTTTCTCTTATACAAAGATACACCAAATTAGGAGAGATATAGCAAGCAAGATATATAAAAGAAAGAATTTTTCTCTTATACAAAGATACACCAAATTAGGAGAGATATAGCAAGCAAGATATATGAAAGAAAGAATTTTTCTCTTATACAAAGATACACCAAATTAGGAGAGATATAGCAAGCAAGATATATGAAAGAAAGAATTTTTCTCTTATACAAAGATACACCAAATTAGGAGAGATATAGCAAGCAAGATATATAAAAGAAATAATTTTTCTCTTATACAAAGATACACAGATTCATGAGAAGTATTAAAATAAGATACAGACAGAAGGCCGAGAAAAAGAAATCGAAAGCGAGAAGGCGATTAGAAAAGAAACGTCGATACTCACAGTACAACTCACAAAATGATGAAACCCTCATACCATTTGTCTTGGCGATCGTTATTCTGGCAGACCATGACTCATTGATCTCATGTTGCTATTTGCAAACCAACATTACCCGTACGAGTTTATGGAAATGTCGGAATCACGGCGACAAGGTGTACAGTATATGTGCCTTGCTCGATTCTGGGTGTCGTGTGGCAGGACGGGATACCAACCATAAACCGTGACTCAAGTGGGCAGGTTTTTGTGAAAAGCTAAACCGTCAGTTATATAATCAATATTTAGTTTTGGTTTATTCTGCTAGATCTTCACAAACTGCCAATTTGTGTGTTTGTATGTGGTTGGTTTTAAAATGTCATAGCTGTCATACGGCTATGGTTTTTTAAATTTCTTTTTATTGTTAATGCAAGTCAAAGATGCTCCACTTGTTGTTCTAATATCTCGAAACAGTGACTCTCTTTAGAACTAGCCTGAAAATGTTCTGTAGTGTTATCTAGAGTTAATTTATTTTATAGATTCCAGTTTTAGTTGACAATATCAATAACAGAAACAGAGATGAGATCTAAAAGAGAAACAGGAATACAGTTTGTGATAAAACCAAAAAGAAACAGGAATACAGTTTTTGATCAAATCTAAAAGAGAAAGACGAGTACAGTTTTTGATCAAATGTAAAAGAGAAACAGGAATACAGTTTTTGATCAAACGTAAAAGAGAAACAGGAGTACAGTTTTTGATCAAATCTAAAAGAGAAACACGAGTACAGTTTTTGATCAAATGTAAAAGAGAAAAAGGAATACAGTTTTTGATCAAACGTAAAAGAGAAACAGGAATACAGTTTTTGATCAAATCTAAAAGAGAAACAGGAATACAGTTTTTGATCAAATCTAAAAGAGAAACAGGAATACAGTTTTTGATCAAATCTAAAAGAGAAACAGGAATGCAGTTTTTGATCAAATCTAAAAAAGAAACAGGAATCAAAGGCAGTCTGTGACTGCACCTGAAAAAAGTATCAGAAAACGTTGTTTCTTCTTAGTTTGTCCTACAGCTTTTATCGCTAAGTGTGGGGTGAAAACGACTTTGTTTAACTTTCTTGATGTGGAGTGTGCAATGAAGTGTGGAGGTATGAAGTGTGGAGCAATAAGGTGTGGCTCGATGAAAGGTGGAGCAATCAAAATGCGGAGCAATGAACTGTGTAGCAATGAAGTGTCGATCAATGAAACGTGGAGCAATGAAGTGTGGCTCAATGTAATGTGGAGCAATGAAGTATGGCTCAATGAAATGTGGAACAATGAAAGGTGGAGCAATGAAGTGTGGCTCAATGAAATGTGGAACAATGAAGTGTGGCTCAATGAAATGTGGAACAATGAAGTATGGCTCAATGAAATGTGGAACAATGAAGAGTGGCTCAATGAAAGGTGGAGCAATGAAGTGTGGTTCAATGAAATGTGGAACAATGAAGTGTGGCTCAATGAAATGTGGAACAATGAAAGGTGGAGCAATGAAGTGTGGCTCAATGAAATGTGGAACAATGAAGTGTGGCTCAATGAAATGTGGAACAATGAAGTATGGCTCAATGAAATGTGGAACAATGAAGAGTGGCTCAATGAAAGGTGGAGCAATGAAGTGTTGCTCAATGAAATCTGGAACAATGAAGTGTGGCTCAATGAAATGTGGAACAATGAAGAGTGGCTCAATGAAATGTGGAACAATGAAGTGTGGCTCAATGAAATGTGGAACAATGAAGTGTGGCTCAATGAAAGGTGGAACAATGAAGAGTAGCTCAAGGAAATGTGGAGCACTGAAGAGTGGCTCAATGAAATGTGGAACAATGAAGAGTGGCTCAATGAGAGGTGGAGCAATGAAGAGTGGCTCAATGAAATGTGGAACAATGACGTATGGCTCAATGAAATGTGGAACAATGCAGAGTTGCTCAAAGAAATGTGGAACAATGAAGAGTGGCTCAATGAAATGTGGGGCAATGGAGTGTGGAGCAATGAAGTGTGGGGCAATGAAGTGTGGAGCAATAAAAGTTTGGAGCATTGAGGTGTGGCTCAATGAAAGGTGGAGCAATGAAGTGTGGTGCAATGAAATGTGGAGCAATAAAAGTTTGGAACAATGAGGTGTGGCTCAATGAAAGGTGGAACAATGAAGAGTAGCTCAAGGAAATGTGGAGCACTGAAGAGTGGCTCAATGAAATGTGGAACAATGAAGAGTGGCTCAATGAGAGGTGGAGCAGTGAAGAGTGGCTCAATGAAATGTGGAATAATGAAGTATGGCTCAATGAAATGTGGAACAATGCAGAGTTGCTCAATGAAATGTGGAACAATGAAGAGTGGCTCAATGAAATGTGGGGCAATGGAGTGTGGAGCAATGAAGTGTGGGGCAATGAAGTGTGGAGCAATACAAGTTTGGAGCAATAAAAGTTTGCAGAAATACAAGTTTGGAGCAATAAAAGTTTGCAGAAATACAAGTTTGGAGCAATAAAAGTTTGGAGCAATAAAAGTTTGCAGAAATACAAGTTTGGAGCAATAAAAATTTGGAGCAATAAAAGTTTGGAGCAATGAGGTGTGGCTCAATGAAAGGTGTAGCATTAAATTGTGGGGCAATGAAGTATGGAGCAATGAAGTGTAGAGCAATTAAATGTGGAGCAATTATGTGTGAAACAATGAACTGTGGCTCAAACCAGTGTGGCTCAATGAAGTGTGACTTAATGAAGTATATTTATTAGATTGTAGAAGTTGGCAAGGAATCACATTGATATTTATACCTTGTCAACCGTTCTGCATCATGATGTTAGAATGATTGTAGACATCAGTAGATAAAAGAAACGTAGAGAAGAACAAGTGGGATTTAGGCAATAACGGTCATGCATTGATCACATTTTTACTCTCATATCATCATTGAAGAACCATTCCAATCTTCCCTAATTATTAACTGTGTGGATTTCCTAAAAGGATTCGAAAGTTTACACCGACTTACAATATGGAAAATCCTTAACATCTATGGATTTCCAACAAAATATGAGAATATTATAAAAGCAGTTTCCTAATTTCCAATATTAGGAAGAACCATCATCATTTTTTGGCCATGTAATGAGAAGGGAACAGCTGGAATATATTGTAACAACTGGCTGGGAAATTTGATATTTTGGAGCGTTGGGAAAGAAGAGATAGAGGGAAGCAAAGAGAAAAGATGCCAGACAGCTTAGAAGAATGGCTTGGCAGAAGGTCAACAACAGAAATGATAAATATCTGTCGAGATCGAAAATTGTGGAGAGACATGAGCACCTACGCCAACATGCATGGTACTTGATGATGATGATGATGATGATAAAGCCTTGTATTTAGTCTCATTTTGCTGTGTCAGAACATAAACTGGCAATACTGATTGGTTTCCAGTAGAAACAGATAAGAAAGAACGATGCGTGAAGTCATCACTTTTATTCGGAATTGCAAATGATTGGGTCATGCGAAAATCGATAGAAGACAGACAATTTTGGAAATGAGTGGGTTGGTGTTCTGCACCAGATGCATGTCTCAGAAGTTCCCGCAACATGTCTTTCTTTGGTTCTTGAAGACACTGGCTCAAATATAACTAGACAAAACAGACTAGTCCTGCAGTGAAATTTATTTGGAAACAAAATTAAGAATGACAAACCGTGTACTAAACAATATCATATTAAGCTAGAACACACACATCTACTAAGCATCGCCTCACTCTTGGAGCATACACGACCGGAACTCAATGAGGATAGCCTAGTTGGGATAACCACACAGCTGGGCAACCAACGTTCGGAGGACCCGTGGTCTATTTTTGCCGGAAGCAGTGGGAGTTGTACTCGTGATTGGAAAAAAAAAATATCCCCTCAGTCGACCCAACCGATGGCAGAAATGGGTACCAGGGTATAGTAGTCTGGGAAGGGGAGAAATGCAGCCTCGCATTGTGAGTTTCGATGCTTGAAGCGACACTATTCAAAAGTCTCCGAACACTTCTGTATACGCGGCCGAGCACATTTAGTTGAAAACTTGCGTGCTGAGACGCCGATTCAAGTCTTGTACTTTACCTTTACTTTTAAAGCAAATAAAAAATCGATCAAGAAGAAAACGCACATGAACAGACATGCAGAGAAAACCAATTGCAGAAAAGTGCATGTACAAGAAATACCCACATGGCTTTTGTTACCATGTGTACACAGATGGCTTTGCTATAAATGCGACTAGCAACAAAGAGGAAGAAGTAGTTCTCAGACTCAATACTTAGAATGAGCTAATTAGACCGTAGCCACAGAAACGTCTGGAGTAATTATAAGGCTGAAACCGAAGTCCTCCAAGCAGCAGAAATAGCAGTCATCACAAAAGCAATGCCACTAAATACTTGTAATTCTGATTGATCATCTTTCAGCAGTAATAGCACAGATATCCCTCAGGAATCAACGAGCTAGATGGGTTAAGGACAACCTTAATGCACTTGTGTCATAATTTCAAGAGAGCTTTCATTCAGTGCATAACTTCAGTTTGCAATATTGTGGGAAACTGTTATGGCATTAGACTAACAAAAGAAAATAAAGCTAACACAGGAAGATTATCTGGGCAAGCATGAAGAAATCAAACATTCATGTAACGACAACAGAGTGGGGGAAAAAAAAACTACAAACACAACAAGACTGGGTATTATTGTCCAGAGATAAAGTTATAACACTAAGTCTCCGCACTGGGCACACCAAAATGAGGCGTGTGCTAAACAACTTGCGATGAGTGCACTCAGTCACGGTACTCCTTCAGACATGACAGTGACATACGTCCTACAAGACTGCTACTGTATTCCATCAGACGTGACAGCAACTGATGTCCTATACGATTGTGATACAGTGCCCCCATCAGACATGACAGCAACTGACGTCCTAGAAGACTGTAGTACTGTACCCCATCAGACATGACAATGAAAACGTCCTATAAGACTGTGCTACTATACCCCATCAGACATGACAATGGCATACGTCCTAGAAGAACTTGCTACTGTACCCCATCAGACATGACAATGACATACGTCCTAGAAGACTGTGCTACTGTACCTCATCAGACATGACAGTGATATACGTCCTAGAAGACTGTGCTACTGTACCCCATCAGACATGACAATGACATACGTCCTATAAGACTGTGCTACTGTACCCTGTCAGACATGACAGTGACATACGTCCTAGAAGACTGTGGTACTGTACCTCATCAGACATGACAGTGACATACGTCCTAGAAGACCTTAGTACTGTACCCCATCAGACATGACAGTGACATACGTCCTATAAGACTGTGCTACTGTACCCCATCAGACATGACAATGGCATACGCCCTATAAGACTGTGCTACTGTACCCCATCAGACATGGCAATGACATACGTCCTAGAAGACTGTGCTATTGTACCTCATCAGACATGACAGTGACATACGTGCTATAAGACTGTGCTACTGTACATCATCAGACATGACAGTGACATACGTCCTATAAGACTGCTACTGTACTCCATCAGACATGACAGTGACATAAGTCCTATAAGACTGTGCTACTGTATCCCATCAGACATAACAGCAACAAAAGTCCTATAAGACTGTGCTACTGTACCCCTTCAGACACGAGAGCAACTGACATCCTATAAGACTGTGCTACTGTACCCCTTCAGACACGACAGCAATTGACATCCTATAAGACTGTGCTACTGTACCCCATCAGACATGACAGCAACTGATGTCCTATAAGACTGCTACTGTACTCCATCAGACATGACAGCAACTGACGTCCTATAAGACTGCTACTGTACCCCTTCAGACACGACAGCAACAGACGTCCTATAAGACTGTGCTACTGTACCCCATCATACATGACAGTGACACACGTCCTACAAGACTGTGCTACTGTACCCCTTCAGACACGACAGCAACAGACGGCCTATAAGACTGTGCTACTGTACCCCATCAGACACGACAGCAACTGACATCCTATAAGACTGTGCTACTGTACCCCTTCTGACACGACAGCAACAGACGTCCTATAAGACTGTGCTACTGTACCCCATCAGACACGACAGCAACTGACGTCCTATATGACTGTGCTACTGTACCCCATCAGACACGACAGCAACAGACGTCCTATAAGACTGTGCTACTGTACCCCATCAGACATAACAGCAACAGACGTCCTATAAGACTGTACTACTGTGCCCCATCAGACACGACAATAACTGAGGTCCTATAAGACTGTAGTATTGTACCCCATCAGACATAACAGCAACAGACGTCCTATAAGACTGTACTACTGTGCCCCATCAGACACGACAGTAACTGAGGTCCTATAAGACTGTACTACTGTGCCCCATCAGACACGACAGCAACTGAGGTCCTATAAGACTGTACTACTGTACTCCATCAGACACGACAGCAACTGACGTCCTATAAGACTGTAGTACTGTACCCCATCAGACATAACAGCAACAGACGTCCTATAAGACTGTACTACTGTAGCCCATCAGACACGACAGCAACTGAGGTCCTATAAGACTGTAGTATTGTACCCCATCAGACATGACAGCAACAGACGTCCTATAAGACTGTACTACTGTACCCCATCAGACACGACAGCAACTGAGGTCCTATAAGACTGTACTACTGTGCCCCATCAGACATGACAGCAACATACGTCCTATAAGACTGTACTACTGTACCCCATCAGACACGACAGCAACTGACGTCCTATTAGACTGTAGTACTGTACCCCATCAGACATAACAGCAACAGACGTCCTATAAGACTGCTACTGTACTCCATCAGACATGACAGCAACTGACGTCCTATTATACTGTGCTACTGTACCCCATCAGACATGACAGCAACTGATGTCCTATAAGACTGCTACTGTACTCCATCAGACATGACAGCAACTGACGTCCTATAAGACTGCTACTGTACCCCATCAGACATGACAGCAACTGACGTCCTATAAGACTGCTACTGTACCCCTTCAGACATGACAGCAACAGACATCCTATAAGACTGTGCTACAGTACCCCAACAGACACGACAGCAACTGACGTCCTATACGACTGTGCTACTGTACCACATCAGACATGACAACAACAGACTGTATCCAAAACGAAAAATTGTGGATAAAAACATGAACTTTCCTTACTTATTTGGCAGAAAAAAAATGGTGAAACTAAAACTTAGAAACAGATAGCAGATTTCATAAGATAACCTGGAATTAACGTCTGAATGAGTTATGATCACTGAACAATGTAATAGTGACGTATGTGCCTGGGTCACATCATCGGGCGGTGCAAATGAGGCTGTTTGGCGTCACCTCTAGCATGTATTACTGTGCGGATGCAAATATGATCACAGGAAGGTAGTTTCCATCCGTAGATCTCCATTTCAACAGACACAGTAACGGTAGCTGTGTTTGTCTGCATGTTACTAGCCAATCGCTATATATCTATCTATCTATCTATCTATCTATCTATCTATCTATCTATCTATCTATCTATCTATCTATCTATCTATCTATCTATCTATCTATCTATCTATCTATCTATCTATCTATCTATCTATCTATCTATCTATCTATCTATCTATCTATCTATCTATCTATCTATCTATCTATCTATCTATCTATCTATCTATCTATCTATCTATCTATCTATCTATCTATCTGTCGATCCATCCATCCATCCATCCATCCATCCATCCATCCATCCATTCATCCATCCATCCATCCATCCATCCATCCATCCATCCATCCATCCATCCATCCATCCATCTATCCATCCATCCATCCATCCATCCATCTATATCTATCTATCTATCTATCTATCTATCTATCTATCTATCTATCTATCTATCTATCTATCTATCTATCTATCTATCTATCTATCTATCTATCTATCTATCTATCTATCTATCTATCTATCTATCTATCTATCTATCTATCTATCTATATATATATATATATATATATATATGCTCCTGAATTCATGGAATCGAGCATTTGTTAAGCTTGCCAAATCATTGGACAGCTATCACCACTATTGTCCAACAAGGAAATAACTCAAGAGGCAAAATGGGCACTCTACAATATAATCTTCATCCCAACGTTGTGCTACCAATGCCAGACCTGGACCCTAGATGCAAGAACAATAAAAAAAATAATCTCTACTGAGATTAAATGTGTTAGACGAATGGCAGGAAACAGTATGGGAGATAAGATCAGAAATGAAGAAGTGAGAAAAAGGTTGGAATAACCCCCGTCATAGATAATATAAAGAAACAACAGATAAAATGGTTTGGCCACGTGACAAGGCAGAGAGGTCAAAACACAAGACAACGAGCCTTCAATTAACGTTGCGAAATACCATACCCAAGGGCCGACCACGAAGAAGTTGGATTGATGGAATATTATATTGAAAACACTAGGAAACATAATAGCAGCAGAGGCAAACAGAAGAGCAAAAAACCGTAAGTTATATCACCCATCGACGCTGAAAGACAAAGGAGGAAAAAAAAAAAAGAACAGTATTTGTAAAATCTTTCCTGTCAAAACGTGCTCTGTTTGTAAATTTCACGATGTTTGGAGCTATACTGATTGTCTTGTTGGTGTGTATCATTTTGTTTATTTTATTTCCATAAAAAGTAAAAATGGCTCAAATTACGAAACGAAGAAAAATATCAATCAAATGAGATGTCAGATTACTTTCTAATTACCAGAGAAGCTTCTTTAATGCACAAAAATGGAGAATGTTTTGTTGATGTAGTCAAGGTTATGTTTGTTTACCGCAGCCAACTTTAGTTATACTAAGGTCTACGGGCAGAAAGGATTTTTTTCGAAATCAACCAAAGCTTGTGACGTTTCCAGCTATAAGAGCTGAAGATAGGTAATGTAATTTTATCCATAACCGCTCCTGCTCACAATGCTGTAATCGTCACGCGCTTTGTGCGATTGTTTTCAGACTGCGGGCCTTAGTAAAACTATTGTTGGCTGTGTGTTGACCTAGTGTTCATATCTTTCGTATTCTGCATGATGAAATAAAGACACAATGAGACGAAGTGTTCATATAGGGAAGAGAGTAAATCTCTAGCACAAAAGTTGACACCCGACACGGAAACAAGCTGCGATTAGTTAACAGTGGAAATATGTTTAAAAAACTGGCTCGTGACAGTTTCAAAGTTAATATTGTGCAACAAGAAAAGCAAGAAAGCTGTTCAGTTTTGAGTGTCATTCGGGGTCTGACGTTAAGTGACCATATCGTCCATAATATAAGCGTTTAGCTTAGTGGGTGGATCCTCCCCACTGCATGTTGAACACGTCCATGAGTGCTCTGATCATCTTCCGATAATGTCCCTCAGTGTGTGGAGGCTGATTACTCCAGTTCTGTATTCATTTGTTATTCTTTAGTTTCTTCTCTCTCATATCGTCTCCAGTCTTGATGTTCACAGTCTGGGCATGGTTGTAGATTCATAATCATTGAGTGAATCATTGGCTCGCCCTACTTCCCTCATGGCATTCAGAATGTCAAGCCGGTCCATTTCACGTCCGCCAAACACACGTCCAGTCAGGCTTGTTCATTTCCTCTCACGCTCGAGTATCGGGAGCGACGATGAACACAAATAAGCCAGTCAGTCCAGAGTTCTTTAGTAACTCCAACCACTGTCTTCGAACCCAGTCTCCTTCGATCTTTCTGAGCATGTCCATCGAGTCACTCAGAAAACATACACCAGTAAAAAAAAAGTGTGTTTTGAGCTAGGCCATCGCTTTAGTTACTGCCATGATCTCCATGGTCAAACTTGTAGTTACTTCACTTTTCTCCTTCACTCTTTTCCCCTTGACCATGTGCAGTGAAAGCCTGTGAGCTTTGGTCTTGGTAAAATATGGGCGCTAACACAATTTTCCCCACACGACTTAAGATCTCTCTCTCTCTCTCTCTCTCTCTCTCTCTCTCTCTCTCTCTGCGATCAAGACTCAATCAGAGTAGGATTCCAGACTCTCTCATGAAGTCAGTTGTCTGTTTAAGTGAATCAATTGCCCCATATAGTTTCTCTTCCAGGGAGGTAAGTGTGGACCACATTGCTCTTCTCGAGACTGTGTACTGGGGGCAATCCTGTAGAACATGTTTTGTAGTCATATTGTCCAGTGTACAGTGGCATAGGTGTTGCAGGATTCTTATGTTTCGTTATCCTGTTGATCTATCTTCTGCACTTTTATCTTGCTGCTTTCATTTCATATATCTATCTACATAGACACACAACTCGTCATCATAGTTTTCGAAAAAATATAAACAGTTGTTATTAATGGCATCCACATGTGGGTTGACAATGGTTTGACAATATGTCTCTCACACACTCAACAAGTTCTAAATTCTCTTATAAATCTGACGTTACTTGATGGAGCCTGCCGGCGATGATTATCATAAGTAACTTCGTGATCGCATTAGTGTTCTTTGTCAATATATGTATATCTCTATCTAATGATCCTGAGGAACCTACTCATATCGTTACTTTAACTCTAGTGACTACCGTTGGACTTCTTTAAAACTATTATACTTTCTAAGTCCAAAACGTATCACAAAATTCTCTAAACTATTTCATTTGTCTAAGTCCTAACTCTATCTTCTGCTTTGAGGCAGGTATCTGATCTCCTTTGATATAGTCTACTATTTCTGTCTAGTATCTGCCTTCCTCTGGCTTCGAGGGCGAGAAAGGTTAATCGTCTGTAAGTGCTGAGCCTCGAGTCTAAGTCTAAGTGTAAGTATAAGTCTACTCGTGGCCTTTTTGTGTCCATCTAGCAAATCCCACCTGGCTAAGGATCATGGGAATCTAGTCTATAAACGGCTTATCCTTCATCCGCCTCCAGTCACTATTTCTTTAACTCCGCCTTTTAATTATGCCCATAGTCTTATTGCTTTAGGAGTCCTGTCGACACCTGTCAATCTTCCTAAACTTCGTTCCCTCACAACTAAAACTTACGTTGGCCTTCGACCACGCGTGGTGATTCGTTGATCTCCAAGTCAGAGAGAACTCAAAGCGTTTCCCACCGCTGAACATAAAGATGTCCCGGCGTCGGTGAGCCTCTTTGATTACGTCCCTTGGCGGCTTAACTCAGAATGTTTCAGGGCTGGACTAGCTATCTCATATCAGCAGGTGTCGGGACTCCATCGGCCGCTTCGTTGCGTTATGTAACTTTGTCGGCGAGAGCAAACATCTCTCAGGATTTCCACGTTCAGGTTGAACACCTGTACGTACCTTCTTGCAGTTTTATAGTTGGTTACGCCACAACGTCTGGGTTCGGTAGACTAACGTCTCCTTACTAATCCTTAAGTCTTCATTTTCATTCTACGCCGCCTAAAACTATTGTACCTCATATCATCGTCGTGTCATTCTATTCTTCCTCTGTCGATCATAATTTTCTTCTACTCTTCCCATTGTCCTTCATCGCTGAGTCACACTGTAACATAGGCTGGTTGTACCTATTTTGAATTTGGTGAACATGTGATTTCTCATTCTATTGTGGCCAGTGCGTAGGCGAAGTATGATGACTTGATCCCTCCTTGACAGTTGGTGGTATCCGTCACTCTCGTTTTGCTTTGGGTGTTCTCGTTTCCATTTTTCATGGAACTGACCTTTGAGGATGGATTTGGCTTCATCATAACCTTAGCGGATGGTTCTCTTGTGGTAATCTCCCTCCCTCTTTAGCTAATTTGTCAGCGTGTTCGTTCCCGTGTATATTACAGTGTGATGGTATCCACTGAATGACTACTCTCTGGAAGTTATTGCATAGTTGGTCCAGGGTTGATCTCAAGTCATCTAGTTCATTGTTCTTTGGGCTTTTTAGAGCTGATAGTACTGACAGTGCATCAGTCAGAATCACTAATTTATTGTGCATGTTATTTTTGTGTTGAGTAGCCAATGTTGCAGTATTTCTGATGGCCTCAGTTTCTGCTTTAAAGTTGTTTGAGAATTTTCCAGCAGCTATTGACTTGGTTGGTTAGTGAACTGGACTACCACGGACAAGGGGTAGGGTTCGATCCTAACCGACGGCTTCCGGTTCACCCAGCCTTAAATGGGTACCGGATTTTTTTCTGGGAAAGTAAAGCAGCACGGGCGTAATACTGACCACATAACCCCAAAAATAAGGTCTGTAAAATATAGGGTCACTAACACCATATTTCCCTATACGCCACTTGGCGTGACGGGGGTACTTTACTTTTACTTATTGACTTGGTGATCACGTCCTGATTGAGTTATTGAGTTAACGTCCTGATTATTCAGCGTCAAGAACACACCTCCCATGCCATTTCTGGTGGCATTTGTAGCAGAGCCATCTGTGTATATGTGGGACCAAGAGTCCTGTGGGTAGGTATCGTGTATGTGTTTTTTTGCTATGTGCTTTCTTTCTGTGTCTGATTGGGTGTCTTTTATCATGATTCCTGTTATATTTTCCTTAAGTTCTGGTATTTTATGTTTTCCCTGAGGAGACATATCAGATGGGCCCAAGGGTTTCGATATTATTTGGGAAAGTACTGGGTCTCCAGTAGTTAGTTCATTGGCAATTGCAGCGAAGTTGCTCCTCTTTAGTCGTACAATTCCGGAACCAGTTATTCTTTGGTGCATGGGGTGGCTAAGGAGCCTTCTATATTTCTTCGCTTGTTGCAATACTTTAGTGACCCGTCTGTCATCTAAGGGTTGTAAACCTGTTACTGTTTCTAGAGTCAAGATAGGTGTAGATTTCACAGCACCAGTGATGATACGGGTAGCTTGGTTCTGCGTTCTGTTAATTTTGCTAAGGTGTGATTTGGAAGCCATAGCCAAGGCTGTGACTCCATACTCTAGGACTGGTCTGACTCTTCCTACGCATAGTCTTTTCAAAATATTGTTGTCTGCTCCCCGGTCCGTTTCTGCCAATTTCTTCATAATATTTTTTTCGTTTTCTGACTTTTTCCTTGCTCTGTCTATCTTATTTTTCCAAGTCATTCTGCTATTCATGGTGACGTCAAGATATGTTGGGTTTTGGTCAATAGGGAGTGTTTGGTCTTTTATCTTCAAGCTTGCAGAGAGTGTGTTTCTTGATAGGCTGAAAATTGTATATATATGTTTTTTTTTTCGTTGATAGGTAAGAACCAGGTGTTCGTCCATTTTTCAAGTTCAATTAGGGCATCTTGCATCCTGGGTCTAGCCACCGACATACTTTCCTCGCGAGCCCATAACGCCAGATCATCTGCGTATATGGCTAAGTGTATTCTGGGTGGAATGTCCATTACGATGTCATTTATGAAAATTAAAAAGAGTGTTGGGGACAAGACCCCGCCTTGTGGGACACCTTGTTCGATAGAGACCTTCTTACTTAGTTGACCTTGAACTTGTACTCTGGCCGTTCTATCCTGAAGGTATTGAGAGACCCAATTGAATAAACGACCCTGAATGCCAAGTCTAGAAAGCTTGTTCTTTAAACCCTCTCGCCAAACCCTATCAAAAGCCTTCTCCATGTCGACCCACACTGGCAGTGTGTGTTTCTTTTCTTGTAGAGCATCCTCTATTTCCTGTGCAATGTAGGTGACCATGTCTTCAGTTGATCTGTGCTGACGGAAGCCACTTTCTTGTGGTAGGATTTGTTTTTTTTTTTTTTGGTCTCCAAATGCCACATAAGTCTTCTGTTAACCAGCCTTTCCATGAGTTTACTCAGGCAGATCAGTAGGCTAATTGGTCTATAGCTACTTGGGTCTCGGAAGCTACTTGGAAGTCGTCCCCAACTTCTTAAGATATAAAGGGAACCCTAACAGTGCCCCACCTACGTCATTATTAGACATGCTTCTAGTTGTTTGCTAAAGGGAACTAAGCACATTTTGGTTTGCCCAAAAATCGATTGTGCTGACTCGTAATCACATTCAGTCTTCGAGAAACAACATTAACACTATTGGAAAGCCTCCACAAAGACTCGGGTTGTGACTTTACGCAGTCGTTTACAAACGCATAAACTTTCCTGGTGGTCAATAAAGAAACATTAATTGCACATCGCCATCACTTCGCCAACAGTCAAGTTGTGAAAAGTAGTGGTTCTCATGAAGGTACTTGATGTGTTCATTGCAATTTTATGACATGTTTTGTCTTTCGTGTAAAAATAGTGAACAACTGCTTCACAACGCTAGTTAAGGTGAAACATACATGACAAAACATCAGCAGTCGTGTTAACTTCCAAAAGAGATAATTTAATTATTTGGGAATAACAATTTCAAAAGAGCATGTCCTGGATAGACAAATAGCTTGTTTTAACTCTCTCCACTTCTGCTCCCTTTTAAGGGTGGTGAGAAAATGAAGAGTTCGGGTCATCGTTCTGTGGGACGGTGTGTGGTTATGATTATGGTTAGTCCAAGACCCCGGTATCACTGCAAACAAAATACAATCCATAATTGATCAATCGCCCGTGCCAGTGGAAGCATCCGAATTAGCGTCTCATGCAATATCCAATCAAAGAAAGGCAGTTACTGTCTTCATCGTAGCAGATACAGCACACGTCAAAAGACATAAGGCGTTTCCGCACCGAATTGAAACCTGAACTGCCCTTCGTCATACGATATCATTATTCATCGTAAGCAATCTGAATATAGAAACACCACCTGGATGAAACACACAGCTCGCGGTGTGCACTCAGTAGCTCCGGCAGCAAGCTGGGCTTGAAATATAAGGAAACAGCAACAAGGAACATTTTTCAAACAAAGCCTCAACGGTTCCCTGTTGCCTATCCTCCATATTGACCAGCGTGTTTCATCGTGATATCTATTATTGCATTGATCCATCAACTTCTAGATTTCTCACACCACCCCCCCCCCAACCTTACTCCACCAATTCTGAGAGCTTTCTCTGTGGTCTTCCCTTTAGTTAAATGTGTCATATGCAAAGCGATTTAAGAGACCTGAAAATAAACTCAAAAATAGCTAATGAATTTAATTGGACATGAAAAGATTAACATTTTTTTTTGGGGGGGGGGGGTGGGGGGGGGGGCTACACTTAAAGATAAAAGTCACAAGAGGGGAAATTTATTTAAGAGCATATGTTGTTTGCTGCATGAGAAATAGTCACATGTAGGTTGTATGTAGCAAGCAGCCTTGCGCATATTAGAGCGGTAATAATACATGCACTGAATGAACAACAAAGGAAGGCATAGTACTAAAACATTTGAGATATCGACGGCCTAAACTAAACGATGATGGCCTAAAGAAGTTAAAGACGTACAAACTCGACGCGTTGACTCAGGCGTCACTACTAGACAGTGAGAAACATCAGGCGTTACAACTAGACATGGATTGCGAAAATTGAAGTCACCGTCTTCACAGCTAGGCACTGCATGCGAAACATGAGGTCTCCGTCGTCACAGCTTGACAATGTGAAACATAACGTCTCCGTCGTCACAGCTAGGCAATGTGAAACATAACGTCTCCGTCGTCACAGCTAGGCAATGTGAAACATAACGTCTCCGTCGTCACAGCTAGGCAATATGAAAGATGAAGTCTCCGTCGTCACAGTTAGGCAATATGAAAGATGAAGTCTCCGTCGTCACAGCTAGGCAATATGAAAGATGAAGTCTCCATCGTCACAGCTAGGCAATATGAAAGATGAAGTCTCCGTCGTCACAGCTAGGCAATGTGAAACATAACGTCTCCGTCGTCACAGTTAGGCAATATGAAAGATGAAGTCTCCGTCGTCACAGTTAGGCAATATGAAAGATGAAGTCTCCGTCGTCACAGTTAGGCAATATGAAAGATGAAGTCTCCGTCGTCACAGTTAGGCAATATGAAAGATGAATAAGGTAAAGTAAGCATAGTGACCATAAATTTTACAGACCTTCAGCACACGATTTTTGGGGTAATGTGGTCGGTATGACGCCCATGCCGCTTTACTTTCCAGAAAAAAAATCCGGTACTCATTAAAGGCTGGGTGAACCCGGAAGCCGTCGGTTGTGATCGAACCCTACCTCTTGTCCTAGAACGTAAACACCAACTACTAAAGTTGAGATCTAACGTATTTTTAGTTATTCAAAAGCTCTCCCACACACGGAATGTTTCCATAAATGACTACTAATTTTAGAAAGCGGCCAAAAATATTCGTATTTTGAAAAAAAATAA
Source organism: Megaustenia siamemsis (assembly GCA_032433765.1). NCBI lineage: Eukaryota > Metazoa > Mollusca > Gastropoda > Stylommatophora > Ariophantidae > Megaustenia > Megaustenia siamemsis. The sequence goes on from JAVIAB010000092.1 coordinate 182,148,402, forward strand.
ACCTTTACGGTAAAACTTTAGGGAGAAAAAAAAGATAATTTTGCCTCTATTTTTATGTTTGTAGCTGGGATAGAACATACTGACATACTTATATATTCCCTTTCTGTACTCTCTAATGTACACATTCATGAGTATTTTAAAAGCCTCCTTGAACATATAACTACACTCGTAGTTTCGTTTCTATCAAACATCAGTCAAACATGTTAAACGTCTGGAAATATTAGTTATCTTTCAAGATTATTCTTAGCTTTTATTGCAGACTTTAGATTATGTTATAAATGTAATATGCTTGCTGCACATATAGATTGTGTATCGTTCATGTTTTTACAAAAATATTATGTTGTGTAATAATTTTCATCTGTGTTTTTTTATTTCACGTGCACTAACCAAGGACGGTAACTGAGGTTTAAGTTGGCGGTTCAGTATCTGTGTCAAGCTAAGAGGCTGTACAGTCAAGGACGATAACTTTTCAAAGGGAATCGCTAGAGGATAAGGTAGAATTTTCGAAGCCCGTTTAATACGAACATCGAAGCAAAGAAAACCCAAAAGAAAGACAATTTATTTAACAGCAAATTGTATGCTTAGCAAGATATATAATCACGTATAAATGTAATATTATGTATTTAAGGATATAAGAAAAATAATAAAAAATGTATAACATCTTCAGCAGTGGACAGGCATATAGGCAAGAAGGCAAGTGGTTACATGAATAAACTGGGGAGTTAAAAAAAAAAATAAGACGAGATAAAGAGGAGATAAACCACTGATCCGAAACGTGTTCACTGGGCCCACATACTGGTCACCTGGACTTTCATAAGTCTAATGTTTACTTTGACCCGCCTTTTATCTAGAAAATTCCCGAACCTATCACCCATATCAGCCATGATTATTATTCACAGAATTGCTTATCTGTGACGTCCATTGGACACCAGGACTAAAACTAAGAATTGCAAAATGTTACATGTTCTCAATATTCCTGTATGATGCAGAAACATGGACATTAGACAAGAAAACAGAAAAGAAAATTGAAGCCTTTGAAATGTGCATTTATAGAAGAATAGATAGAATTGGATGGAAAGGATAGAAAACAAACGATGAAGTATTAAAACAACTAAAAATGAAAAGAGAACTACTAAACACAATTAGAACAAGACAAATGACATTTTTGGGACATGTTAAAAGACACAACAGCCTAAAAAAAATAATATTGGAAGGGAAAATACAAGGTAAAAGAGGCAGAGACAGGACACGACAAACATGGACAAGTAACATCAAAAGATAAACAAGTCAACCTATGACAATCTGTCTTACCCATCAAAGCAAGAGACAGAGTGGAATGGCGCTCCATGGTACACAACCTTCGATGCGGAGACGGCACTCAATGATAATGATGATGACGTCCACTGAATTTAAATGATATCATTATTTGTAACGAAAAGATTGCAACATTTTTTTAATTGGTTAATATCACTCGAGCATTATTTCCGTTTGTTTCTTTCATTTTACTCGCGTTGTCCCCCTCTTTAAAGTGGGTGGTTTAGTAGATGAGACTATATAGCTCAGTGGTTAGTGAACTGAACAACAAAGGACAAGGGGTAGGGTTCGATCCCAACCGACGGCCTCCGGGTTCACCCAGCCTTTAATGGGTACCGGATTTTTTTCTGGGAAAGTGAAGCGGCACGGACGTAATACCGACCACATTACCCCAAAAATCATGCGCCGAAGGTCTGTAAAATTTATGGTCACTAACACCATATTCCCTATACGCCACTTGCCGTGACGGGGGTACTTAACTTTTTTACTTTAGTAGATGAGACGTAATAGAGCGGGACAGCACATACACCACAACAGAGCTGGAAATGATACAAGGCAATTCGAAATGAATGTAACAACTTTGTATACTTTTTGCACAAAAATAATTTCTTACAGAGAAACTTATCGATGGGGAGGGTAACTCTCAAAGTTTCAAGAATTCAGAATCATCCAACGTGGGAGTTGTGTGTCGTGCAGCCAATGTCCAGTGATAGTCAAGTTATTGTCATTGGGAAAACTAGGTAAAACCAAGGCAAAGCTTGATTAGATTCAATGAAAAACAAAGACGTGGATGGTATAATATAGTGTTTGTTGTCTTTTATTGTAGATTCTTCCTGCATATACATGCATTTATGGAGCAAATATTAGAATAAATGTGCATGCGCAACAAGTTTTGACGTAACCATCTAGTTTTCCTCTTCATTGAGACCTCACATGTTTTTCTTTAACAGAAAGTGTGTTGTTGTTGTGGATTCAGGCTCTTGTAGGCTGAAAATCAACATTGCAGTGTTGATGTCGGGGACAATCTTCATTGTAGTGTTGATGTCGGGGACAATCTTCATTGTCGTGTCCATGTCGGGGACAATCTTCATTGTACTGTTGATGTCGGGGACAATCTTCATTGTAGTGTCCATGTCGGGGACAATCTTCATTGTACTGTTGATGTCGGGGACAATCTTCATTGTAGTGTTGTTGTAGGGGACAATCTTCATTGTAGTGTTGATGTAGGGGACAATCTTCATTGTAGTGTTGATGTCGGGGACAATCTTCATTGTACTGTTGATGTAGGGGACAATCTTCATTGCAGTGTTGATGTAGGGGACAATCTTCATTGCAGTGTTGATGTCGGGGACAATCTTCATTGCAGTGTTGATGTCGGGGACAATCTTCATTGTAGTGTTGATGTAGGAGACAATCTTCATTGTAGTGTCCATGTCGGGGACAATCTTCATTGTAGTGTTGATGTAGGGGACAATCTTCATTGTAGTGTTGATGTAGGGGACAATCTTCATTGTAGTGTTGATGTAGGGGACAATCAGTAGTATAGCAGGGTCCATTTGACCCGAATTGTGGCGCTAAATTAACAAAGATATACAGTGTGGCGCGCGGCGCGCATAAAGCGTGTGGCGCAGGGGGAGTTAACCATGACAGCTCGTGTCGGGGCGTTGACCGCTAGTCCCGGTGACCCCGGAAGTGACCTGTTTATGTCTGGTGTATGCTGACTTTGGAGTTCTTGATGTCTTGATCGTTAGTGATAGGTTAGTAGATTATACAACATCAATGAAAAACGTTCAATATAAAACAGAAGACAAAGATATATTTTATTCTTTTATTATCTCAATAGGTGTATAACATACAGTGGATATTATATAACAGTACAAAAATATTCAGTACACTGAGTAAATATATAGTACAAGGATAACATTTATTTATAGCTATGTAGTTGGGTGTCTGCTTAGCGTTGTGTCATAAATGAATCATAAGGGGTGAAACTGTTAGAGATTGCTGGGTGGTCTAAGCTGGTAGTGTAAAGAGTTAAATATCTAGAGGCGTAGTCGAGACGTTATCATCAGCTACCTTTCTTTTTATATAGAAATACGAAAGAGCATTTCTTGTTTGACTGTAGGAAAATATAGAATTATTTAAGACTTTGAAACCTACATTTTTCCCACCCTTGGCCTTTTGCGTGGCGAGAACCTCTAAAAACATATCTTTATCTAATTTGTTGTGTTGCTTGCTTAGCCCTTTACAACTGATTTTATCGTAATCTCCACTACAATGGTACGTCTTACTACATAAGCTAACAAGAGCCGTCCCTTCGTACTCTAGTTTAAAAAGCCCTGGCGTTCGTTTGGTGTACGCTTTAACACCCTTACAGTTTATACAACCTGTCTTGCTAGTATGTTCATCGCAGCAATGGGTGTATGGAGGTCGCCTAGTGTGTAATAAGGGCTGTATAGGGGTCGGCTAGTATGTCGTGATGGGTGTACGGAGGTCGTCTAGTGTGTCATATTGGGTGTATAGAGGGCGTTTAGTGTGTCATGATGGTTGTATAGGGGTCGTCTAGTGTGTCATGATGGTTGTATAGGGGTCGTCTTGTGTGTCATGATGGTTGTATAGGGGTCGTCTAGTGTGCCGTGATGGGTGTACGGAGGTCGTCTAGTGTGTCATATTGGGTGTATAGAGGGCGTTTAGTGTGTCATGATGGTTGTATAGGGATCGTCTAGTGTGTCATGATGGTTGTATAGGGGTCGTCTAGTGTGCCGTGATGGGTCAATGGAGGTCGGCTAGTATGTCGTGATGGGTGTACGGAGGTCGTCTAGTGTGTCATATTGGGTGTATAGAGGGCGTTTAGTGTGTCATGTTGGTTGTATAGGGGTCGTCTAGTGTGTCATGATGGTTGTATAGGGGTCGTCTAGTGTGCCATGATGGGTACATGGAGGTCGGCTAGTATGTCGTGATGGGTGTACGGAGGTCGTCTAGTGGGGTATGATGGTTGTATGGAGGTCGTCTAGTGTGTCATATTGGGTGTATAGAGGGCGTTTAGTGTGTCATGATGGTTGTATAGGGGTCGTTTAGTGTATCGTGAGGGGTGTATGGAGGTCGTCTACTGTGTCGTGAGGGGTGTATGGAGGTCATCTGGTGTGGTATGTAGGGTGTATGGAGGTCATCTAGTGTGATATAAGGCTGTATGCCGGGCGTCTAGTGTGACATGAGGGCTGTATACCGGGCGCCTAGTGTGGTATGTGTGGTGTATGGCGGTTGTCTGGTATATCATACTTTAATCAACCAATAAGAAAAATGAAGGAACATTACATTCAACATTACTTATCTTAACTACTTTACATCAATACAGTTGAATAACGTGTTATCGTTAAGTCTTACCATACTTTAAGAGAAAACATTCAAACTTACAGCGTAAAATATAGTCTCAATCATCTACACCGAATATAACCTGTTATCGATAAGCCTTAACATACTTTAAGAGAAAACAAGCCAACTTACGGTGCAAAACTCCGCTAGTGTGAACAGTAACTTTCCTTGAATCAATCAAACTTATAACGCCGTCTAGTTTAAATATAACCTGGTAAGAAATGAATAAATTAGCCAATCAGCGAGTGACTATGCCATCATCGCTTGATATCGGGATTAACCAATCAGAGAAGAGTATTAACATAGGAGGCGGGGCGAAGAAATGGCTGACAGGTGGATTAACCAATCAGAAAAGCGCGTTAGCCCAAGCGTAGGTAGTGGCTGTCGGGTCAGCAGTGGGGGAAAAATGCGGGGTGGTGGGTTACTTGAACTCGTTTTGACCCCTGAGGCAATTCCAGAAGAGTTCTATGACCTCATTTTGACCGCTGAAGGCTTTAATACCAAGGTTTCCCACTTCAACGAACGACATACATCATTAAAGGTGATTACTTCAGCTCTTAGACTTTGGAGTTCCATATCTTTATCACTTCAACGAATGACAGACAACAGTAAAGATGATCATTTCAGGTAAGAAAACTTAGTTCCAAACCCTAAAATTTTGGTTCATACTCACAAAGTTGAACACAAACTCTACAAATTTAGGCCCAAAGTTGTAATTGTTAGACACGACAGTCGTAAATGTTATATGCAAAGTCCAAAAGTTTGTCAAAAAGATAACCTAAACTCAAAATAGTTAGACACAAAGCCCAACAATTTATATGCAAAGTCTAAAAAAGTTACTCTAAAAGACAACTAATGTAATACTTAACCCCAAAATTTCGTCACATAACCAAACAGTTGAACACGAACTCTACAAATTTAGTCCCAAAGTCGTAATTGTTAGACACGAAAGTCGTAAATGTTATATTCAAATCCAAAAGTTTGTTAAAAAGACAACCCAAACTCAAAATAGTTAGATGCAAAGCTCAAAAATGTATATGCAAAATCCAAAAAGTTACTCCAAAAGACAACTAATGTAACACTTAACCCCAAAATTTCGGCTCATATGCACAAAGTTGAACACGAACTCTACAAATTTAGTCCCAAAGTCGTAATTGTTAGACACGAAAGTCGTAAATGTTATATTCAAATCCAAAAGTTTGTTAAAAAGACAACCCAAACTCAAAATAGTTAGACACAAAACCCAACAATTTATAGGCAAAGTCCAAAAAGTTACTCCAAAAGACAACTAATGTAACACTTAACCCCAAAATTTCGTCTCATAACCAAACAGTTGAACTCAAAACCATAAAAATTTAGTCCCAAAGTGATACTAGTTCGACACAAAAGTCGTAAATATTATATACAAAGTCTAAAAGTTTGTCAAAAAGACAACCCAAACTCAGAATAGTTAGACACAAAACCCAACAATTTATAGGCAAAGTCCAAAAAGTTACTCCAAAAGACAACTAATGTAACACTTAACCCCAAAATTTCGTCTCATAACCAAACAGTTGAACTCAAAACCCTAAAAATTTAGTCCCAAAGTGATACTAGTTCGACACAAAAGTCGTAAATGTTATATACAAAGGCCAAAACTTTGTCAAAAAGACAACCCAAACTCAGAATAGTTAGACACGAAAGTCATAAATGTTATATGCAAAGTCCAAAATTTTGTCAAAAAGACAACCCAAACTCAGAATATTTAGACACAAAAGACCAAATAGTTACATTCAAAGTCCAAAAGTTTGTCAAAAAGACAACCCAAACTCAAAAGTTTGTCAAAAAGACAACCCAAACTCAAAATAGTTAGACATGAAAGGTCAAAAAGGTATACTCAAAGTCCAAAATGTTACTTCAAAAGACAACTAATATAACAACAAGCCCCAAAACTTCGTCTCATAACCAAAAAGTTGAACTCAAAACCCTAAAAAGTGTCCACTTATCAACCAAAGTCTTTAATACAGCTGAGAAAACCCTAATAAATAATTACAATTTACTAAAAATGTTGCCCTTGATGATAGTTGCGACTGTGTCTAAATCATTATTGAAAATATTCATAGAACTCTAGTAAAAACCAAGCACACTAAAACACCACATTGAAAGAATGAACTTAAAGTTCACGCCCCTGTCACAACTCTGCTAAGAAAAGTACTGCGAAGCATGAAAGTTATGTCCCCTGCTATAACTCTACTAAACGAAAGTATTACCAAACACGTAGGTTACACTCCTACCATAACCCACTAAGAAAAACAAGATTTTGCTTAAAATACCACATTTATGATTGTTACGCCCCTTGTCCCTTTATGAGGGGACGCCCATGAAACTGTTAGAAATAGTAAATTTAACCTAGTGGCATACCCCAGATGTTATATTAGACATCCCCGTATCAAAAATTTAATTAAAACTCACTTTTAGGGTTGTTACGCCCCTTGACCCTTTATGAGGGGACGCCCATGAAACTGTTAAAAATAGTAAATTTAACAGCTAGACATACCCTAAACTTTATATTAACCATCTCCGTATCAAGAATTTACATAAAAACAACGTTTGAAATTACTACCCCTGTACCCATTTTTGATGGTTACGCCCATGAAACTGTTAAAAATAGTAAATTTAACCTCTAGACATACCCCAAACTTTATATTAAGCATCCCATATCAAGAATTTACATAAAAACCACTTTTGAAATTACTATCCCTGTACCCATTTTTGATGGTTACGCCCATGAAACTGTTAAAAATAGTCAATTTAACATCCAGACATACCGCAAACTTTATATTAAGCATCTCCGTATCAAGAATTTACATAAAAACAACTTTTGAAATTACTACCCCTGTACCAATTTTTGGCGGTTACGCCCATGAAATCGATAAAAAATTGAAATTTAACACCTAGACATACCCCAAACTTCATTTTAGTCATCCCTGTATCAAGAATTTACATAAAAACAACTTTTGAAATTACTACCCCGGTACCCATTTTTGGCGGTTACGCCCATGAAACTGTTAAAAATAGTAAATTTAACATCTAGACATACCCCAAACTTTATATTAAGCACCCCCATATCAAGAATTTACATAAAAATCACTTTTGAAATTACTACCCCTGTACCCATTTTTGGCGGTTACGCCCATGAAATCGATAAAAATTTAAAATTTAACATCTAGACATACCCCAAACTTTATATTAAGCATCCCCATATCAAGAATTTACATAAAAATCACTTTTGAAATTACTACCCCTGTACCCATTTTTGGCGGTTACGCCCATGAAATCGATAAAAAATTAAAATTTAACATCTAGACATACCCCAAACTTTATATTAAGCATTCCCATATCAAGAATTTACATAAAAACAACTTTTGAAATTACTACCCCAGTACCCATTTTTGGCGGTTACGCCCATGAAATCGATAAAAAATTGAAATTTAACACCTAGACATACCCCAAACTTCATTTTAGTCGTCCCTGTATCAAGAATTTACATAAAAACAACTTTTGAAATTACTACCCCTGTACCCATTTTTGACGGTTACGCCCATGAAACTGTTAGAAATAGTAAATTTACACTCTAGGGTTACTCCAAACTTTACATTAAACATCTCCGTAGCAAGAATTTACATAAAAACAACTTTTAAATTACTACCCCAGTACCCATTTTTGGCGGTTACGCCCATGAAACTGTTAAAAATAGTCAATATAACACCTAGACATATCCCAAACTTTATATTAAGCATCCCCATATCAAGAAGTTACATAAAAACAACTTTTAAATTACTACCCCTGTACCCATTTTTGGCGGTTACGCCCATGAAATCGATAAAAAATTGAAGTTTAACCTATTGGCATACATCAAACATAATATGTGACACGCCCATGTATCAAATTTGCCTAAAAAATCAACCAAAAATTAGTAGTATATATCTAGTGATTGACCGGGTAGACTCTCATATAAGAAAAAATAAAGACTCTCATATAAGGAAAAACCACACCAAAAAATGTGCGTTGATCTGCGTGTAGACTATTTATACATGTATAAGGATTTATGCGCGTTTGAACTGACATTCAGGGGTCCAATCACTGGATATATACTACTAATTTTTGGTTGATTTTTTAGGCAAATTTGATACATGGGCGTGTCACATATTATGTTTGATGTATGCCAATAGGTTAAACTTCAATTTTTTTATCGATTTCATGGGCGTAACCGCCAAAAATGGGTACAGGGGTAGTAATTTAAAAGTTGTTTTTATGTAACTTCTTGATATGGGGATGCTTAATATAAAGTTTGGGATATGTCTAGGTGTTATATTGACTATTTTTAACAGTTTCATGGGCGTAACCGCCAAAAATGGGTACTGGGGTAGTAATTTCAAAAGTTGTTTTTATGTAAATTCTTGCTACGGGGATGTTTAATGTAAAGTTTGGAGTAACCCTAGAGTGTAAATTTACTATTTCTAACAGTTTCATGGGCGTAACCGTCAAAAATGGGTACAGGGGTAGTAATTTCAAAAGTTGTTTTTATGTAAATTCTTGATACAGGGACGACTAAAATGAAGTTTGGGGTATGTCTAGGTGTTAAATTTCAATTTTTTATCGATTTCATGGGCGTAACCGCCAAAAATGGGTACTGGGGTAGTAATTTCAAAAGTTGTTTTTATGTAAATTCTTGATATGGGGATGCTTAATATAAAGTTTGGGGTATGTCTAGATGTTAAATTTTAATTTTTTATCGATTTCATGGGCGTAACCGCCAAAAATGGGTACAGGGGTAGTAATTTCAAAAGTGATTTTTATGTAAATTCTTGATATGGGGATGCTTAATATAAAGTTTGGGGTATGTCTAGATGTTAAATTTTAATTTTTTATCGATTTCATGGGCGTAACCGCCAAAAATGGGTACAGGGGTAGTAATTTCAAAAGTGATTTTTATGTAAATTCTTGATATGGGGGTGCTTAATATAAAGTTTGGGGTATGTCTAGATGTTAAATTTACTATTTTTAACAGTTTCATGGGCGTAACCGCCAAAAATGGGTACCGGGGTAGTAATTTCAAAAGTTGTTTTTATGTAAATTCTTGATACAGGGATGACTAAAATGAAGTTTGGGGTATGTCTAGGTGTTAAATTTCAATTTTTTATCGATTTCATGGGCGTAACCGCCAAAAATTGGTACAGGGGTAGTAATTTCAAAAGTTGTTTTTATGTAAATTCTTGATACGGAGATGCTTAATATAAAGTTTGTGGTATGTCTAGATGTTAAATTGACTATTTTTAACAGTTTCATGGGCGTAACCATCAAAAATGGGTACAGGGATAGTAATTTCAAAAGTGGTTTTTATGTAAATTCTTGATATGGGATGCTTAATATAAAGTTTGGGGTATGTCTAGAGGTTAAATTTACTATTTTTAACAGTTTCATGGGCGTAACCGCCAAAAATGGGAACAGGGGTAGTAATTTCAAAAGTTGTTTTTATGTAAATTCTTGATACGGAGATGGTTAATATAAAGTTTAGGGTATGTCTAGCTGTTAAATTTACTATTTTTAACAGTTTCATGGGCGTCCCCTCATAAAGGGTCAAGGGGCGTAACAACCCTAAAAGTGAGTTTTAATTAAATTTTTGATACGGGGATGTCTAATATAACATCTGGGGTATGCCACTAGGTTAAATTTACTATTTCTAACAGTTTCATGGGCGTCCCCTCATAAAGGGACAAGGGGCGTAACAATCATAAATGTGGTATTTTAAGCAAAATCTTGTTTTTCTTAGTGGGTTATGGTAGGAGTGTAACCTACGTGTTTGGTAATACTTTCGTTTAGTAGAGTTATAGCAGGGGACATAACTTTCATGCTTCGCAGTACTTTTCTTAGCAGAGTTGTGACAGGGGCGTGAACTTTAAGTTCATTCTTTCAATGTGGTGTTTTAGTGTGCTTGGTTTTTACTAGAGTTCTATGAATATTTTCAATAATGATTTAGACACAGTCGCAACTATCATCAAGGGCAACATTTTTAGTAAATTGTAATTATTTATTAGGGTTTTCTCAGCTGTATTAAAGACTTTGGTTGATAAGTGGACACTTTTTAGGGTTTTGAGTTCAACTTTTTGGTTATGAGACGAAGTTTTGGGGCTTGTTGTTATATTAGTTGTCTTTTGAAGTAACATTTTGGACTTTGAGTATACCTTTTTGACCTTTCATGTCTAACTATTTTGAGTTTGGGTTGTCTTTTTGACAAACTTTTGAGTTTGGGTTGTCTTTTTGACAAACTTTTGGACTTTGAATGTAACTATTTGGTCTTTTGTGTCTAAATATTCTGAGTTTGGGTTGTCTTTTTGACAAAATTTTGGACTTTGCATATAACATTTATGACTTTCGTGTCTAACTATTCTGAGTTTGGGTTGTCTTTTTGACAAAGTTTTGGCCTTTGTATATAACATTTACGACTTTTGTGTCGAATAGTATCACTTTGGGACTAAATTTTTAGGGTTTTGAGTTCAACTGTTTGGTTATGAGACGAAATTTTGGGGTTAAGTGTTACATTAGTTGTCTTTTGGAGTAACTTTTTGGACTTTGCCTATAAATTGTTGGGTTTTGTGTCTAACTATTCTGAGTTTGGGTTGTCTTTTTGACAAACTTTTAGACTTTGTATATAATATTTACGACTTTTGTGTCGAACTAGTATCACTTTGGGACTAAATTTTTATGGTTTTGAGTTCAACTGTTTGGTTATGAGACGAAATTTTGGGTTAAGTGTTACATTAGTTGTCTTTTGGAGTAACTTTTTGGACTTTGCCTATAAATTGTTGGGTTTTGTGTCTAACTATTTTGAGTTTGGGTTGTCTTTTTAACAAACTTTTGGATTTGAATATAACATTTACGACTTTCGTGTCTAACAATTACGACTTTGGGACTAAATTTGTAGAGTTCGTGTTCAACTTTGTGCATATGAGCCGAAATTTTGGGGTTAAGTGTTACATTAGTTGTCTTTTGGAGTAACTTTTTGGATTTTGCATATACATTTTTGAGCTTTGCATCTAACTATTTTGAGTTTGGGTTGTCTTTTTAACAAACTTTTGGATTTGAATATAACATTTACGACTTTCGTGTCTAACAATTACGACTTTGGGACTAAATTTGTAGAGTTCGTGTTCAACTGTTTGGTTATGTGACGAAATTTTGGGGTTAAGTATTACATTAGTTGTCTTTTAGAGTAACTTTTTTAGACTTTGCATATAAATTGTTGGGCTTTGTGTCTAACTATTTTGAGTTTAGGTTATCTTTTTGACAAACTTTTGGACTTTGCATATAACATTTACGACTGTCGTGTCTAACAATTACAACTTTGGGCCTAAATTTGTAGAGTTTGTGTTCAACTTTGTGAGTATGAACCAAAATTTTAGGGTTTGGAACTAAGTTTTCTTACCTGAAATGATCATCTTTACTGTTGTCTGTCATTCGTTGAAGTGATAAAGATATGGAACTCCAAAGTCTAAGAGCTGAAGTAATCACCTTTAATGATGTATGTCGTTCGTTGAAGTGGGAAACCTTGGTATTAAAGCCTTCAGCGGTCAAAATGAGGTCATAGAACTCTTCTGGAATTGCCTCAGGGGTCAAAACGAGTTCAAGTAACCCACCACCCCGCATTTTTCCCCCACTGCTGACCCGACAGCCACTACCTACGCTTGGGCTAACGCGCTTTTCTGATTGGTTAATCCACCTGTCAGCCATTTCTTCGCCCCGCCTCCTATGTTAATACTCTTCTCTGATTGGTTAATCCCGATATCAAGCGATGATGGCATAGTCACTCGCTGATTGGCTAATTTATTCATTTCTTACCAGGTTATATTTAAACTAGACGGCGTTATAAGTTTGATTGATTCAAGGAAAGTTACTGTTCACACTAGCGGAGTTTTGCACCGTAAGTTGGCTTGTTTTCTCTTAAAGTATGTTAAGGCTTATCGATAACAGGTTATATTCGGTGTAGATGATTGAGACTATATTTTACGCTGTAAGTTTGAATGTTTTCTCTTAAAGTATGGTAAGACTTAACGATAACACGTTATTCAACTGTATTGATGTAAAGTAGTTAAGATAAGTAATGTTGAATGTAATGTTCCTTCATTTTTCTTATTGGTTGATTAAAGTATGATATACCAGACAACCGCCATACACCACACATACCACACTAGGCGCCCGGTATACAGCCCTCATGTCACACTAGACGCCCGGCATACAGCCTTATATCACACTAGATGACCTCCATACACCCTACATACCACACCAGATGACCTCCATACACCCCTCACGACACAGTAGACGACCTCCATACACCCCTCACGATACACTAAACGACCCCTATACAACCATCATGACACACTAAACGCCCTCTATACACCCAATATGACACACTAGACGACCTCCATACAACCATCATACCCCACTAGACGACCTCCGTACACCCATCACGACATACTAGCCGACCTCCATGTACCCATCATGGCACACTAGACGACCCCTATACAACCATCATGACACACTAGACGACCCCTATACAACCAACATGACACACTAAACGCCCTCTATACACCCAATATGACACACTAGACGACCTCCGTACACCCATCACGACATACTAGCCGACCTCCATTGACCCATCACGGCACACTAGACGACCCCTATACAACCATCATGACACACTAGACGATCCCTATACAACCATCATGACACACTAAACGCCCTCTATACACCCAATATGACACACTAGACGACCTCCGTACACCCATCACGGCACACTAGACGACCCCTATACAACCATCATGACACACAAGACGACCCCTATACAACCATCATGACACACTAGACGACCCCTATACAACCATCATGACACACTAAACGCCCTCTATACACCCAATATGACACACTAGACGACCTCCGTACACCCATCACGACATACTAGCCGACCCCTATACAGCCCTTATTACACACTAGGCGACCTCCATACACCCATTGCTGCGATGAACATACTAGCAAGACAGGTTGTATAAACTGTAAGGGTGTTAAAGCGTACACCAAACGAACGCCAGGGCTTTTTAAACTAGAGTACGAAGGGACGGCTCTTGTTAGCTTATGTAGTAAGACGTACCATTGTAGTGGAGATTACGATAAAATCAGTTGTAAAGGGCTAAGCAAGCAACACAACAAATTAGATAAAGATATGTTTTTAGAGGTTCTCGCCACGCAAAAGGCCAAGGGTGGGAAAAATGTAGGTTTCAAAGTCTTAAATAATTCTATATTTTCCTACAGTCAAACAAGAAATGCTCTTTCGTATTTCTATATAAAAAAAAGGTAGCTGATGATAACGTCTCGACTACGCCTCTAGATATTTAACTCTTTACACTACCAGCTTAGACCACCCAGCAATCTCTAACAGTTTCACCCCTTATGATTCATTTATGACACAACGCTAAGCAGACACCCAACTACATAGCTATAATAAATGTTATCCTTGTACTATATATTTACTCAGTGTACTGAATATTTTTGTACTGTTATATAATATCCACTGTATGTTATACACCTATTGAGATAATAAAAGAATAAAATATATCTTTGTCTTCTGTTTTATATTGAACGTTTTTCATTGATGTTGTATAATCTACTAACCTATCACTAACGATCAAGACATCAAGAACTCCAAAGTCAGCATACACCAGACATAAACAGGTCACTTCCGGGTCACCGGGACTAGCGGTCAACGCCCCGACACGAGCTGTCATGGTTAACTCCCCTGCGCCACACGCTTTATGCGCGCCGCGCGCCACACTATATATCTTTGTTAATTTAGCGCCACAATTCGGGTCAAATGGACCCTGCTATACTACTACAATCTTCATTGTAGTGTTGATGTCGGGGACAATCTTCATTGCAGTGTTGATGTCGGGGACAATATTCATTGTAGTGTCCATGTCGGGGGCAATTTTCATTGCAGCACATGGCGTGTCGATGTGATGGATAATTTTCATTGCAGTACATGGCAGTGTCGATGACAAGATAATTTTCATTGCAGTATATGGCAGTGTCGATGACAAGGACAATTTGCATTGCAGTACATGGCAGTGTCGATGTCGGGGACAATTTTCATTGCAATATATGGCAATGTCGATGTTGCGGACATTCTTTATTGCAGTACATGGCGGTGTCGATGTCAAGGACAATTTTCATTGCAGTGCATGGCAGTGTCGATGACAAGGACAATTTTCATTGCAGTACATGGCAGTGTCGATGTCAAGGACAATTTTCATTGCAGTACATGGCAGTGTCGATGTCAAGGACAATTTTCATTGCAGTACATGGCAGTGTTGATGTCAAGGACAATTTTCATTGCAGCACATGGCAGTGTCGATGTCAAGGACAATTTCATTGCAGTATATGACAGTGTCGATGTCAAGGACAATTTTCATTGCAGTACATGGCAGTGTCGATGTCAAGGACAATTTTCATTGCAGCACATGGCAGTGTCGATGTCAAGGGCAATTTTCATTGCAGTACATGGCAGTGTCGATGTCAAGGACAATTTTCATTGCAGTACATGGCAGTGTCGATGTGATTGACAATTTTCATTGCCGTACATGGCAGTGTCGATGTCTGGGACAATTTTCATTGCAGTACATGGCAACGTCAATGTCTGGGACAATCTTCCCATCCCAGTAGGAAATGTGCCCCTGCTTCTGCGTCTCCTGTTTATATATTCATGGCACACTTGCCAAGGCATTGACCATCCAGGTAATTGAGTCTATCAGAATTCACATCGTCACATTCCCCGCCATCTGCTGTTTATGGCATTTGCTCCGCTCTTTACTCCAGGAGAATTATGCGTGGCCAAACGTATCGACAGAGGATCGTCATGTCCTGATCCAGTTGTGTCTGTGCAATGTACCACAGGCCTATTGGAGACAAAGCATGATCTTCTCATCAAAATGAAGCGGTCGGTTCTCTGTATGCACCGGTAGGTGGCGCTTAACGCGACTTAGGAACTGCGCACTGTACAGGTGGGGAATTAAAATAGTAATGGAGCAGAAAAAAGGGACACTAACTGGAGACGGAGAATGAGGGTGAGTAGATGAGGACAATGTCCTGGACCACGCGCCGGTGGACTTTGGCCCTGCGTCTACTCTGTTTATCTCCTCCCTGGAGGACTAGTTGGCCTCGAGACAGAGAGGTTGTGGGTTCAAATCCTGGCTGCACCATTTGGGATGTTTATATAGGGGAGCGCCGGAGGGTGGCCTTGTGGAGGGAGTAGACAATAGCATAGGTAACAACATATGCATATACTCAAATGCACACGCATGCGCAAAAGGGTAAAATATGCAATAGTGTTAATACTAAATTAGAGACCGGACATATTAAATCAATGAACAGAACATATTGAATCAGAGGTCCGGACGTAATAATTAATGTAACAGGACATTTAAATCGGTTCATCTGAAACATTAAATCATTCATCCGGACATATTAAATCATTTATCCGGACATATTAAATCATTTATCCGGACATATTAAATCATTTATCCGGACATTTTAAATCATTTATCCGGACATATTAAATCATTTATCCGGACATTTTAAATCATTTATCCGGACATTTTAAATCAGCGGAACGCGTGTATTAAATCATTTATCCGGACATAATCAACGGAACTGATGGATTAAATCATTTATCCGGACATATTAACAGTGAATCGGATATGTTAAGACTTGCCGGCCGAAACATTTTGCTGATATTATAGCACATCGCCAGCATCATTATTGTTGTGTGGATTAGTGGATAAATAATATGCGATAAACGTTTAGTACGAGCATCTACCATTTGCTGCATAATTATTATTATTCTCCCTGCTCCAGTGTTTGGAATGTTGATATGGCATCTCTCTTTCTCTACCTCTAGTGCTCTTGGCTAAAGTCATTTATTATTCTCCCTGCTCCAGTGTTTGGAATGTTGATATGGCATCTCTCTTTCTCTACCTCTAGTGCTCTTGGCTGAAGTCATTTATTATTCTCCCTGCTCCAGTGTTTAGAATGTTGATGTGGCATCTCTCTTTCTCTACCTCTAGTGCTCTTGGCTAAAGTCATTTAAGTCATTGCATGAATATAGTGTTGCAGCGTTTCTTTCAAACTTCTTTCTGACCTTACTACTTGTTCTTTCTTTGGACACACATATATAACTCATCAATCTTTTTAGTACAAGTATAAACAAGGTCTTTATTGGTGTTACTTGACATAGCCTATCGGCGATGATGAATTGTCAAATAACGTTTGTGTGTGGCCGTTTCGTATTCATAAAGTTCTATCTGTGGCTATCTATCTATCTTGTTGACCGTATACTCCGTATAGTATTCTTAAGTACATCTGCCTGTCTCTTTCTGATAGTGCTGAGGAACTAGTATCTGAATGTGCTCAGTCTGGCCGAGTGTGGCCGAATTGTCTCGAGTCTGGCTGAGTGTAGCTGAGTCTGCCCGAGTGTAGCTAAATGTCTCTCTAGCTACTGCTCCTCGCCCCAAAAGCATTCTGGGCCTCTCCTCTCCTAATCTCCCTAGTTCCCAGGGTCTCGGGGTTTAAGTCCCAGGTGACCACACCCCCCCGACCACTGATACGGCCTAACCTACGTCTCCTGACCGTCACTATCTCTCTAGCTCCGCCTTTTTTAATTATCTCTAAAGTCTTATTACTTTAGGAGTCCTGTCGAACCTGTCCATCTTCCTAAGTCCGTCCCCTAACAACTAAACTTGAGGCGATTTCCAATTCAGAGACTCAAAGAGTAATCACTGCTGCACGTAAAGATAACCTGGTCTTTTGATTACGCGGGGCAGTTTAGTTGTCCGCTTTCATCTCAGGTCTTCACTGGACTTCAAGGCGTCTGCCGATATAAGAGTTTCCTAGGAACCAGCGGCCGTGTCGTTGCGTTACGCAACTTTGTCGACCAGAGCAAACATCTGTCTGGCTTTAGGCTGACCACCTGTACGCATTTCACTGGTAATCTTCAAGTTGATTACGACTCAGCGACTGAGTTGGGTAGACTTAACGTCTCCTTCCTAATCCTCTGAAGAGTGTCTTTTCTACGCCGCCTAAAACTATCCTACTTCACATCGTCATCGCCTCATTCTTTTATTCTTCTGTCTATCGTCATATTCTTCTATTCTTCCATTATCGCCCATGACTGAGTCACACTATAACATATATCTCCGTCAACATTTCAGTTGAATTGATATATTCATAGATCAATTTAACTCAAAATAAAAACATAGTGTGACTGCTCTCTTTCTACTTCCTTAATGGGCTAACTAATTTCCTTTTTCTCATTGTACATCAATTATTACAACAATTAGAAATACAAATTCAACATCTATAAACTGGAATCTCAAAAGAAAAATCCATCATGTATACAATCATCTTACAACATCGCTCTGCCATGCCACTTTGTTTTGCTTTGAAGCCTCTGACTAACGTGACGTCACTCTGGACCTAGCCTGAATGTAGGCCAGCTAAATTGAGGTCATCGTCTGTTTTGTCTATGTCTAACCCACATTTCTTTCCGTCTATTAATTTAAACTGGTAGGTTCTGTAATTGGTGTTTACATATACAACATTCATAATTCTACAACAATATCATGACATTCAATAAACATCTTTGCGACACAACATGTGTCTCATGTATAGAAAACATTTTGTGGAAACATCAATTCTGAAATATTTAAGGCTCGATCGGCCTTCGCACTGTACTCTCTTAATTGCCTAATAGACGTGTTTAGTCTTTCTTCGGCATCATATCTGTGCCAGTTCTGACAAAGAAACAAGACCCGTCTACTCTGTTCTCTTATTCTCCCTGAACACGTGCTCTTCTGGCACTGCTAATAAAGTTGTCTGCATAGCAATACGCTTTCTTACAGAATCTCTTAGCCACAGGCTTAATTTACTGGTCAACTCATGTCGGGTCGAAAGTCTTCTTATGTGTTCTCTCTCACCACATATTCCTAAATTTTAGGCAATTCTCTCCGTCTACATATAATTACATTTTCATAAAATTGTCTTTTTTAAAAAATGTGCATCTCACATGTTTCTCCTCAAATTATACACACAACAGTCTTGGACAGACCGAACATTGAAGCATAGAAGTAATCACAGACACATAGCAATCAAAATTATGACTTAAACTTGATACAGAATCTAGTCTGTCTAGACTTCCATTAAACTATCCACAACACACTTCATACACACATGTGTACATCTCACAATGCTGTTCCACACTTGGAATTCCTATATAACTCATAGAGTCTCTCCAACTCGGGTCACTGACTCACTCTTCTTAGTTCCCTATGTTTTTCTCTCCATGAATACTCTATTTCCTGTAAATTCTAAGTTCTCTTAACTTGACTCAAATTTTTTTTTAAACCGATGTAAACATGGTTACCATTTTGTTTGTTTACTTCAGGTGACTCACTAACATCTTCATACATATAGTTCTGTCTCCTCATTAAGGCAACAGTACATTTACAGACTCCTACTCATCATTCAGTGCACACTGACATTATACATTTAAAATTCGTCTAAAAGTTAGTAGACTCTTACACCTTATTAGTTACAACATCCACAAGTAAAATAATTACAATTCTTAATATGTATGTTTCTTCTTTTTGTATCTTTTATCTCTTCCATCACTAGTGGTTGTCAGGTCTCCTCTTTCTGACCTATGATCTTCTCTGAATTTGTTACCTTTATCTATTTCTTTCTGTGGTCAAAAAACTCTTGCCGTCGTCCCAATCGTATGGCAAAAGGCAGGTCTACTTTGACTCTTTCATCGTCTTTTCTTCTTCTTTCAGCGATAATGGCATCACGTTCTGGTGTTCCCAATGGCCAAAATTTCACTTGCTCTGCCTTTTCTATTTGGGTCTTTTCAAACTCTTCATTTATGGCAGCAACCCTCCTTTCTCGTATTGTAGGCAATCTGTCAGTTTCAGGACGTTTCTTGCTACCTTTTACCCCATCTGCCATATCCTCTAATTCCTTGTCCATTTCACGCGCATATTTATCAGCTGCTTTCTCTAATGCATGAAACACTGCTAGTTCGTTAATTTTCTTCTCAGCACTTTTACTTACAACCTCTACACTATTTGTATCACTGTTGCGTTCTATCCTATCAAGTTTCCCTTTCTCGTTTTCCTTTTTCAAATTTTCTGTAGTAGATTTCTTTCGCCTTAGAGACGCTACCTCTTCCTCTAAGTCAGACTTCTCTCGTATTAGGTTCTTTACTTTGTCATCTACTTCTGATTTCTCCTTTCTTAAAGTTACAACTAAATCCTTGGACACTTTGACTTCACCTAAAAGTTGGCTATTCTGTGCTTTCATCTCATCGACTTCTCGACTCATACATACACTGTGTCTGTCAGTCTCAGCCTTTTGTTCTTCAAGTGCTTCAAGCTCTTTAATTCTTGTTTTTAGACACTTGTTTTTGCACTCTAGCCTATCTACTGTGTCTTTCAGCTCTAATAGCATCAACTCATCTCTTTCACTTCTCTTTTCCATAATTCTTATCTCGGCATCTTTTCTTGAAATCACATCTTCTAGGATGTTTGTAGCCACACAGGCGTCTCTAAATTGTTTCTTCACCTCCCTCGTTTGTGTTATTTTATCGTTATGTTTAGTTTGTCCTCTAACCTCTACAGTCTGTGTTTGTGCGCAGCTAACCTGTGTCACCAATACTTCTCTATCAGTACCTTCTGTTTGTGTAGCACTGTCGATCATTCTGTTCTCAGTCTCTTTAATTCTCACTAACATACATTCATTTTTATTGCTGATCGCATGACTCGACTTATCTTCTAAATTATGTTCCATTCCCTCTAATTCCTTCTCCTTTCTGATTAATTTGTTTTGTTTCAGGCTAGACAGTCTGTTTGTCTTGATGTTTGGGCCGTTTGATTTGGACCACTTGGTCGTTCTCGCATCCACGTGCTTGGTTGCGCGCTTCTCTTTGACTCCAGAGGGATCTTGCCAACCACGCCTGGGTGTTGGGTTAACATGATGTGTCCACAAGTTTGATTTACCATTCACTTTATTCATTTCAATCCTGTCTACACTATTTATTTCATAGCTCTTACGTCCAGCAGTTTGTCTTTTGTCATTCCATCTCCACCTAGATTCCTGGGGTGCTAATCTTCCGTGAAAATGCCTTGTTTCCCTTCTCACTGCATATACTTCTTTACTCAATTCACTTAGTCGTCCCTTATTTCTCCATCTAATACTCGCTTGATTAACTTCCCTAGGCTTTTCTGCTATTTTTCTTTTATTAAACCATTCACTGATGGTTGGGCTTTCTTCAGGTAGGTTTAAATTCAATTTCTTCATGAACCCGATTTCTTTAATAGAGACATTAATAGCTTCATCTAGCGTCTCAGGTTCAGTCTCGCTAAGTGTAGTTTTAGATCTGTGGATATTAGTCCATCTATAAAAATCTCTATTAATTGTCTACCAAAACTGTCGGTATCTAAACCAGATTCCTCTGCTAGCTCTAAAAGTCTATTACTGTAAGCAGTTATTGTCTCTCCTCTTTCTTGTTTAAACTTCCTCAAAAGTATGAAGCAGTGTAGGCATCTCCTACAGCAGCATACCTAGTTTTTAAATCTATCTGGAGGGACTTCCATGTGCTTGAAGGTTCATTCTTTAGCCTTCTCTGGATGAAGTCAGATACTTCGCCTCTACTTGTTTTAAAAGCTATTAATTTCTTGTCTTCCTCATTTATAGGAAAAATGAGAGCATACTTTTCAATTTCTGCCATCCATTGTCTGAATTTGGATGGATCGCCAGAGTAATTTGAGATACTGGCACTCACTTCTTGCTGTCTAAAACTATTTTCTAAACCGGTGATGACTCTACTAATTTCTTGCAGGGTCTGCAAAGTGGGAGTCATGCCTCTCTTCATCTTGATAATTAATTAATTAACAATGAACTTATTCGCTAGCAACTCACACACGCACACACGTTTAGATCAGTCAAAGAATTTCTACTTTCTTCCACTAACACTCAAGAAAAAAAACTTATTTACTTCACACTAACCTTGTTCAACATATCATATGCATCTCTAAAATATATAAGAAAAATCCAACTTACATGCTTCTGAAGTCCATGGAATACCTAACACACTTATGTAACATCCTAACAACTACACAATAATATACTAATTTAAAACAATAATTAACTACTTAGTCTTCTTTCAGGTTCTCAATGTGGACATCATTTTCACATTTTGTTCTCTCTGTCTATTTCACTTTTACTTCTTTCCTTACAGGAAGTTCTACTTTATGAATATGAATGTTCACTTCTACTTTGATATAGCTCGGGGAAAGATCACTGCGGGTTGGCACTTCTAGTCGCTTCTTCGGGATTTTAAGATAAACAGGGTGTAGTCTCACAAACAGGCAGCCATTCTTACACTGGACTTCGATGTACTATTTTGGACACAGATGGCTAGGCTTGATTAACTTCTGTAGACAAGGTTCGCTGGTGTGTTGTACACAAACACATTACTAGGCTCAACTTCATGGGTACTTGCAAATTATGAGGACGGCACTCGTTGCTGTAAGTATGTAGGTTTACGCTGGAAGTGCGTAGGTTTACGCTGGAAGTGCGTAGATGGACGTCAGAGTTGGTTAAGAGAAAATTCTTACTTTTTTTTTTCTTCCAGGTCCTTCTTTAAAAGAATAAAATCCTGCGTCACGGCACCAGAAAGTAATGAGATGTTGCAGCGTTTCTTTCAAACTTCTTTCTGACCTTACTACTTGTTCTTTCTTTGGACACACATATATAACTCATCAATCTTTTTAGTACAAGTATAAACAAGGTCTTTATTGGTGTTACTTGACATAGCCTATCGGCGATGATGAATTGTCAAATAACGTTTGTGTGTGGCCGTTTCGTATTCATAAAGTTCTATCTGTGGCTATCTATCTATCTTGTTGACCGTATACTCCGTATAGTATTCTTAAGTACATCTGCCTGTCTCTTTCTGATAGTGCTGAGGAACTAGTATCTGAATGTGCTCAGTCTGGCCGAGTGTGGCCGAATTGTCTCGAGTCTGGCTGAGTGTAGCTGAGTCTGCCCGAGTGTAGCTAAATGTCTCTCTAGCTACTGCTCCTCGCCCCAAAAGCATTCTGGGCCTCTCCTCTCCTAATCTCCCTAGTTCCCAGGGTCTCGGGTTTAAGTCCCAGGTGACCACACCCCCCCGACCACTGATACGGCCTAACCTACGTCTCCTGACCGTCACTATCTCTCTAGCTCCGCCTTTTTTTAATTATCTCTAAAGTCTTATTACTTTAGGAGTCCTGTCGAACCTGTCCATCTTCCTAAGTCCGTCCCCTAACAACTAAAACTTGAGGCGATTTCCAATTCAGAGACTCAAAGAGTAATCACTGCTGCACGTAAAGATAACCTGGTCTTTTGATTACGCGGGGCAGTTTAGTTGTCCGCTTTCATCTCAGGTCTTCACTGGACTTCAAGGCGTCTGCCGATATAAGAGTTTCCTAGGAACCAGCGGCCGTGTCGTTGCGTTACGCAACTTTGTCGACCAGAGCAAACATCTGTCTGGCTTTAGGCTGACCACCTGTACGCATTTCACTGGTAATCTTCAAGTTGATTACGACTCAGCGACTGAGTTGGGTAGACTTAACGTCTCCTTCCTAATCCTCTGAAGAGTGTCTTTTCTACGCCGCCTAAAACTATCCTACTTCACATCGTCATCGCCTCATTCTTTTATTCTTCTGTCTATCGTCATATTCTTCTATTCTTCCATTATCGCCCATGACTGAGTCACACTATAACAATAGGTTTCATCATCATCATCAAGTACCGAGTCTGCTGGCGTAGGTGATCATGTCTCTCCACAACTTTCGATAACGACAGTTATGTATCATATCTGTTGTTGACCTTCTGCCAAGCCATTCTCTTAAGCTGTCTGGTATCTTTTCTCTTTGCCTCGCTCTATCTCTTCGTCCCTCAATTTTCCCAGTTGTTACAATATATTCCAGTTGTTCTCTTCTCATTACATGGCCAAAAAATGTTGATTATTTATTCCTAATATTGGAAATTAGCTCTCTTTTTGCTTTGGCCTCTTTCAGAACGTTTTGAATATAAGTTTACTCTTCTTATAATAATTGTATGAATAAATGTTTACTATTTTTATTATAATTTCATGCGTCTAGATTTGTTCTTACCATAATCATTGAAATTATGAACATATATCGAATTTATTAGGATCTCATGTGTAGGGTATTATATTTCATTGTATTAATTGTACAAGTGGGTAACTTGTATTTTATATCCCTTGCATGCTTAGAATTCCTTTCGGAAAAATACTTCAATAAGGTCATCATTCTGATTAATTTGTTATTGTCCATGTCTTTCACGAATTGGGCAATATAGTAGTTTATGAAGCTATCAGGATTTCCTGTCAATATAGTGGATAGGGTAAACAGAGAACAACTGTGGGAGATACTAACAACATACGTAGTAAGGCAACATCTAACAGAGAACAACTGTGGGAGATACTAACAACATACGGAGTAAGCCAACATCTAACAGAGAACAACTGTGGGAGATACTAACAACATACGGAGTAAGCCAACATCTAACAGAGAACAACTGTGGGAGATACTAACAACATACGGAGTAAGCCAACATCGAACTAACCTTATTAAAAGCCTCTACGTCAACAGCAGCTGCAGGGTTAGAACAGCAGCAGACTACACAAACCACTTCGTAGTTATATCAGGCGTAAGACAAGGGTGCGTACTATCTCCCCTGCTGTTTATTACATACATGGACCATATATGCAAGCTAGCCAACCCATCAGAGACAGAGGAGATCAACGAGCTTCTATTTGCAGACGATCAGGCACTAATACATGAAACAATAGAAGACCTACAAGAACACTTAAACAAACTCAACATCTCAGGCACAAAATACAACATGAAAATCAACATCAACAAACAGAAGTCATGAATGTCGTCAAAAATTAACAGGACATCAACATAACTATAGAAGGCAGACAACTAAAACAAGTAGAGGAATTCAAATACCTATGGAGTCTAATGACAAACGATAATTCTCAAACAGCAGAGATAGAATCAAGATGCAACAAAGCTTGTCAAATCATCGGACAGTTATCACCACTATTGTCCAACAAGGAAATAACTCTGGAGGCAAAACGAGCACTATACAATACAATCTTCATCCCAACGTTGTGCTACCAATGCCAGACCTGGACCCTAGATGCAAGAACAATAAGAAAAATAACCTCTACAGAGATTAAATGAGTTAGACGAATGACAGGAAACAGTCTGAGAGATAAGATCAGAAATGAAGAACTGAGAAAAAGCTAGGAATAGCCCCCGCCATAGGAAACAACATATAAGGAAACAACATATAAGGAAACAACAGATAAAATGGTTTTTCCACGTGACAAAGCAGAAAGAACAAAACACAACACAACGAGCCTTCAACAAACGTTGTGAGAACACCAGACCCAAGGGTCGACCACGAAAAAGATGGATCGATGGAATATTAGAAGCACTAGGAAACATAACAGCAGCAGAGGCGAACAGAAGAGCAAAAGACCGCAAATTATATCTCCCCTCGACGCTGAAAGGCAGATGAAGAGGAAAAGAAGAAGAAGAAGATAGTGGATAGGCGACAGGAACCGTTGAGATTCTGTTTGAAAAGTGTTCTTTTTGTTGCAGTTTCCTCATAGTCCAAGTCCGGCTTGCTGTCGGAGAAACTGAGTTTAGTGCTCTGTACACACCGTGAACTGTGTATTTCATCCGGATCGTGTTTCGATATTCCGATTGTTTACAATGAACGATAATATCGTATGATGAAGGACAGTTCGGCAGTGTTCACTTTCGGTGCGGTTACGCTTTCTTTCTTTTTGACGTGTCCTGTAACTGCTTCGATGGGGACTACAGCTGCCTTTCTTTGTTTGGATCCTTCAATGCGATAAGATGTAATTCGGATGGTTCCATTGGCAAGGACAGTTGTGCAATTATGGATTGTATTTCGTTTTCAGTTATACCGCGGTCTTTGACTAACTAAAACTACAACTACTATTAGTCTCTTGTTCTCATATCCCACTACTTGATAATCCAGTGTTTCGTTTTCAGTGATACAGCGGTCTTTGACTAACTAAAACTACAACTACTATTAGTTTCTTGTTCTCATATCCCAACTACTTGATAATCCAGTGTTTCGTTTTCAGTTATACCGCGGTCTTTGACTAACTAAAACTGCAACTACTATTAGTCTCTTGTTATCATATCCCAACTACTTGATAATCCAGTGCTTCGTTTTCAACCCCCAGGCTTACAGTTCTATAGATCGCGATGGTTACCAATGCCAAACATGGCCAATCTGGAGCCAGGAAATAAAGTTATACATCACAGAGATGAGAATGTTTGAAGAAAGCTGTAAGAAAGCTGTAAACAGAACAGGCAAAATCAGAAACGAGATTATAATAGAAAGAGTCGACATAGAACCCATATACAAAGACAAGAAATAAAATGATTTGTCCGTCTGAAGAGATCGTCTAGTGATGTCTAACATGCAAGGCAAACACAAAAGGAGAGCATCTTACGTTGAAATTACTTGATTTAATGCCACCGGTTGATACGAGTGCAGGTTTCTTTACCGACTTTGTATTTGCTTTCTTGAATTCCAGCTTAACTGGAGAAGTTGAAGCTTCCAGTCTAGAGGTTAGTCTAGAGGTTAAATCTATACTAGGTCTTCTATATCAGCAAACTCCACCACTACAGAAAACATGGCGATCCTTGTCTCTCTATGCCAGGCTTTTAAGACGCGATTCTGTTTCAAAGGAGGCCAATTTGGCTGCTGGTGATGTGTCAACCTTGCAACTGCGACAGCGTGAGTCCCCATATAATAGCTGGGATATATGTTCGTGTACTGAGTCCCCACATAATATATGGGGCATATGTTCGTGTACTGAGTCCCCACATAATATATGGGACATATGTTCGTGTACTGAGTCCCCACATAATATCTGGGATATATGTTCGTGTACTGAGTCCCCACATAATATCTGGGATATATGTTCGTGTACTGAGTCCCCACATAATATCTGGGATATATGTTCGTGTACTGAGTCCCCATATAATAGCTGGGATATATGTTCGTGTACTGAGTCCCCACATAATATCTGGGACATATGTTCGTGTACTGAGTCCCCACATAATATCTGGGACATATGTTCGTGTACTGAGTCCCCACATAATATCTGGGACATATGTTCGTGTACTGAGACCCCACATAATATCTGGGACATATGTTCGTGTACTCCGAAGAAGAGACTGTTTTATGTTAAAACCCATTAAAGAAACGTTGGCTTCGGCAAAAAATGAGACATCCTACATTAATCTTAAACCTTCGTCCCAATTCCCAGCTCCAGAAGTAGTTGAACACATTCCTTTGACGTGTTGAGTTGCCGTTACATTTCATTGTCACGACAAATGTTCTACCATTCCTTATTTTACATCGCTACTATAGAGACTCGCTATAGTTATGTTTTGTTAACCCTAATTTAGAAAATATATCTTGCTTTAACCTATAAGGATAGTTTTTATCCATCCATCCTTCCGTCCGTCCATCCATCCATCCATCCATCCTTCCGTCCGTCCGTACGTCCATCCATCATCCATCCATCCATCCATCCTTCCGTCCGTCTGTCCGTCCATCCATCCATCCATCCATCCATCCATCCATCCACATCCACCCATCCATCCTTCCGTCCGTCCGTCCACCATCCATCCATCCATCCATCCATCCATCCTTCCGTCCGTCCATCCATCCATCCATCCATCCTTCCGTCCGTCCGTACGTCCATCCATCATCCATCCATCCATCCTTCCGTCCGTCTGTCCGTCCATCCATCCATCCATCCATCCATCCACCCATCCATCCTTCCGTCCGTCCGTCCACCATCCATCCTCCATCCATCCATCCATCCATCCACATCCACCCATCCATCCTTCCGTCCGTCCGTCCACCATCCATCCTCCATCCATCCCTCCGTCCGTCTGTCTCTGGTTTGTCTGCCTGTCTGTCGGTTTGTCTGCCTGTCTGTCGGTTTGTCTGTATGTATGCCTGTATATCATTACAATGAAGTGGCAAGTGAATGCTTTTATAAATCTAGCAATTTTACGCCAAGTGTAAAGCCCACGGCGTATTTTCATTCAGGCACGGATAACTAAAGCAACGCCGTCAAACAACCGTGAATGAGAATTTTAAATTAAATTTATCTCATGAATAATACTTTTGCAATATTCATTATAAACATTTTTAAAAGTCTGTCTTGCAGTAACTCTTTTATCATGTTACATTGCCAGCGCATTTCGTTATGTCTAATTTAAAATACATACAAACAATAAAATATAATTCAGACGAGAAAATACAATAAGAAATGTGATACAAACGTAAAATACAATTATAGTCTGTTAATATGAAAATACAACGTGAGAACCCTCAATTGATCCTAAACATATATTTATATGAGATAAAAATATACATATGACTCAGTGGGCGACCGACCTCAAGGGCAAATAAGAACTCACAACATACGGAAGGTGGAAGTGTAATCTCCCTTCATGAAACCTTCCTGTATGATCGCCTCATTAAACAAGGATGTGGTCTAAATGCAGATAATACCCACCAGAGATTGAATGGGGGAATTATATTTCCGGAAATAACGTCACGATTTAAGCAAATATGTGAATGGGATAATGGGACGAAATAGAAGCAAGTTGTTGTTGAAAAATAAATCGTAATTTTTTAAAACAAACAAATTCCTGTTTTCAAGTTATTTACATTTCCAATTCACTTGTGTGTTGTGTGGACCTGCGGTTTTTTAATTCACGGGAAAATTAGTTGCAGTTGTTAGTTCGTGTTGCTGAATTGTCTATACATAAACTTATCTCTCACTACACGCTTCTGTTATGAACTCTTCTCTTGTCACCAACTGATGTCATAAACTGGTATTTAACCACCTACTGTGCTATAAACTCGTCTTTAGCTAACCGTTGCTGCCATAGACTCGTTTTTACAACCCACAATGTCATAAACTCGTCTTTCTCAACTCACTGATGTAATAAACTCTTCTTTCACAACTCACTGATGTCATATAAACTCGTCTTTCTCAACTCACTGATGTAATAAACTCTTCTTTCACAACTCACTGATGTCATAAACTCGTCTTTCACAACTCACTGATGTCATAAACTCGTCTTTCACAACTCACTGATGTAATAAACTCGTCTTTCACAACTCACTGATGTAATAAACTCTTCTTTCACAACTCACTGATGTAATAAACTCTTCTTTCACAACTCACTGATGTAATAAACTCTTCTTTCACAACTCACTGATGTAATAAACTCTACTTTCACAACTCACTGATGTCATAAACTCGTCTTTCACAACTCACTGATGCAATAAACTCTTCTTTCACAACTCACTGATGTCATAAACTCGTCTATCACAACTACTGATGTCATAAACTCGTCTTTCACAACTCACTGATGTAATAAACTCTTCTTTCACAACTCACTGATGTAATAAACTCTTCTTTCACAACTCGCTGATGTCGTAAACTCGTCTTTCACAACTCACTGATGTCATAAACTCGTCTTTCACAACTCACTGATGTCATAAACTCGTCTTTCACAACTCACTGATGTCATAAACTTCTCTTTCACAACTCACTGATGTAATAAACTCTTCTTTCACAACTCACTGATGTCATAAACTCGTCTTTCACAACTCACTGATACAATAAACTCTTCTTTCACAACTCACTGATGTCATAAACTCGTCTTTCACAACTCACTGATGTCATAAACTCGTCTTTCACAACTCACTGATGTCATAAACTCGTCTTTCACAACTCACTGATGTAATAAACTCTTCTTTCACAACTCACTGATGTCGTAAACTCGTCTTTCACAACTCACTGATGTCATAAACTCGTCTTTCACAACTCACTGATGTCATAAACTCGTCTTTCACAACTCACTGATGTAATAAACTCTTCTTTCACAACTCACTGATGTAATAAACTCGTCTTTCACAACTCACTGATGTCATAAACTCTTCTTTCACAACTCACTGATGTAATAAACTCTACTTTCACAACTCACTGATGTAATAAACTCGTCTTTCACAACTCACTGATGTAATAAACTCGTCTTTCACAACTCACTGATGTAATAGACTCGTCTTTCACAACTCACTGATATCATGAACTCGTCTTTCACAACTCACTGATGTCATAAACTCGTCTTTCACAACTCACTGATGTCATAAACTCGTCTTTCACAACTCACTGATGTAATAAACTCTTCTTTCACAACTCACTGATGTCGTAAACTCGTCTTTCACAACTCACTGATGTCATAAACTCGTCTTTCACAACTCACTGATGTCATAAACTCGTCTTTCACAACTCACTGATGTAATAAACTCGTCTTTCACAACTCACTGATGTCATAAACTCGTCTTTCACAACTCACTGATGTAATAGACTCGTCTTTCACAACTCACTGATATCATGAACTCGTCTTTCACAACTCACTGATGTAATAAACTCGTCTTTCACAACTCACTGATGTCATAAACTCGTCTTTCACAACTCAATGATGTCATAAACTCGTCTTTACAACTCACTGACGTTATAAACTCGCCTTTCACAACTCACTTATGTTATAAACTCGTCTTTTACAACTCATTGCTGTCATAAACTCGTCTTTCACAACTCACTGATGTCACAAGCTCGTCTTTCACAACTCACTGATGTCACAAACTAGTCTCTCACAACCCACTAATGCCATAAAACCGTCTTACACCGGCCATTACTATCATAAACTCGGCCTTCAATGAGACCATTTCTGTTATTAACTTGTCTTTCACCACCCACTTTAACACCTGCTGCTGTCTGTCTGTTGATCTTCCCTTATCTCTTACTGTCATAAACTCGTTTTTCCAGTCCCACTTTAGTCACTCATTTTCCTATTTTCAGCGATGGCATACTGATCTTTCCTGCCCCACTGTTTTGACAAACACGTCTCCCCTAAGCTATAATTCTCCTCCTAAACTATAATTCTCCCATAAGCTATAATTCTTCCCCTAAGCTGTAATTCGCCCCTAAGCTATAATTCTCTTGTCCTGCTGTTACAATTACCTCGTCATTACTGCTGGCATGTCTCGTCTCTTTCCTCGTTTGTCATCACAGAGCACAACCATCTATAGGTTTACTAAGGCTTGTGGACAGATAGGGTTTTCTCGAAATCACCCAAAGTGTATGACGTTTTCCGCTATCCGAGCTATAGACGGCTGACGTTGTTTTATCCACAACCGCCCCTGCTCGGAAAGCTTAAAATATCACAAACGGTGTGTAGTTCCATTGAGCCCACGGGCCTTATTAATAGGTTAATTTGCTGCGCACAAGCTCACCATTATGAATACACAGTTCACATACTGTCTCCTTTCTAGCCAACTTTTGTGCTAATCTCGTGCTCATTATTCTTTTAGCTGTCAATTTCTAGTCTCATTGTTCTCAATTTCTAGTAATAATTGACTGATTTAACCAACTCTGCCTTTGCTGCTGTAAAGTTATCTTCCCCGAATGCTTTACTATGAACTCGCTCTTTCTTGACCCGAGACCAGTGCTGGGCAACTTCAAGTTGACCAAGAGCCGGTTTATAGCCAAAGCCAAGATCACACGGCTAATCTTAGAGCATCATCAAAAATTACCTGATGTGATTTATTCATAAATAAATAGTGCCTGCACTTTGACCACATATTTTATCATCTGTAACAAGTAAAGTAAAAAGAATAAAGAGCCCCGTCACGCCAAGTGGGGTATAGGGAATATGGTGTTAGTGACTATAATTTTTACAGACCTTCGGAACATGACTTTTGAGGCAATGTGGTCAGTATTACGTCTGTGCCGCTTTACTTTCCCAGAAAAAAATCCGGTACCCTTTAAGGTTGGGTGAACCCGGAAGCTGTCCATCAGGAGTGAACC
Organism: Megaustenia siamemsis; assembly: GCA_032433765.1. Lineage (NCBI taxonomy): Eukaryota > Metazoa > Mollusca > Gastropoda > Stylommatophora > Ariophantidae > Megaustenia > Megaustenia siamemsis. Next base: position 182,180,257 of record JAVIAB010000092.1, read on the forward strand.
CGGCTCTTGTCCGTTGTAGTCCATAATTTGTAACAAAACAATTAATTATTTATTTCAAAATTAACTTTATAATACCTTTTTTCAACCGACTGGAATTTATATATTTATATATCTATTGTCCTTTCGAGCCCAAGACGGCACATAGGGCAGAACCACAATCTCAAAAACAGAAACCTTGCGTGCCAAAATGGCACATATTGCAGAGATCACTGCTTCTAAAATCTATGGCTTTATATATATATATATATATATAGTAGTTTCTGTTGAAGCTTCAATGGTTAAATATAAAAATACACTGGCGGGCCGGATCTGGCTCGCGGGCCATCATTTGGCCATCTCTGCCCTCGAGTGTTGTAAAGTTGTCACAGACCGATCCCCTTGACGTTAAGAACAAGTTTCCCGCCACCCCGTCGGCTCTCTAAAACAGCTCCTGGTGTGATACAATCTCGCCTCCCACTACTCATGTTCTCATATAAATAACCTCTCACCGCCCTCACTGTGTTATGAACGTACATCCTGCAAACCTCACGATGCTACATTCTCTTGTTTTATAAGTGAATCTTCTCTTCGCCACTTATATGCCCTATAAGCACATCCTCACGATGCTACATTCTCTTGTTTTATAAGTGAATCTTCTCTTCACCACTTATATGCACTATAAGCACATCCTCACCATATCATCATCAAGTACCGTGCCTGCTGGCGTAGGTGATCATGTCCCTCTACAACTTTCGATCACGACAGTTATTTATCAGTTCTGTTGTTGACCTTCTGCCAAGCCATTCTCTTAAGTTGTCTGGTATCTTTTCTCTTTGTTTCCCTTTACTCTTCGTCGCTCAATTTTCCTGTTGTTAATATATATTCCAGTTTTTCTCATCTCATTACATGGCCAAAAAATGATGATTGTTTCTTCCTAATATTGGAAATTAGCTCTCTTTTTGCTTTGGCCTCTTTCAGAACATCTTCATTACTCTTCGTAGCTGTCCATGGTATTCTCAACCTTCTTTTATAAAACCACATTTCTGCAGACTCCAGTGATTTTCTTGTATGTTGTCCTATTGTCCATGATACACATCCATATGTGAAGACTGGCTCTACATAACATTTAAAAACTCTTTTTCTTGTTTCTTTTCTCAAAAATGGATTGCTAAGTATGTTCTTAATTTTTTGGAAAGCTGCTTTTCAAAAACCATATATTACGCTACAAACACATCATCACCATAAATATTGCCCTTACAAACACACCCTCGCTACATTTTATCTTTACTAATACATCCTAATCATATATTTCCTCTACAAACACATCCTCACCACATATTGCCCCTAACACATATTCAAGTCATACTACCCTTGCTAACACATTCTCAAGACACACCCTGCCAACAAATCTTGACTATATTTTAAATCCATAAACACAATCTCTTCACTTAATTCATCTATTAACATAACCTCACCACTCATTTCACCTAACATAACCTCACCACTCATTTCACCTAACATAACCTCACTACTCATTTCACCTAACATAACCTCACCATTTATTGACTCTACTAACACAACCTCACCACTCATTTCACCTAACATAAAATCACCATTTATTGCCTCTACTAACACAACCTCACCACTCATTTCACCTAACATAAAATGCCCATTTATTGCCTCTACTAACACAACCTCATCACTTATTGCCCCTACTAATACAATCTCATCACTTATTGCCTCTATTAATTCAATCTCATCACTTATTGCCTCTACTAATAGAATCTCATCATTTATTGCCTCTATTAATTCAATCTCATCACTTATTGCCCATACTAATACAATCTCATCACTTATTGCCTCTACTAATACAATCTCATCACTTATTGCTCATACTAATGCAATCTCATCACTTATTTCCTCTACTAATAGAATCTCATCACTTATTGCCCATACTAATACAATATCATCACTTATTGCCCACACTAATACAATATCATCACTTATTGCCTCTACTAATACAATATCATCACTTATTGCCTATACTAATACAATATCATCACTTATTGCCCATACTAATATAAATATCATCACTTATTGCCCATACTAATACAATATCATCACTTATTGCCTCTACTAATAGAATCTCATCACTTATTGCCCATACTAATACAATATCATCACTTTTCGCCCATACTAATACAATATCATCACTTTTTGCCTCTACTAATAGAATCTCATCACTTTTTGCCTCTACTAATACAATATAATCATTTATTGCCTCTACTAATACAATATAATCACTTATTGCCCATACTAATACAATCTCATCACATATTGCCTCAACTAATAGAATCTCATCACTTATTGCCTCTACTAATAAAATATCATCACTTATTGCCCATACTAATACAATATCATCACTTATTGCCCATACTAATACAATATCATCACTTATTGCCTCTACTAATACAATATCATTGCTTATTGCCCATACTAATACAATATCATCACTTATTGCCTCAACTAATAGAATATCATCACTTATTGCCTCTACTAATACAATATCATCACTTATTGCCCATACTAATGCAATCTCATCACTTATTTCCTCTACTAATAGAATCTCATCACTTATTGCCCATACTAATACAATATCATCACATATTGCCCATACTAACTCAATATCATCACTTATTGCCTCTACTAATACAATATCATCACTTATTGTCCATACTAATACAATATCATCACTTATTGCCCATACTAATACAAAATCATCACTTATTGCCCATACTAATACAATATCATCACTTATTGCCCATACTAATACAATCTCATCCCTTATTGCCCATACTAACTCAATATCATCACTTATTGCCCATACTAATACAATATCATCACTTTTTGCCGCTATTAATATAATCTCATCACTTATTGCCTCTATTAAAATCTCATCACTTGTTGCCTCTACTAATAGAATATCATCACTTATTGCCCCTACCAATAAAATATCATCACTTATTGCCATTACTAATACAATCTCATCACTTGTTGCCTCTACTAATGCAATCTCATCATTTATTGCCCCTACTAATACAATATCATCACTGATTGCCCATACTAATACAATATCATCACTTATTGCCCATACTAATACAATATATCATCACTTATTGCCGCTATTAATAGAATCTCATCACTTATTGCCTCTACTAATAGAATATCATCACTTATTGCCCATACTAATACAATATCATCACTTATTGCCGCTATTAATAGAATCTCATCACTTATTGCCCATACTAATACAATATCATCACTTATTGCCCTTACTAATACAATATCATCACTTGTTGCCCATACTAATACAATGTCATCACTTAATGCCCATACTAATACAATATCATCACTTATTGCCCATACTAATACAATATCATCACTTATTGCCGCTATTAATAGAATCTCATCACTTATTGTCCATACTAATACAATATCAGCACTTATTGCCCTTACTAATACAATATCATCACTTATTGCCGCTATTAATAGAATCTCATCACTTGTTGCCCCTACTAATAGAATATCATCACTTATTGCCCCTACTGATAAAATCTCATCAAGTATTTCACCTATTTCACCTACGTTCTACAAGATTGCACCCAGTACACAAATCTGAGAAGAGCAATGTGGTCCACACCCACTTCCCTGGAAGAGAATCTATATGGGGCAATCGAATTGCTTAAACAGACAGCTGACTTCATGAGAGAGTCTGCAATCCTACTCTGATTGAGTCTTGATCGCAGAAAGAGAGAGAGAGAGATTTCACCTACTAACACAACCTCATCACTTATTTCCACTACTAACAGATCGTCAGCAGTTATTTCCCCTATTAACTCATCCTCGGCACTTGTTACCCCAACTAATTCATCTTTGACCACTTTTTTCCCCTGCTAAAACATCTACATCACTTATTTCCCCTACAAACACATCCTCACCACTTCATAACATCACAAAATTACAATCACGTTTAACCTGGATCAATCACGGCATCGATTACCTCTCAACGCAACTCTAGTCTCATCTTCATATATATGGCAAGTACAAAGAAAAAAAAAGTGTACCAAAATAGTTTGTGCTTCTTTTGGTATGAACCAATGACATCAAAGAGGGGGTTTTAAGGCATCTATCTATCTATCTATCTATCTATCTATCTATCTATCTATCTATCTATCTATCTATCTATCTATCTATCTATCTATCTATCTATCTATCTATCTATCTATCTATCTATCTATCTATCTATCTATCTATCTATCTATCTATCTATCTATCTATCTATCTATCTATCTATCTATCTATCTATCTATCTATTTACCTACCTACCCACCTACATACCTACCTGCCTACCTACCTACCTACCTACCTACCTATCTACATATCTACATATCTATCTATCTATCTATCTATCTATCTATCTATCTATCTATCTATCTATCTATCTATCTATCTATCTATCTATCTATCTATCTATCTATCTATCTATCTATCTATCTATCTACCTATATGCTTATATGTATAATGATTAGATTGTATTGCTCCTTCCATGCACAGACAATAGAACCTGCCTGCCAAGGTCTGTGGAGAACTTTCCCGCCAACTTCCTAACTCTGAAGGACACCAAAGAAGGTGGAGTGATCCTTCACATCATCATAGCTCTCTACATGTTTGCTGCACTGGCCGTTGTATGCGATGACTACTTTGTCCCAGCCCTGGAACACATCTGTGAAGGTAAAGATGATATTATCAATGTGTGTGTGAACTGAGGTTCTGGCGGTCAATGCTGAAATTATTTGCTTTAAGTCGTGTTCAACCCGTAAAATATGTCAGGCTTTAGATAAAATATATAAATCTAATTCAGGCAGTTTAAAAAGTAAAATTTACAAGTCGGAGTTAGGTCGTTGGAATGAAGAAGAATTAGAGTTAGCTAATAGAGAAAAGACACTGAGAAGAACATTGATGAGAGAGGCAAGAGCAGGAGGATTCGGCCTCCTCAATGAGATAGAGCTGCTTGCACAGAACAGAGACAAATGGCGAGATTTGATAAAATATCTTTAAAAGAAATGAAAACTGATAGAACATAAATTCAGATAAGAGAAGGAGTATCTTGGTCTACGCCCTATGGGCCGGCTACGGCTCGAAAGGTCAATAGATAGATAGAGTCATCATCATGTGCCATACCGGTTGGCGTAGGTGATCATGTCCCTCCACAATCATCTATCTACAGTGCATCGTATCAGTTCTGTTGTTGGCTGTTTTCCATGCCATGACACCAAGCTATCCAGTATTTTTTCTCTTTGTCGCCCGCAATCTCTCTTTCCTTTTATTTTGCCAGTTGTAACCAAGTATTCCAACTTTCCTCTTCTCATGATGTGCCCGAAAAATGTTGATTGCTTATTTCTGATGTTCTTTAAGAGCTCCCTTTTTGTGTTGGCCTCTTTGAGAACTTCTTCATTGGTCTTTTTATCTGTCCAGGGAACTTTCAACATGAGATATAAAGATAGAATAGAGAGGAAAAATGATATGAGTCTGGGAGTCGGAAATTAAGATTCGGAGTAATATATTAGTTAGAGAAGTCACAACAAAGTCGCTAACTAAATATACAGATAACCAAGATAATGCCACAAATAAAGGGAATAAAAAAGAACCCAAAATCATCAATAATGACGAACTTGAAATTGTAATAAACTATGAATATTTGGGATCTGTAGAAACTAACAATGAAGACTGCCAGAGAAAAGATCAAAATAAGATCAAAAGGAACACAAAAATTATATCCCATGAAGAACAATAAAAAGACCAATGAGGAAAGTATCAAGAAGGCCAATACAAAAGAGGGTGTTAATTAAAAAAAAACATCATAAAGAAACAATCAACATTTTTTTGGCACATCATGAGAAGAAGAACGTTGGAATACTTGGTTACAACTGGCAAAGTGTAGGGAAAGAGAGATCGCGAACAACAAAGAGAGAAAATACTAGATAGATTGGTATCATGTCATGGAAAACAGTAAACAACAGAGCTGATACGATGCACTGTAGATAGAAGATAGTGGAAGGACATGATCGGCTATGCCAATCGGTATGGCACATGATGATGATGTTATTGTTGATGATGATGATGATGATGATGATGATGATGATGATGATGATGATGATGATAATGATGAGCATATGATACAATACCAGTAATACTGTAAAATTAAAATTCATGAGGGTATCCATCATCTCGATAGCAACATATGGTTGTAGATCAAGGACATTTTCGAAAACAGAAAGGAAGAAAAACGACTCATTCCAAACAAAGTGCTACTAAAAAACCTTAAGTTGCATTAGATCATTAACAAGAGTAACGAAGAAATATTAACAATAATTATTTTATAGATACAATTCTACAGAGGAAATGTTAATACTGTGGTCACGTTAAGAGTACGGTAAGCTGGAAAGAACAATAATGGAAGGCATGGTTCTTGAACGACGCATCAGGGGTGGAACAAGAAGAATGTGATTTCAAGACATCTTGAACATAACATCATAAAAAGTAGGAGACCTGGTTAGAAAAATAAATTCTTTAAAACGAACGGGATGTGGTGAAGGCAACGTTCTGCGCGGGACGCAAGATTAGATGATGATGAGTCAGACTGTATTGAAATAAGGAGTCATGATCATGGATTACACTACTAAAGAACTAGAGGACAAATGGAATCCGGAACCAGATAGTAGAAAAATAGAGGAGTCAAAATGTAAGCAGATGAAGAGTCGGAATCAGATACAGTAAAATAGTTACATCTCAGTCTGGTAGTAGAAAAATAGAGTAATTGGCTTCAGTTTGTAGAAAAATAGAGTAATTGGCTTCAGTTTGTAGAATAATAGAGTAATTGGCTTCAGTTTGTAGAAAAATAGAGTAATTGGCTTCAGTTTGTAGAATAATAGAGTAATTGGCTTCAGTTTGTAGAATAATAGAGTAATTGGCTTCAGTTTGTAGAATAATAGAGTAATTTTCTTCAGTTTGTAGAATAATAGAGTAATTGGCTTCAGTTTGTAGAATAATAGAGTAATTGGCTTCAGTTTGTAGAATAATAGAGTAATTGGCTTCAGTTTGAAGAATAATAGAGTAATTGGCTTCAGTTTGTAGAATAATAGAGTATACATTTGTTTCATGTATCATGGTGTGAAGAGTGATGGGAACATGTCAATAGAGTATACATTTGTTTCATGTATCATGGTGTGAAGAGTGATGGGAACATGTCAATAGAGTATACATTTGTTTCATGTATCATGGTGTGAAGAGTGATGGGAACATGTCAATAGAGTATACATTTGTTTCATGTATCATGGTGTGAAGAGTGATGGGAACATGTCAATAGAGTATACATTTGTTTCATGTATCATGGTGTGAAGAGTGATGGGAACATGTCAATAGAGTTTCTAAGAGGAAACAATCTGGGTATCCGACTTGGCTGTCCAGCTCTCAATCACTCTAGCTTCTTGATGCTCTGACGTGGGCGGACCCAGTCGGTTCGTGATTCCCAGACGTTCTTCTTTTACATTCTAAGACTAAAAACCATTAAATGTCCTGATAAAATATACTACCAGCTTACACTAGTTCAAACTGAACATAATATCCTCACCAAGCCTAGTAGTGTTCTTAATTTGTAGTAATTAAGCAACAGATACTTGTCACACAATATGTCTTCGACAACAGGGATTCAAGTATACAATCCTCATTATCTTTGATTGTCTTTCTTAGTTCAAAATGTGACGTTGACGCAATACTCTGCTTAACTCAATGCACAACTGTAAAAAAGTAAACGTTAGTATGTCTTTCTAAATGCTCGACAAGAGGTGTGATCATTGTCTTGGGCATATTTGTTCGTGTTTGTGTTTATAATTTTCAATCAAAACAATTGGAGGAATTTAAATACCTAGGAAGTGTGGCAGTGAATATGAGAGTATGGGGAGAGAAGAAGAGTAGGGGACAGTTTGGAGAGAGTGAGGAAAACATGGTAGGGGGGACGGTCACGAGAAATCCGATTAGAACTGTGTTCAGAGGAAGAGCATGAATCTCGTGACTGAAAATAGTGATAAACATGGGAGGTGAATGGATAACGTGGTAAAAATGTATTGGAGGGGAGACTAAGGAAGTGAACTTTGATTGGTTAGAGGGCGAGGAATATAATCACATGCAAGGGGTTAGAAAGAGGCTCTCCACCATAAAAGTGACAGGTGGCCGAGAAGTTAAGGTCGGCCATGCCGTAAAGTATTAGCCTATAGGGACAGTGAGGTCAAGCTCAACATAGCTATTGATAGATAGAAGTTATTTAGAAGAGAATCTCTCTTGTACTTAAGAAGTAATGAAGCCATAATAGAGATAATTAGTCAGGAGGCTAGAAGCCGAGTGTAATTGTGGTTAGGAGCATTATTAGTTAAGCTGAGAGAGAGTGATGACAAGATGCGATATCGTCAAGTAGAAGTTGTAATTGTCCTGATCCATATGTGTGAATAGCCGAGTGGAAATGTATACCTGCTGGCTGTGTATATAGTGTGAATATTCTGGAGTTGTTGAAGTTGATTAATAAAGTTGATGTGACATTTTAACGAAGGACTTCAGTGTGCAGTCATACCTTTATCCCATGAAGTCGTATCTTCATCCCATGGTGGTTAACTGAAGTTGGGAGTTGTCACGGGCACAGCAGGTCGAAGAATCCAGAGATCCAGTGCAGAACGATCCAGTTCACAAGACGAAGTACGATCCGGTGTACATTGGGTACATTACAGACATTGTGACATCCGAGGTTGCCTACTGGAAGAAGTGCGATCCAGGCAGATCCCCGTTCGCAACGACAGTCTTCTAAGAGCGCCAGTGAACGCGCATTTAGTTACACAGAACTAAAGAAGACGGGCTACCTCTGCACGACTCAGGATAACAACGGTTATCGTTAGATTCAACGTAAACACTAGGAAGTACTAGGTCCGGTTATAAATAAGAACGTCCGGTTATAGAAGTCTAGAGACAAACGACAATTCAAAAGCAGCATAAATAGACTCAAGATGCAATAATGATTATTAAATCATTGGACAGCTATCACCACAACTGTTCAAAGGGAAAAAGTAAAAAAAAGTAAAGTACCCCCGTCACGCCAAGTGGCGTATAGGGAAATATGGTGTTAGTGACCCTATATTTTACAGACCTTCAGCACATGATTTTTTGGGGTAATGTGGTCAGTATTACGCCCGTGCTGCTGTACTTTCCCAAAAAAAAATCCGGTACCCATTTAATGCTGGGTGAACTCGGAAGCCGTCGGTTGGGATCGAATCCTACCCCTTGTCCGTGGTAGTCCAGTTCACTAACCACTGAGCTATCGGGGCTAAACGAGGAAAAAACTCGAGTGGAAATGTAACGGGCACTCTACAAAACAATCTTCATTTCAACCTTGTGCTACCAGTGCCAGACTTGGACTCTGAGCTCAAGAACAATAAAATAAATAACCACCACCGAGATGAAATGTGGTAGACAGCTTATATGAAGCTGCCTGAAAGAAAAAAACATCAGAAATGAAGAAATGAGAAAAAAACTAGGATTCATTTCCGCCATAGAATTCATAAATAAACAACAGATAAAATGGTTTGGCGACTTAAAACCAAAACAGAACACAACGAGCCTTCAAAAAACATTGCGAGAAAACCAGACTTAAGGGCCGATCACGAAGTGGATAAATAGATGGAATATTAGAAACAATAGGAAACATAACAACAGCAGAGACCAACAGAAGAGTAAAAGACCACAAATTATAACTTCCATCAACGCTGCAAGAAAAATGAGGTAAGAAGGAAAGAAGAGTATAATGTGTGTGTGTTAGCTCATCACTAGTGTTACCAGACGTCCAGACAGGTCATGTTTTATAAGTGATTATCTGTAGTCCTGCAGAGCGTTGAAAATCAAAGGTTTTCCTCTCATCTGTCGGATATAAATGTACCATTTTTTTTGCTTACAATCGTTGCACGTTGATCTTTAATATTTCACTTTATATCATTCTAAGCTAGCGCATCTAATCTACAACATGATAAAAGATCTTATATAACCACATTAATTCACCGTCAACTGAAGTACAAGATCGATATAACTTGTTATGTCTTCGATCCAGAAATATCTTTCGATTATCTGTCAATCTATTTCTAGTTCTTTGTTATATGAAAGGACAGAGAAGCTAAATATATTATTTGGGGTTGTTAGACACAGTCACATGTTACTGTGTATTTATCCAGTGAGAACAAAAAAAGATGAAAGAATTGTGTGACTTTGAAGAAATCAGACGTGAAGAACTTTTATGTCACGCTAGAACGCTGTGGTTGACTCTCTTCCCTGCTATTGAAGAGCTAAAAAACGGCATCAATCACTGAAAGTGCACTTTCTTTCACAATCTAAAACACGAGTTCCCATAATCATACAATAAAAATGGTATATCAACTGGCAAACCAGCACGCGTGGTTTCTTCATTCTAATATTTTATTTTAATGCCAAAATATGTTAACTTGAATAAGAAAACATGTCTGAATAAGAAAACATGTCTGCCGTAGAAGTTATTGAAATAATGTAATCTTTCAAACGTCAAGTTCAGTAATGAATTGAAATTAATGTTTCTGCTCATGAATGAACCAGGACATTAGAATTTTATTTCAGAGAGTGGATTAAAGCACAGATGTTTACACTTGACATTGTTGATTATAGTACAGATGTTTACACTTGACAGGGTTGATTATAGCACAGATGTTTACACTTGACAGGGTGGATTATAGCACAGATGTTTACACTTGACAGGGTGGATTATAGCACAGATATATACATCTGACAGGGTTGATTATAGCACAGATGTTTACACTTGACAGTGTGGATAATAGCACAGATGTATACGTCTGACAGAGTGGATTATAGCTCAGATATATACACTTTACAGAGTAGTGTATAGCACGGATATCAACACTTAATAGAATAAATTATAGCACAGATATCAACACTTCACAGAGTAAATTATAGCACAGATGTAAACGCTTCACATAGTAGATAATAGCATACATGAAAACACTTCACATAATGGATTATAGCGCAGATGCAAACTCTTGACAAAGTGGATTATAGCATAGATTTATATACCTCACAGAGTGGATTATAACACAGAAGTAAACACATCACATAATTTATTATAGCACAGATGTAAACACTTTACAGAGTGGAATATAGCACAGATGTATACACTTTACAGAGTGGAATATAGCACAGATGTAAACACTTTACAGAGTGGAATATAGCACAGATGTAAACACTTCACTTTACAGAGTGGAATATAGCACAGATGTAAACACTTTACAGAGTGGAATATAGCACAGATGTATACACTTTACAGAGTGGAATATAGCACAGATGTATACACTTTACAGAGTGGAATATAGCACAGATGTAAACACTTTACAGAGTGGAATATAGCACAAATGTATACACTTTACAGAGTGGAATATAGCACAGATGTAAACACTTTACAGAATGGAATATAGCACAGATGTATACACTTCACAGAGTGAATTATAGCACGGATGAATACCCTTGATAGGTTGGATTATAGCACAGATGTAAACTCTTGACAAAGTGGATCATAGCACAGATGTAAACTCTTGACAAAGTGGATCATAACACAGATGTAAACTCTTGACAAAGTGGATCATAGCACAGATGTAAACTCTTGACAAAGTGGATCATAACACAGATGTAAACTCTTGACAAAGTGGATCATAACACAGATGTAAACTCTTGACAAAGTGGATCATAACACAGATGTAAACTCTTGACAAAGTGGATCATAACACAGATGTAAACTCTTGACAAAGTGGATCATAACACAGATGTAAACTCTTGACAAAGTGGATCATAACACAGATGTAAACTCTTGACAAAGTGGATCATAGCACAGATGTAAACTCTTGACAAAGTGGATCATAACACAGATGTAAACTCTTGACAAAGTGGATCATAACACAGATGTAAACTCTTGACAAAGTGGATCATAACACAGATGTAAACTCTTGACAAAGTGGATCATAACACAGATGTAAACTCTTGACAAAGTGGATCATAACACAGATGCAAACTCTTGACAAAGTGGATCATAACACAGATGTATACACTTCTATCAGCAGGTTGTTGCGAACGCGTGCACTGAACATTTGCAGCAACTGGATTTACCGCTGTGAAAACTAAAATTGATTCACCAAATGAAAATCATCATCATGGGCTATGCTGTTTTGCGTAGGCAAATGAAATCAATCTGGTTATTTTTGTGCGCGGTACGACACCAAGTTATCTAGTATCTTCTCTCTTTGTCGTCCACGATCTCACTTTCCCTGTATTTTGCCAGTTGAAACCAAGTATTCAAAATTTCCGCTTCTCATGATGTGCCTGAAAAATTATATCGATTGTTTTTTGTTCATGTTTATTAGGAGTTCTCTTATGGTGTTGAATTATTATCACCATCATGCAACATACAAATAAACGGGACAAATCTGAAACATGTACAGTCCATCAATACTTGGACACAATAATAATATTAGATTGAAGATGCACCACAGAAATAAAAAGCAGAATAGCTCAGACCAAAATAGCATTTCAGAAAATGAGATACGTCTTAACTAACAAGTCTATGTCAACAGAAGTGAGAAAGGGAGTTCATTAGTGCTATTTAGAGCTAATTATGTTCTATGGAAGCGAATTATGGATAGACGATAAACACATAAAAGGACTATTAGATGCTACAGAGAGGGAATTTCTCATAATGTATATTTGAGAGTTCAATGGAGAGTTTTAAAAAATCCAACGAATTAACATAGAACATCTTAACGCCATTACCGCCGTTTGATCATCTGCTTGCGCTTTCTGCTAAAAAAAAAAAGCAAATTAAATTTAAAAAGTCTAAATTTTAAAAAATAATTTCTGCAACTTCAACAGCATGCGGTTAATGTAAGTAACGAAAACTGTAGATCTTCTATAGATATTCTATAGATCTTCTATAGATCTTCTATAGATCCTCTATAGATCTTCTATAGATCTTCTATAGACAATCGTTAACTTCCCGGAGGAACATTCGAATTCTGAGATGAACTCTTATCGTCTTTGTATCTATTAATTAAACGTTATTGTAGCAAGTGATAACGCTTATGTGTAGAGTGTACTTTCTTTACTCAACTCTAAGTTGAGGAAGACGAGAAACCATGTATGTTTGAAGTCTGGCAGAAGAACTGCGTTTGTAAAAAAAAAATTAATTTGAGCACATTTATCTGGTGAGGATTTGCTCAAATATTTACTGGATTAGGAACAACATTCCTTGCTCGGACAAACTAAAGACATCAGAGAAGCTGTAACAAAAAAAAACTGCAGGAAATTAAACCAAACTACACACTTTTTGTATTATCTGTATATCCTTAAAGCTAATTACATTAATGTACATTAACAATATTTCAATTTGAAATATTGAAAGTAAATGCGGCATTATCATATTTTTTTATCACATCAAATATCCTGGTTTGTTTCGCAGATACATTCTCCTGTTTCTCCCTTCTTCTCATTTTTGTTTTATTTGGGAAACTTACTCATCACATTATAATAGGGATTAATAATAATAATAATAACAATATTAATTATAATTATTACATTACATAATCACATCTTTTTAGGAAAAACTGTGATCGGAATAACATGTCATCATCTAATTTTACAAACTGATAACTCAGCTCCACCAAGAGTTGAAAATGTTGATAAAATTGCGTTGCTTTTTCTCCTTTTAGACTTAGGACTTCAAGCTGATGTTGCTGGAGCTACATTCATGGCTGCTGGAAGCTCTGCCCCTGAGTTCATGACCTCAGTTATTGGTAAGTAGGTCATCATTATCAAGTACCCTTCCCTAGTGATGATGATCTTCCTCTTCATCGATCAGCTGTTGTTATGTATTTTGACGTTTAGACCAGACTGCCTAGATAAGTTCCGTACACAAGCGTGTCTAGATAAGTTCCGTACACAAGCTTGTCTAGATAAGTTCCGTACACCAGCTTGTCTAGATAAGTTCCGTACACAAGCTTGTCTAGATAAGTTCCGTACACAAGCTTGTCTAGATAAGTTCCGTACACAAGCTTGTCTAGATAAGTTCCGTACACCAGCTTGTCTAGATAAGTTCCATACACAAGCTTGTCTAGATAAGTTCCATACACAAGCTTGTCTAGATAAGTTCCATACACAAGCTTGTCTAGATAAGTTCCATACACCAGCTTGTCTAGATAAGTTCCATACACAAGCTTGTCTAGATAAGTTCCGTACACCAGCTTGTCTAGATAAGTTCCATACACCAGCTTGTCTAGATAAGTTCCGTACACCAGCTTGTCTAGATAAGTTCCGTACACCAGCTTGTCTAGATAAGTTCCATACACCAGCTTGTCTAGATAAGTTCCGTACACAAGCTTGTCTAGATAAGTTCCATACACCAGCTTGTCTAGATAAGTTCCATACACAAGCTTGTCTAGATAAGTTCCATACACAAGCTTGTCTAGATAAGTTCCATACACCAGCTTGTCTAGATAAGTTCCGTACACCAGCTTGTCTAGATAAGTTCCATACACCAGCTTGTCTAGATAAGTTCCATACACCAGCTTGTCTAGATAAGTTCCGTACACCAGCTTGTCTAGATAAGTTCCATACACCAGCTTGTCTAGATAAGTTCCATACACCAGCTTGTCTAGATAAGTTCCATACACCAGCTTGTCTAGATAAGTTCCGTACACCAGCTTGTCTAGATAAGTTCCGTACACCAGCTTGTCTAGATAAGTTCCATACACCAGCTTGTCTAGATAAGTTCCGTACACCAGCTTGTCTAGATAAGTTCCATACACAAGCTTGTCTAGATAAGTTCCGTACACCAGCTTGTCTAGATAAGTTCCATACACCAGCTTGTCTAGATAAGTTCCGTACACCAGCTTGTCTAGATAAGTTCCATACACAAGCTTGTCTAGATAAGTTCCGTACACCAGCTTGTCTAGATAAGTCTCAGACATCAGCTTGTCTAGTTAATTCTCAGACACCATCTTGTCTAGATAAGTCTCAGACACCAGCTTGTCTAGATAAGTTCCGTACACTAGCTTGTCTAGATAAGTTCCATACACCAGCTTGTCTAGATAAGTTCCATACACCAGCTTGTCTAGATAAGTTCCATACACCAGCTTGTCTAGATAAGTTCCATACACCAGCTTGTCTAGATAAGTTCCATACACCAGCTTGTCTAGATAAGTTCCATACACCAGCTTGTCTAGATAAGCTCCGTACACAAGCTTGTCTAGATAAGTCCCGTACACCAGCTTGTCTAGATAAGTTCCGTACACCAGCTTGTCTAGATAAGTCTCAGACACCAGCTTGTCTAGTTAAGTCTCAGACACCAGCTTGTCTAGTTAAGTCTCAGACACCAGCTTGTCTAGTTAAGTCTCATACACCAGCTTGTCTAGTTAAGTTCCGTACACCAGACTGTCTAGTTAAGTCTCATACACCAGCTTGTCTAGTTAAGTCTCATACACCAGACTGTCTAGTTAAGTTCCGGACACCAGACTGTCTAGATAAGTCTCAGACACCAGCTTGTCTAGTTAAGTCTCAGACACCAGCTTGTCTAGTTAAGTTCCGTTCACCAGCTTGTCTAGATATGTTCCGGACACCAGTTTGTCTAGATAAGTTCCAGATACCAGCTTGTCTAGATAAGTACTAGACACCAGCTTGTCTAGTTAAGTCTCAGACACCAGTTTGTCTAGCTAAGTTCCAGATACCAGCTTGTCTAGATAAGTACTAGACACCAGCTTGTCTAGTTAAGTCTCAGACACCAGTTTGTCTAGCTAAGTTCCAGATACCAGCTTGTCTAGATAAGTACTAGACACCAGCTTGTCTAGTTAAGTCTCAGACACCAGCTTGTCTAGCTAAGTTCTAGACACCAGCTTGTCTAGCTAAGTTCCAGACACCAGCTTGTCTAGCTAAGTTCTAGACACCAGCTTGTCTAGCTAAGTTGCAGACACCAGCTTGTCTAGCTAAGTTCTAGACACCAGCTTGTCTAGTTAAGTTCCGGAAACCAGCTTGTCTAGATAAGTTCCAGACACCAGCTTGTCTAGCTAAGTTCTAGACACCAGTTTGTCTAGTTAATTCTCAGACACCAGCTTGTCTAGCTAAGTTCTAGACACCAGTTTGTCTAGTTAATTCTCAGACACCAGCTTGTCTAGTTAAGTTCCAGACACCGGCTTGTCTAGCTAAGTTCCAGACACCGGCTTGTCTAGCTAAGTTCTAGACACCAGTTTGTCTAGTTAAGTCTCAGACACCAGCGTGTCTAGATAGGTTCCGGAAACCAGCTTGTCTAGATAGGTTCCGGAAACCAGCTTGTCTAGATAGGTTCCGGAAACCAGCTTGTCTAGATAAGTTTTAGACACAAGCTTGTCTAGATAAGTTTCAGACACCAGCTTGTCTAGATAAGTCCCAGACACCAGCTTATCTAGATAAGTTCCAGATACCAGCTTGTCTAGATAAGTTCCAGACACCAGCTTGTCTAGATAAGTTCCAGACACCAGCTTGTCTAGCTAAGTTCTAGACACCAGCTTGTCTAGATAAGTTTCATACACCAGCTTGTCTAGATAAGTTTCATACACCAGTTTGTCTAGATAAGTTCCAGACACCTGCTTGTCTAGCTAAGTTCTAGACACCAGCTTGTCTAGCTAAGTTCTAGATACCAGCTTGTCTAGCTAAGTTCTAGACACCAGCTTGTCTAGATAAGTTCCATAAACCAGCTTGTCTAGCTAAGTTCCAGACACCAGCTTGTCTAGCTAAGTTCTAGACACAAGCTTGTCTAGATAAGTTCCAGACACCAGCTGGTCTAGCTAAGTTATAGACACCAGCTGGTCTAGCTAAGTTCTAGACACCAGCTGGTCTAGTTAAGTTTCGGACACTAGCTTGTCTAATTACGTCCATACACCAGCTTGTCTAGCTAAGTTCTAGACACCAGCTTGTCTAGCTAAGTTCTAGACACCAGCTTGTCTAGAAAAGTTCCGAACTTGAAACGATACAGAAAAGACGGAGACAACCGAGTGAGAAGGGCGTCAAAAGATCAAGATGATAGAAGCTAGCTAGCTAGCTATCTTTATAGAATAAGGTGTGTTTGTTGAGAAATCATTATCACTAAGTGTCGTCTCCGCATCGAAGGCTGGCTACCATGGAGTGTCATTCCGCCCTGTCTCTTACTTTGATAGTGCAGGTTGTCATAGGCTGACTAGTCCATCGTTTAATGTTACTCGTCTATGTTAGTCTTGATCTGTTTCTGCCTCTTTTACCTTGTATTTTTTCCTTCCAAGAATACTTTTAGTAGGTTGCTGTATCTTTTAACATGACCCAAAAATTTCATTTTTGTTTGAATTGTGTTTAGTAGGTCTGTATTAATTTTTAGGTGTTTTAAGAATTCATAATTTGTTTTCTTCTCTTTCCATTCAATTCTTCCTATTCTATAAATCCACATTTTAAAAGCTTCAAATTAATGTTCTGTTTTCTTGTCTAATGCCCATCTTTCTGCACCATACAGGAATGTTGAGAAGATATAACATTGTGCTATTCTTATTTTCACCCCTGGCGTTATTTTTTGTGTATAGTCCTTTCAAAAATGAGATTAAATTATAGACTGTGGTCCAAAATTGGGTGATGAAAGAATGTACATTAGTAGTTATTGATGTGGTACGATAACTGAAAAAGATGGATCGATGGAGTATTAGAAGCACTAGGAAAATTACAGCAGCAGAGGCGAACAGAAAAGCAAAACACGGCAAACTATATCTCCCCTCGACGCTGAAAGGCAAATGAAGAAGGAAAGAAGTTCGAAATAATATTTTTTTTAATTATTTATTATTTTTTATTTAAATACATATCTGTGCGTTGTATTTTTATACCCGCTGAAGGCCTATTGAGCCAAAACGTCGTTCTAATTTGTGTCGTCCCCTATTGCGTAAAGCATTATCCTTGCGTAAAACCTTATCCATGCGTAAAGCCTTATCTTTGCGTAAAGTCTTATCCATGCGTAAAGCCTTATCCATGCGTAAAGCCTTATCCTTGCGTAAAACCTTATCCTTGCGTAAAGCCTTATCCTTACGTAAAGCCTTATCCATGCGTAAAGCCTTATTCTTTTTCTATATTTTTTTTGTTCATTTCTCCTGTAAAGCTGATGATAATAATGAAAATTAAAAACAAAAGGAAAAATGTTGCATGGTAACAGGTTTACGTAGGTGAGAAACAAAACAAAAATGGTACGACATTTCGGCCAAAAAGGCCTTCAGCTGGAACAACAAAAAAACAAATCGAAAATATATATCGGGATAAACACATAAATCTAACTACATAGCGGTAATAAGGATCGACCCCGACGTTTTGTCCTTTGTAATCCAGTTCACGAATCACTGAGCTATCCCAGCTCCCCACACTCTATGAGGTCTGGCAATAAACCACACCAGCGAGTATGGACGGCCACAATTTGAGACAGTCAACTAGATATCTTCACTATCATCATCACATGACAAACGAATTTATTCTTTTGATTTATTCTGTCATCACATACAAGGTTCATTGTGTGATACTATCTTGATCTTGATTCTTTCAGTACCGCTAGAGGTTGCATAGGGCTCATAGAGCTTGTCGCTGCCAATCTCTATTCTGATGTCGCTGACTATCTCTATTCTGATGACGCTGCCAATCTCTATTCTGATGACGCTGCCAATCTCTATTCTGATGTCGCTGCCAATCTCTATTCTGATGTCGCTGCCAATCTCTATTCTCATGTCGCTGCCAATCTCTATTCTCATGTCGCTGCCAATCTCTATTCTCATGTCGCTGCCAATCTCTATTCTCATGTCTCTGCCAATCTCTATTCTCATGTCACTGCCAATCTCTATTCTGATGTCGCTGCCAATCTCTATGTTTGACCGTATGAAATGAGTCATCAATGCCCACAAACTTTCATCTCTTATTAGTGTTCTACTCGGTCTTTCTAAGTCTTCCTCTTTTTCTGTGTCCTGGTTTTCCCCATGGAAGAGCCTGTTTTGAAATTGTTTCATTGTCTTTTCTCAACACATGTTCAACATATGTCCAACATATGTCCATCTTCTCTTCCTAACTGTAGATGAGATCGTTGGCTGCAAGGCTATTTCTCTTATCTCTATATGCCTACCATGGTCAGAGATACATACTTGAAAGAGCAGAGGTTTGGTGGTCTAGAGGTACGATGTCGGCCGTGGTACAGAAAAGAACAAAGTTCAAAGCCCACCACAATCGTTGATGATTTGTCAAAAATACGAAAAATTAACCCCTGGTTTCTTCGTGACGTTTCTGTTGGGTAGTGAGAGATGATATCTAGCCCTCTCAGATAACGGTAGTTAACAGGGCGAACTGCGCGCACGTTAAAGAACCCTCGGTAGTTAAACTCTTAAATAGTTGGCCATAAATATGACCGCTGCCCGGGGAAAATAAGCAACAAAAATGTAATTACACCATGGAGCCCAGGATGTGGTACGGAGTTCGTGCACGTGGGTCAGGGATCTCTTCAGATTTTCTCAAGATTCTCCATATGGATGGAGGATATCGGAGCACCTATGGAGTCGTCCAGTGTGCATTGATAATTATCCTAACAGTGACATTAAAATCATCATATACTTGAGAGTAAAAGTTGAGGAGCCCTGTCACACCAAGTTGCGTATAGGGAATATGGTGTTAGTGACCATCATTTGTATAGACCTTCGTACATGATTTTTTGGGGTATTACCCCGCGCTGCTTCACTTTCCCAGAAAAAAATAATTCGGTACTCATTTAAGGCTGGGAAATATGGAAGCCGTCGATCAGGATCGAACCCGACCTCGTGTCCACGGTCGGCCAGTTCACTAACCACTGAGCAATCATCATCATCATCGTGTGCCCTCTCCGCAACGAAGGTTGGCTATCATGGATCGCCATTCTACTCTGTTTCTTGCTTTGATGGTGCAGGCTGACATAGTTTGACTTGTCCATCTTTTGATGTTACTCGTCCATCTTAGTCTTGGTCTGCCTCTGCCTCTTTTGCCTTGTATTCTCCCCTCCAATATTACTTTTAGTAGGCTGTTGTGTCTTTTAACATGCCCCAAAAATTTAATTTGTCTTGTCTTAATTGTGTTCAGCAGTTCTCTTTTTATTTTCAGTTGTTTTAAAACTTCATCGTTTGTTATCTTTCGTTTACATCCAATTCTACCGATTCTTCTATAAATCCAATACTTGAAAGTTGTAAAACATATTTTTCTAAGAAGATTACCGCTTTAAAAAAAAATCAGTAACAAAATATTGTCAAATTTCATTAAATAACAAAGAACAACAATGTTAGTTTCTTGAAAATAAATTGTAAAAATTGAGATGAAAAATGTGTCTGTCAGCAATATCTGAATGCCAAGGTTGTGTTGCTGGTATTCGCAAACTTCCGGTCATTTCATAACAAGACAAAGGAAATGTATGACTTCTCAGTTGTGACATTCTAAATACAGACATCAGAATGATGTCTAGTCTCCTAATTGCGAAATAATGACAAATATGGTAACTCCAGTTTCCCACTTTCTAATTCAGCGTTGGGAGAACGTTATTTTCGCTGTTTGAGGCACAAAAACAACAATAGCATTTTCATTATTTCATTAATAGCGTCTTTCTATTTATTGCTTTGTAACTAAATTGTTAAATATTTAATTTGTTCTTTCTCTTCCATCTCTCTCTCTCTCTCTCTCATCTTTATCTCTCTCACTAATTCGCTGTTTTTCGCTATGTCGCTTTAGTTGTAGCATTTTTTGTTATTTCTAGTGTTATTATTTCTAGTGTTATTATTTCTAGTGTTTCTATGTCTAGTATTATTATGTGTAGAGTTATTATGTCTGGTGTTTCTATGTCTAGTATTATTATGTGTAGAGTTATTATGTCTGGTGTTTCTATGTCTAGTATTATTATGTGTAGAGTTATTATGTCTGGTGTTTCTATGTCTAGTATTATTCGAAAATATTACTAAGAATCATCATGAGAC
The DNA here is from genome assembly GCA_032433765.1 of Megaustenia siamemsis. Lineage (NCBI taxonomy): Eukaryota > Metazoa > Mollusca > Gastropoda > Stylommatophora > Ariophantidae > Megaustenia > Megaustenia siamemsis. The sequence goes on from JAVIAB010000092.1 coordinate 182,201,418, forward strand.
GTGTAAGGAACAAAATAAAACCAGAAATAAGTGAGGAACATTGTGGATTTGTATAAGGAAAGGTTACCAGTATTGCAAAATACATCTTAAGAACATTGATAGAAAAAGCTATAGATATAAAGAAAGATTTATCTATGTGCTTTATAGACTACACAAAAGCATTTGACAAAGTAAAGCATGTGGAAATAATCAATATGCTGGAGAAATTAAACATTGATGACAGGGATTTGCGATTCATAAAAAACATGTACTGGTAACAAACAGTTGCTATACGAATTAGCAACCAAACAGGACAATTCCAATATATAAAACAAGGAGTTAAACGAGGAAGTTCTCAAAGAGGCCAACACAAAAAGGGAGCTCTTAAAAAACATCAGAAAGAAGCAATCAACATTTTTCGGGCACATCATGAGACGAGGAAAGTTGGAATACTTGGTTACAACTGGCAAAATAACAGGAAAGAGAGATCGCGGACGACAAAGAGAGAAAATACTGGATAGCTTGGTGTCATGGCATGGAAAACAGTCAACAACAGAACTGATACGTTGCACTGTGGATAGAAGATTGTGGAGGGACATTGATCGCCTACGCCAACCTGTATGGCAAATGAAGATGATGATGTAGTGTTATTATGTCTAGTGTTGCTATGTCTAATATTATTATGTCTAGTGTTATTATGTTTAGTGTTGCTATGTCTAATATTATTATGTCTAGTATTATTATGTTTAGTGTTGCTATGTCTAATATTATTATGTCTAGTATTATTATGTTTAGTGTTGCTATGACTAAAATTATTATGTCTAGTGTTATTATGTTTAGTGTTGCTATGTCTAATATTATTATGTCTAGTATTATTATGTTTAGTGTTGCTATGTCTAATATTATTATGTCTAGTATTATTATGTTTAGTGTTGCTATGTCTCAAATGATTATGTCTAGTATTATTATGTTTAGTGTTGCTATGTCTAATATTATTATGTCTAGTATTATTATGTTTAGTGTTGCTATGTCTAATATTATTATGTCTAGTATTATTATGTTTAGTGTTGCTATGTCTAATATTATTATGTCTAAAATTATTATGTCTAGTGCTTATATTATGATTGTATTGCTTTCTGTTTGCTTGTAGTTTATTACATCTATATGTTTACTATATGTTTGCTCTGTTTACTATATGTTTGCTCTGTTTACTATATTTTTGCTATATGTTTGCTATGTTTGGTCTATTTTAGCAAATTTCCTTACTGTCTTGTCTGTCTGGATGATAACTTAGTTCCCACAGTGTCATTTTGAAAGTTGACACTACGACTTGTTTACGACCTTTCTCCATTCTTTCCTGTTTTATGCCAGTATCTGTGTTGATTTTAAAATTTGGTTCCTTCCATGTCGTTGATACCATAGGTACATTTCCTTGGTTGTCTCCTCTTCAACTTTCAGCCTCTCATTTTATTCTGTTTCAATGTTTTACCTCAGGTCATTAGATTCGCTCTTCTAGATGAAGTTTTCATTTCTTGTTTGACATTGATAGCTCTTCCAGTGAATGTTTCTTTGAAGCGAAAACAGGCGAAACCATGTTTTTACAAATCTTTATCTCTCTTTATTTTTTTAAAAAAGTTCCTTTTTGGAAACCACTTTACTATTTATATCTATCATTTATTTCTGGTATGTAAAACGTTAGACATGTAAATAAACCAAATGTAAAATATGTTTAAATATGTTAAGATAAGACATTAAAACATATGTGCTCACAAATAAATGAAAATAAATTATGTTGTAAATGTAATGTCTCTTTAACCTGAAAATCTATAACATTGAAGTACCAAGTCACGTTTGTAACTGAAGCTTATTTTATTGGACGTGCGGGTTAGTAGTTCAAAATAAACTAGCGGCAAAACCATCAATGTCTGCCATGTATCCGTGGTTTCTCAGTATCTGTATCAGAAATTATACTATAAGAGAAAACGTAGGCATTGAACCAATCCTAAACTATATACAGAAAGAACAAATAAACTGGTTTGTCCATTTAGAAAGAATGCCGTGTGATCCTTTACCATAAAAAAGTAAAGTACTCCCGTCACGTCAAGTGGCGGCGTATAGGGAATATGGTGTTAGTGGCCATACATTATACAGACCTTCGGCACATGATTTTTGGGGTAATGTGGTCGGTATTACGCCCGTGCCGCTGTACTTTCCCAGAAAAAAAATCCGGTACTCATTTAAGGCTGGGTGAACCCGGAAGCCGTCGGTTGGGCTCGAATCCTACCCCTTGTCCTTTATAGTGTAGTTAATTAACCACTGAGTTATCGCGGCTCCCTGATCTCTTACCAAACAAAGCATATAGTGAAAGAGGAGATGGGAGAAGAGTAAGTGGCAGATCCAAAGTAAGATGGACAGAGAACGTTAAAGAAACGCTACAACAACATCAAATGTCAATGATTGAAGCCGCTAAAATGGCGAGAACCAGGACTATTTATCATCCTCGACACCCGAACGGGAACAAGATGAAGTGACAAATAAATAAAGAAATGTAATCTAATTTATGAACATAACATGAAGAAGTACTGAGCGATAGACGACATTAGCTAGAGTGTATGTGTGAATGTATGGCAGCATATGATAGCGAGTGTGTTTCTATGAGTGTGAGAAGTGAATTGATAAATGTGCATTTGGAGTACCTTCCCTTTTCTATGTCCATGCATCTTTACAGTTAATCTGTTAACAGGATGTCACCATTATCATCAACATTGTCATCAGGTACCATGACTGCTGGCGTAGGTGATCATGTCTCTCCACAACTTTCGATCTCAAGAGTTATTTATATTTAATTTTTGTTGTTTACCTTCTGCCAAACCATTCTCTTAAGCTGTCTGGTATCTTTCCTCTTTGCTTTTCTTTATCTCTTCGTCCCTCAATTTTCCCAGTTATCACAATATATTCCAGCTGGTCTCTTCTCACTACATGGCCGAAAAATGATGATTGTTTCTTTCTAGTATTAGAAATTAGCTCTATTTTTGCTTTGGCCTCTTTCAGAACGTTCTCATTATTCTTCTTATCTGTCCATGGTATTCTCAACATTCTTCTGTAAGATCACATTTCTACAGCCTCCAGTGATTTTCTTGTCTTTTGTTCAATTGTTCATGATTCACATCCATATGTTAAGACTGGCACCACATAATATTTAAGTACTATTTTTCTTATTTTTATTTTTAAAAATGGATTGCACAGTATCTTCCTCATTTTTTTTTTGGAAAGCTGCTTTTGCCTAAACAAATCTGCATCTCACTTCTGTTGTACATCTACCATCTGAGGTTGACATTGTTCCCAGATATTTAAGATCATTTACCTGTTTTAATATTGTTCTACTTGTCTTTATTGTGCATTATAACCATTATACATTATGTTATTGCTTATTGTGTTTATAAATTAGGAAAGACTTAGATCATGATGCAGGAAAGTTAAGCGACTTGTTTCAGAAATGTAGACACGGAAATAATGACCGGTCTCTGTTCAATCTCCAGGAAATGAATATTGTCTTATTTGTTTGACTGTGACTACAGGTATTTTGTTGTACAAGGACAGCTTTCAAGTTTAATAATAACAGGCAGATCTTCTCTTATATAAGGACATTAACTTTCAAGTTTAATAATAACAGACAGATCTTCTCTTATATAAGGACATTAACTTTCAAGTTTAATAATAACAGACAGATATTCTCTTATATAAGGACATTAACTTTCAAGTTTAATAATAACAGACAGATCTTCTCTTATATAAGGACATTAACTTTCAAGTTTAATAATAACAGACAGATCTTCTCTTATATAAGGACATTAACTTTCAAGTTTAATAATAACAGACAGATCTTCTCTTATATAAGGACATTAACTTTCAAGTTTAATAATAACAGACAGATCTTCTCTTATATAAGGACATTAACTTTCAAGTTTAGATATGATCGCACATCTCCCCTAATTTGATTGCAAAAGTATATCTCGTGTGTGATAAAGACAATAGATCTTAACACTGAAAGTTATATACATCTTGTACTTTATAATAATAATAAATTGCCTGCTTGATAAATGAGTATAAATCTTAATTCTATAACCTACACATAATAAAACCAATTGTACAGGATGTTTATAATAATTATTTATAAACAAATTAATGTAATTACTTCATTGTTAATTGTATTCATGATGGTGTATGTATTGTGGGACCTGCTTGTGTGTGCGGAAAGTACAGGGAAATATTAAAGAGCGGACAGGTTGGCTATCTCCGCTGTCGTTGAAGACGGTCAACCAATGGATCGGGCGAACATCATCAATGTCCTCCGAGATGTGGGAAGGGTACAGTACTTCGACTACCATGAGTCCACGTCACTCCTTCGGATGAAAGAGATGGGAGTTAAGATGGGCACAGCCAGAAACGAGAAACTTAGTGGGCGTGTAATAAGACTCATCAACCAACACAGAACTGGAGTCATCAGTTGCTGGAGACTGCGAGACTTGCTGTGGAAGGGATCTGAGCACCTATGGACATGTTCGGAGTGCAATGATGATGACACTCATATAACTCACTAACTCGACAGCCTGTTTGTGAGTGCTATTGATATAATCATCTATGAGATCTTGCATTCATTCATTCACGAGATAAATGATTTCTCTTTCTAGGTGTGTTCTTTGCCAAAAGTGATGTTGGTGTAGGGACCATTGTTGGTTCTGCCGTCTTCAACATCCTATTTATTATTGGTGTCTGCGGCGTGTTTGCTGGCATGGTAAGTTTACTTTCTTTCGTCGACCATGTGGATTTTTTCCGATTTGTTTTTATTAAATTGAGTTGTAACAAAATTACATTGAAAAGAACAAAATAAAAACAATTGACAAAACTGCTCTAACATTTTACTGTTGCAATAGTAACCAATAGTAACAATAATAACAAAAATAGTAACAATAGTAACAATAGTAATAATAGTAATAATAATAACAAAAATAGTAACAATAGTAACAATAGAAACAATAATAAAAATAGTAACAATAATAACAATAGTAACAATAATAATGTAATATTAGCAATAGTAACAACAATAACAATAGTAACAATAGTAACAAAAGTAACAATAATAACAATAGTAACAATAATAACAATAGAAACAATAGTAATAATATTAACAATAGTAACAACAATAGTAACAAAAGTAACAATAATAACAATAATAACAATAGTAACAACAATAACAATATTTGCAATAGTAACAACAATAACAATAGTAACAATAGTAACAATAATAACAATAGTAACAATAGTAACAATAATAACAATAATAACAATAGTAACAACAGTAACAACAATAACAATATTAGCAATAGTAACAACAATAACAATAATAACAATAGTAACAATAGTAACAATATTAGCAATAATAACAACAATAACAATAATAACAACAATAATAATATTAACAATAATAACAATAATAACAATAATAACAATAGTAACAATAATAACAATAGTAACAATAGTAACAATAGTAACAATAATAACAATAATAACAATAATAACAATAATAACAATAGTAACAATAATAACAATAGTAACAATAGTAACAATAGTAACAATAATAACAATAGTAACAATAGTAACAATAATAACAATAGTAACAATAGTAACAATAATAACAATAGTAACAATAGTAACAATAATAACAATAGTAACAATCGTATGCAATAATGTAGCAATAAAAAATCAGCGAATTCAAAACAAGAAACTGTTGAACGAATCAATCAATTATTCCTTAACTTCGCAAGTCATTGTGGCATCACAGATAACAGTTTCATAATTTGCCTCCAATCGTCGCGACTTAGAGCAGCTCTCTGTGATACAAGAATAGATGTTACTGTCCATTGTCTGATGTTATCTACCCATCTTTTCTTCTGTCATTCATGACTTCTTTTTCTATTTCTGTGCCTTGCAGAATGGTTTTGGCAAAACTTAAGTGTTGTGTCAATCGTTGGATATTGTCATGCAAATCTTTATTGGTGATATGTTCTCTGTATGATATGTTCTCTTCATGATATGTTCTCTGCATGATATGTTCTCTTCATGATATGTTCTCTGTATGAAATGTTCTCTGTATGTTTTGTTTTCTGTATGATATGTTCTCTTCATGATATGTTCGCTGTATGAAATGTTCTCTGTATGATATGTTCTCTGTATGATATGTTCCCTGCATGATATGTTCTCTGCATGATATGTTCTCTGTATGATATATACTCTGCATGATATGTTCTCTGTATGATATGTTCTCTGCATGATATGTTCTCTGTATGATATGTTCTCTGCATGATATGTTCTCTGTATGATATTTTTTCTGTATGATATGTTCTCTGCATGATATGTTCTCTGCATGATATGTTCTTTGTATGATATGTTCTCTGCATGATATGTTCTCTGCATGATATGTTCTCTGTATGATATGTTCTCTGCATGATATGTTCTCTGCATGATATGTTCTCTGTACGAAATGTTCTCTGTATGATATGTTCTCTGTATGAAATGTTCTCTGTATGATATTTTTTCTGTATGATATGTTCTCTGCATGATATGTTCTCTGCATGATATGTTCTTTGTATGATATGTTCTCTGCATGATATGTTCTCTGCATGATATGTTCTCTGTATGATATGTTCTCTGTATGAAATGTTCTCTGTATTATATGTTCTCTGTACGAAATGTTCTCTGTATGATATGTTCTCTGTATGATATGTTCTCTGTATGAAATGTTCTCTGTATGATATGTTCTCTGTATGAAATGTTCTCTGTATGATATGTTCTCTGTATGAAATGTTCTCTGTATGATATGTTCTCTGTACGAAATGTTCTCTGTATGATATGTTCTCTGTGTGATATGTTCTCTGTATGATATGTTCTCTGTACGAAATGTTCTCTGTATGATATGTTCTCTGTACGAAATGTTCTCTGTGTGATATGTTCTCTGTATGATATGTTCTCTGTACGAAATGTTCTCTGTATGATATGTTCTCTGTACGAAATGTTCTCTGTATGATATGTTCTCTGTGTGATATGTTCTCTGTATGATATGTTCTCTGCATGGTATGTTCTCTGCATGATATGTTCTCTGTACGAAATGTTCTCTGTATGAAATGTTCTCTGTGTGATACGTTCTCTCTATGATATGTTCTCTGTATGAAATGTTCTCTGTGTGATACGTTCTCTCTATGATATGTTCTCTGTATGAAATGTTCTCTGTGTGAAACGTTCTCTCTATGATATGTTCTCTGTATGATATGTTCTCTGCATGATATTTTCTATATATGATATGTTCTCTGTAAGATATGTTCTCTGTATGATATGTTCTCTGCATGATATGGTCTATGTATGATATGGTCTATGCATGATATGTTCTCTGTATGATATGGTCTATGTATGAATTATTCTCTGTATGATATATTCTCTGCATGATATATTCTCTGCATGATATGTTCTCTGTATGATATGCTCTTTGCATGCTATGTTCTCTTCATGATATGTTCTCTTTATGGTATGTTCTCTGCATGATATGTTCTATGTATAATATGTTCTATATGATATTTGTTATATCTTTCTAAAGCCGGTTAATCTCCTAAACCTGTATTCTTCTGATGAGATCAACAACAAAGTGTACATTAATAACAAGGTAGTAAATTTCAATTAATAAAACACAAAATGACGACTTACAAAAGTGATATTAAACTTTTGAACTTGGAGTGCAAACTAGGCACCATAAGAATATTACGTTTTATTATGATTTTATAAACACACACTCTTCACATTTGAAGATAAAAAACCACACACTTTTTATTGACTAAAACCCAACATATCTTGGAGTCTGCACGGATCTCAGAATGACATAGATAAATCATACAGACAAAACAAACAAAAGAGACAGAAAACGGACAAATATTATGAGGAAATTAGCAGGAACGAACTAGTGAGCAGACAGCTATATCTTGAAACGTCTATACACAGGAAGACTAAGACCAGTCCTACAGTATAGAGTCACAGCCTGGGTTACAGGTTACAAATCATAGCTTGGTAAAATTAACAGGAAGACAAAACCAGGCTGCCCGTATCAACATTCTTCTTCTATCCTTCCTCTGCTGCCGTTGGCGTCGAGGGGAGAAACAATCTGCGATTCTTTGTTCTTCTGTTGGCCTCTTCTGGTGTTATCCCTCCTAGTGACTCTAGTATTCCCTTTATCCATCTCTTTCTCGGTCTTCCTCTTAATCTGGCGTTTTCGTAGCGTTTATTTAAGGCTCTTTGAGTCATTGTTAGTTCTTTTTGTCTTGTTATGTGGCCGAACCAATTTATCTGTTGTTTCTTTATGTATTCGATGGCTGGTTCAATTTCGAGTTTCTTCCTCAGGTCGGTGTTTCTTACTCTGTCCCTTAAGCTGTTTCCTGTCATTCTTCTGATACATTTCATTTCGGTGGTCGTTATCTTTCTTATTGTTCTAGAGTCCAGCGTCCAATTCTGGCACTGATAGCACAGAGTTGGTAGAAAAATTGATTTGTATATTGCTCTTTTTGCTTCCGTAGTTATTGCTTTTTTTTCAATAGTGTTGATACTTGGCCTATAACTTGGCAAGTTCAACATTGGTGCTATAAAATCCACACCTATCGAGACTCTAGAAACAATAATAAGACTACAACCTGTGGAAGATACACGGGAAATTAAAATTGGTGGTGTTTAAATAGTGTACGCCTAGAATAACCGTGTTTAATATTAAAGAAAGGTCCATTTCTATCAATAAATACAATATTTGCATATTTAAAAATGGTTTATTTTTATTTAAGAATGAAATAATCCAACACATTTCTTATCTATCAATAGAATATTCCTATGAAGAAATATGTGTCTTTATTTCTAACATCAACAGAAAACGTGTTTCCTGACGAGCAGTAAAATGTTTTTACCAGAAAGCAATCTTACCCAACAAAGCAGCAGTAAAAAACAATCATGAAACAGTAATCTATGACAAAGAAATAGAGCATTCCCATGGGTAATTTTTGGCTAAGAACAAACGTGACCTCTATTTTGATTACTGAGTTAAAGAGAAAATAACTCCATCGACAGTGCGAAAAGTCATCAAATTTGTCATGGAAGTGGAGTGAGAAATGATTACATGAGAGAGATATTGCCTGTGTTGTTTTCAATATAATCGTGATGCAGACACTGAACGTGGTATTATACAGTCATTATATGAGAGTGCAACCGAATATGCTGGAATTGAGCGTATAAATGGTGTCTAGCTCTGGCATATGCAGTGACCTCAAGAGGAAGATAAGTGGAAGATGTCGTAAACGACGCAAACTTGATTCTCAAGTCATATCAAGCTTTAAAAAAAAAGAGAAATGCTCGTCCAATAATAAAGAGCAATAAATGTTTGCTGTCCAGATGTACTGCAGTGTGTCGAAAACTCAAAGCATTATCAGGAGAAAGTAAAGAACAGACAAATTAGCAGCTGCTGGAGAAGACCGTCAACAGACCAGCCCACCATAGACCCTCGTGATAGTAAAGATTGATAAATTACAACACTAAAAAACTGCAACTTTTCAACACTGCAAAACTACAACACTACAATATCAAAACACTACAACACTCCAACATTACAACAATGCAGCACTACAACACTACAACACAGCAATATTACGATACCACAACACTACAATATTACGATACCACAATACTAAAACATTATAACTCTGCAACACCACAACACTATGATACCATAACACTACAAAATTGCAACATTACAACACTACAAAACTGCAAAACTACAAAATCACAACACAACAACATTACAATACCACACGACTAGAACACTACAACACTGCAACATTACAACTCTGCAAAACTACAATACTACAACACTGTAACACTACAACACTGCAACATAACAACGCCTCAACACTACAACTAATCAACACTATAACACTACCTTAATGGTACTCTTTAAACCTGCAACACTTTAACACTGTCACACTAATTCACTTCAACATTTTAACACGGATACACTACAACACTGTAACACTATAACACTGCAGCACTACAACACTTCAACATTGTAACACTGCAACATCGTAACACTGTAACACCGCATTGCTAATTTACTACACTATTGTAACACTATAATACTATACAACACTGAAAAACTGTCAAATTACAACGCTACAACACTATAAAACGACAAAACTACTACACTGCAACACTGTAACTCCAGAACACTACAACGCCGTAACATAGCAACACTATATCACTATACCACTACAGCATTACAACTGTATAACACTACAACACTACAAACTATAGCATTACAACACTACAGTATTACAAAACTGCAACACTATAACACTACAACACTGTAAAAGTACAACACTATAACACTGTGACAGTACAACACTACGATACTACAGCTCTCTAACACTACAGCACTTTAACAGTACAACACTACAACACTGTAACACTACAGCACTGTAAAAGTACAATACTACAATACTACAGCACTACAACGTTGTAGTATAACAACACTGCACAACCCTCAACAGCCAAAGAGCTAATATTTTGCAAACATAATAAAGTGTGCACAAGAAATCTTTGGCAACCAGAAAACACTCAAAGAATGCTGTCCTGCTCTTAAACTAGTCTATAGAGTGTCTTACTTTCTTCCAAATATGCTGCTTCCTGAATACTTTTCCTACTGAAAACTCTCTTCCCACTCATAAACCAACACAGATTCTAGTGAAATCCCCGATAGTGTACTCTAGCACTCACAAACCAGAACCCTTGGCACTCTCAGTCAAATGACAGATATCGGCAGACAAGCATGGCAGGCAAGCGTGTCAAAACTATTAAGCGCAACAAACACTCTACTGACACATTTGATTTCATATCACTCAAATGAACGTGCTCGTGTTTGTTCAGCGAATCATAGGAGAAAGAATTATGTTTTACAGCACTCAGAAAAAAATCACAAATAAACAATAACAGAAAACAACAAAGAACAATATATGGTCTGAAGCAGGATTAGACATAATCGTAAAAGAAAGTAACAAGAAAGGTCTCAGTCTGAATAGTAAGAAAACATAAGTAATGGACATATCGATGAAACAATTATCACCATCATGCAGCATAAAAATAAACAAGACAAATCTGAAACAAGTGCAACGCGTCAAATACTTGGGCACAATAATAACATAGGAAGGAAGATGCACGACATAAATTTAAACGTAAAAGAAGCAGAATAGCTCTGGCCAAAATAGCATTTCAGAAAATGAAAAATATCTTATGCGATAAATCTATATCAATAGAAGTGAGAAAGAGAGTTCATCGGTGCTATATAGAGCCAATTCTGACCCATGGAAGGGAATCATGGACCGTAAACAAAAAGTTGAAAAGACTGTTAGAGGCCACATAGCTAAGATTTCTTAGAAGAATGTTGAAATTTTCCTGGACAGCTAAAAAGACCAATGAGGATATTCTCAAAGAGGCTAACACAAAAAGGGAGCTCCTAAAAAACATCACAAAGAAACAATCAACATTTTTTGGGCACATGATGAGAAGAGGAAAGTTGGAATGCTTGGTCACAACTGGCAAAATAGAAGGAAAGAGAGATCGCGGACGACAAAGTGAGAAAATACTGGATAACATTGGCATGGATAACAGTCAATAACAGAACTGATACGATGCGCGGCAGATACAAGTTTGAGGAAGGACATGATCCCCTACGCCAACCGGTATGGCACATAATGATGATGATGATGGAGTAAATTTCGGGCTCGATAACGAGTGAGACAGCCTGTGTGTACGTTACATCAAACATACCTCCAGCATACAAAACCGTTAATGTTCCATCACGTTGTTGAACTTCAGGGTAACTCTTCTACATTATTTCATTCTGCAATGCCTGGATCACTGTAACAATAGACAATGAGATTACAAGAAAGGTTATAGGTTATTGGGTTGTCAAAGGCCAATAAGGATAAACTGTTACGAAAAGACGTTCAAGAATTTTTATGTCCCTTACAATTCTCCGAGGCTTACCACAGTCGCTATCTTGATGACGTAATCTCTTCTTCAACGTGTAGGGCTCTAGTCACATAGCACCTGTGATACCCATCAATCTTCACATTACAGTATATAACTCATCTTCATCATACATTGGATAACTCATCTTCACCGTACATTAGATAACTCATCTTCACATTAAATTAGATAGCTCATCTTCACATTAAATTATATAGCTCATCTTCACATTGCATTAGATAACTCATCTTCACATTACATAAGATAACTCATCTTCACATTAAATTATATAGCTCATCTTCACATTGCATTAGATAACTAATCTTCAAATTACATTAGATAACTCATCTTCACCGTACATGAGATAGCTCATCTTCACAGTCCTTTGCTGATGTTTTTGATCATTACAGCTCCTAACTTAGATCATCCATTACAAGAGCTCCTAACTTAGATCATCCATTACAAGAGCTTCTTACTTAGATCATTCATTATAATACTTTCCAACCATGGATGACAGAATCAAGATCTGGAGAGCACGAGCATACCTGAAGATTAGTACAGATACAGAGCATCCATTGCACCACGTGCTCAACACAGAGAAAGGTACCAGGCTAAAAAGAGGCAAATCATGGGTGGGCCGGGCAGAAGATGTCATCAAACAGGTCTGTGGGCTTACCAATATTAGCGTTGGTGAGGAGTGGATACCGGTGCCTACGTCATTCAAGGGAACTTTCTCATGTATTGTCACACTCGACAGGAAAAGTAGGGAACAGAACCCGGTTGTGGTTAATGCTGAGGCCAACGGTCTCATCTGCGATAATACCGATGAGAAAGATGCAGTCATCTATACAGACGGATCTGTAAGACGACACGAAAGAAGTGCATGGGCATTTACAGCACGCTCAGCGGGCAGAATAGCCAAGGAAGACAGTGGTGCATATGCCATGACCACGAGTAGCATGACAATGGAAGGTGATGGCAGTGACCAAGGCATTCAAATGGTTAGAGTCACAAGACTACATCCACGCATGTATACTGAGTGATTCAATGAGCATGCTAAAAAAAAGTGAAGGCGGGCTTTGTAAGCATGCAATGGGTAGAGTCGTTGCAAAATCCAAAATACGTAAGGTCACCTTTGTCTATGTCCCTGGACATGCGGGAGTACGGGGAAATGAGAGAGCGGACAGGTTGGCTAGCTGCGCTGTCGTTGAGGACGGGCAACCGATGGATCGGGCGGACATCATCAATGCCCTTCGAGATGTTGGAAGAGCACAGGACTTCAACAAACACAGATCAACGTCACTTCTTCGGATGATGGAAATGGGAGTTAAGATGGGCACGGCCAGAAATGAGAAACTTGGTGGCCGTGTAAGAAGACTTATCAACCAACATAGAACTGGAGTCGTCAGTCGCTGGACATTGAGGGAATTGCTGAGGAGGGGATCTGAGCACCTATGGACATGTTCGGAGTGCAATGATCATGACACGCAAATAACTCAATAACTCAATAACTCAATTATAATAATTTCTTACTTAGATAATTCATTATAACAACTCCAATATTAGACCACTCATTATATAACTCCTAACTTAGATCACTCACTATCACAGCGCCTAACTTAGATCACTCACTATCACAGCGCCTAACTTAGATCACTCACTATCACAGCACCTAACTTAGATCACTCACTATCACAGCACCTAACTTAGATCACTCACTATCACAGCGCCTAACTTAGATCACTCACTATCACAGCACCTAACTTAGATCACTCACTATCACAGCACCTAACTTAGATCACTCACTATCACAGCGCCTAACTTAGATCACTCACTATCACAGCGCCTAACTTAGATCACTCACTATCACAGCGCCTAACTTAGATCACTCACTATCACAGCACCTAACTTAGATCACTCACTATCACAGCACCTAACTTAGATCACTCACTATCACAGCACCTAACTTAGATCACTCACTATCACAGCATCTAACTTAGATCACTCACTATCACAGCGCCTAACTTAGATCACTCACTATCACAGCGCCTAACTTAGATCACTCACTATCACAGCACCTAACTTAGATCACTCACTATCACAGCACCTAACTTAGATCACTCACTATCACAGCACCTAACTTAGATCACTCACTATCACAGCACCTAACTTAGATCACTCACTATCACAGCGCCTAACTTAGATCACTCACTATCACAGCACCTAACTTAGATCACTCACTATCACAGCGCCTAACTTAGATCACTCACTATCACAGCACCTAACTTAGATCACTCACTATCACAGCACCTAACTTAGATCACTCACTATCACAGCGCCTAACTTAGATCACTCACTATCACAGCATCTAACTTAGATCACTCACTATCACAGCGCCAAACTTTGATCACTCACTATCACAGCGCCTAACTTAGATCACTCACTATCACAGCACCTAACTTAGATCACTCACTATCACAGCGCCTAACTTAGATCACTCAACATCACAGCGCCTAACTCTAATAATAAAGTTTTACTTTCACCGATTTTTATTTACATAATTCACCTTCACGTTCTGTTACATATTTCTCCACCGCCCCATGATAATCTAAGTCACCCTCCCTCTGCCTTGTTAGCTAACTGTAATCTTATCAAACAATCATAAATCCATAAACCACACTCCTCTCCCGGACCTGTGATTACGTAAACTAACCACCACCACCTCCCACACCCTTTAATTACATAAACCGGATAAAGAATCCCATCATCCTTTCAATGTGTCTCTTCAACGTATCGCTCTTGGAGAGTATGCAAACGTCGTGTGTTGAAAAACACATCTAATATTACGTCATCACAAATTGTGCACCTAAGTTTCATTTTTATTAATCTTTTGGGTGTCGTCTCCGTATCGAAATTTGACCCCATGGAGCGCCATTTTACTCTGTTGCTTGCCTTGATACCACACCTTGTAAGAGCCTATCCTGTTCACCTCTGCACGTTAACAGTACACTTTAGTCTTGGTCTGACTCCGCCTCGTCTATTTTGTACTTTCCCCTCAAAACTAACTTTTAGAACGTCATTGTGTCTCTTGACGTGTCCTAAACATTTTAGTTGGTTTGTTCGAATTGCGCTCAGTATTTTTTTTTCCCGTTTTCAGCTGATTCAAGACTTCACTGTTTGTCTGTTGTTTTTTTTCTTCCACCCAATTCCTCCCATTTTCCTATAAATCAACATTTCAGGAGCTTCGAATTTCTTATTTAATGTCCTTGTTTCTGCACCGTACAGGAATATTGAGTTTATATATCAATTTACTATTCGAAGTTTTATTATAGCTAAATTCTGTCCAAAGAAATGTTTATCATCATCACTGAATGCCGTCTCCGCTTCAAAGGTTGTCTACAATGAAGCGTAATTCAGCTCTGTCTCTTGCTTTGATAGTACAGGTTATCAGGCTGACTTGGCCATCTTTTCATGTTACTCGTCCATGTTAGTTTTGGTCTGCCTCTGCTTCTTTTACCTTCTATTTTCAATTCCAAAATTACTTTTAGTAGGTTGCTGTGTCTTTTAACATGCCCCAAAAAATGTCATGTTTTGTTTGAATTGTGTTTTGTAGTTCTCTTTTCATGTTTAGTTATTTTAAGACTTCATCATTTGTTTTCTTTTCTTTCCATTCAAATTCTTCATATTTTTGTATAAGTCCACAGTTCAAAAGCTTCAATTTCTGTTATGTTTTCTTGTCCAATGTCCATGTTTTTGCATCACACAGGAATGTTCTAAAGATATAACATTTTGCGATTCTTAGTTTTATCCCTGGTGTTATTTTTTTGTTTTTAATGTTAGTATATTTTATTTTTCATGGCATTGAAATGACTTTTTGCCATTTCTAGTTTTTGTTTATTTCAATTGTAAATTTTCCATCACTGGTTATAGTAAGTCCAAGGTAATTGTAGCTCTGAAATGTCTCCAGGTCTTTTCCTTCAACTTTGGTATCCACTTGCGGGTTTCGAGTATTATCTTTGATTATAATCATAGTTTTAGTCTTTTTAATATTCATATCTAATCCATATTTTGTGCTTGCCATGTTTATTTCGTTAAGCTACTGTTTATAGAACTGCTATAATATTCTAATCTGTATCACTCTGAGATCATAGACAACTTCTAAATCTTAAGTTGGCTGTGCTGATACACTCTCACCTTTTGTAGCTGACGTTTTACGTCATGTGAGCAAAATTCTAACCTAATCAAATACTAAATCTAGTTCTGAAGCAGGTCTCGGATAATTCTATTACTCGCAAGGAACGGGCGTTAACCACATTCCGTTCTTAAAGAGATATACTTTATATGTATGTCGTTGCTACAGTTAAACGATACAGAATATGTTCTTGGATTTTCAATTCAGTAATGACATCTAAAAATAGCAAAATGATATGTCTTCTCAACATTCTTAAATGGTACAGAAACATGGACATTAGACAAGAAAACATAACAGAGAATTGAAGCTTTTGAAATGTGGATACATAGAAGAATAGGTAGAATTGGATGGAAGGAAAAGAAAACAAACGATGACGTCTTAAAACAACTAAAAATGAAAAGAGAACTACTAAACACAATTCAAACAAGACAAATGCAATTTTTGGGCCATGTTAAACAAAAGCCTACTAAAAGTAATCCTGGAGGGGAAAATAGGTAAAAGAGGCAGAGGCAGACCAAGACTAACATGGACGAATAACATCACAAGATGGATAAACCAGCCTCTTGACAACCTACATCATCAAAGCAAAATCAGAGCAAAATGGCGCTCCATGGTAGTCAACTTTCGTTGCAGAGATGGCACTCGATGATGGTGATGAATGACATTTAGCAAGCGTCATTATATCTTGTTGATTGTTTATGGCTACAGTGGTAGGTTCGTGGAAAGTTCCCTCGTTGCCATCTTCAATTGATTGAAGTCGATGGCGTTATTGAAGATCAAGGACTCACATTTTTATTCGCAAACAATTACTTGTAATCGTTATTTGCAACTCTATTAACTTACTCACATATCTTCAATTCACATATTAAACTCCATAACTCCAATCCACATATTGAACTCCATATCTGCAATCCACATATTGAACACCATATTTCCAATCTACATATTGAACTCCACCTCTCCAATCCACATATTGAACTCCATATTTCCAATCCACATATTGAACTCCACCTCTCCAATCCACATGTTGAACTCCATATTTTCAATCCACATATTGAACTCCACCTCTCCAATCTACATATTGAACTCCACCTCTCCAATCCACATATGGAACTTCATATTTTCAATCCACATATTAAACTCCATATCTCCAATCCACATATTGAACTCCATATCTTCAATCCACATATTGAACTCCATATCTCCAATCCACATATTGAACTCCATATCTTCAATCCACATATTGAACTCCATATTTTCAATCCACATATTAAACTCCATATTTTCAATCCACATATTAAACTCCATATTTTCAATCCACATATTAAACTCCATATCTCCAATCCACATATTGAACTCCATATCTTCAGTGCACATATTGAACTCCATATCTTCAGTGCACATATTGAACTCCATATCTCCAATCCACATATTGAACTCCATATCTTCAGTGCACATATGTAACTCCATATTTTCAATCCACATATTGAACTCCATATCTTCAATCCACATATTAAACTCCATATCTTCAATCCACATATGGAACTCCATATCTTCAATCCACATATTGAACTCCATATCTTCAATCCACATATTGAACTACATATCTCCAATCCACATGTTAAACTCCATATCTTCAATCCACATATTAAACTCCATATCTTTAATCCACATATTGAACACCATATCTCCAATCCACATATTGAACTCCATATTTCCAATCCACATATTAAACTCCATATCTTCAATCCACTTATTGAACTCCATATCTCCATTCCACATATTAAACTCCATATCTCCAGTCCAAATATGGAACTCCATATCTCCAATCCACATATTGAACTCCATATCTCCAATCCACATAATGAACTCCATATCTTCAGTGCACAACTTCATCTCCATTTCTCCAGAACCGCATCTTCAACACCATATCTCCAACTTAACAACCTCGACTCTTTAACTAAATTCTAAATCTTCGACTCATATCTCATATCATAGCTCTATAACTTTCATTCAATCACTCCATCCCCATATCTTTGACTCTCCCAGTTTCAAATCCAAGAATTTTGTACCTATTTGTCTTTTAAAAAAAAACTGACTGCTGTGTATTCAGGAAAAAAACAGATGAGAGAAATAATCCAGTAAATTAATGTAAAGTGCGTACAATATAAAGCATTGAGAATAAAGTTTACATGTCAGCAAGATAATGGTGATTTTCTTAATGTCTTTGTCTTATCATAGGTCGTGGAGCTGACTTGGTATCCGCTGATGCGAGACACGCTTTTCTACCTTCTCTCTGTACTGACGTTATTTCTTATTATTAGAGACAAGAGCGTGCAGTGGTAAGTTAAGGTAGTTGGTGCTGTGTTTGTTGGTTGTAGTGGGGAGGGATGGAGGTTGGTACTGTGTTTGTTGGTTGTAGTGGGGAGTGATGGAGGTTGGTGCTGTGTTTGTTGGTTGTAGTGGGGAGTGATGGAGGTTGGTGCTGTGTTTGTTGGTTGTAGTGAGAAGTGATGGAGGTTGGTGCTGTGTTTGTTGGTTGTAGTGGGGAGTGATGGAGGTTGGTGCTGTGTTTGTTGGTTGTAGTGGGAAGTGATGGAGGTTGGTGCTGTGTTTGTTGGTCGTAGTGGGAAGTGATGGAGGTTAGTGCTGTGTTTGTTGGTTGTAGTGGGAAGTGATGGAGGTTGGTGCTGTGTTTGTTGGTTGTAGTAGGAAGTGATGGAGGTTAGTGCTGTGTTTGTTGATTGTAGTGGGAAGTGATTGAGGTTGGTGCTGTGTTTCTTGGTTGTAATGGGAAGTGATGGAGGTTGATATTGTGTTTGTTGGTTGTAGTGGGAGGTGATGGAGTTTGGTGCTGTGTTTGTTGGTCATTGTGGGAAGTGATGGAGGTTAGTGCTGTGTTTGTTGGTCGTAGTGGGGAGTGTCGGAGATTGGTGCTGTGTTTGTTGGTTGTAGTGGGGAGTGATGGAGGTTGGTGCTGTGTTTTTGGTTGCAAGGGGAAGTGATGGAGGTTAGTGCTGTGTTTGTTGGTTGTATTGGGAAGTGATGGAGGTTAGTGCTGTGTTTGTTGGTTATAATGGGAAGTGATGGAGGTTAGTACTGTGTTTGTTGGTTGCAGTGGGAAGTGATGGAGTTAGTGCTGTGTTTGTTGGTTGTAATGGGAAGTGATGGAGGTTAGTGCTGTGTTTGTTGGTTGTAATGGGAAGTGATGGAGGTTAGTGCTGTGTTTGTTGGTTGTATTGGGAAGTGATGGAGGTTAGTGCTGTGTTTGTTGGTTGTATTGGGAAGTGATGGAGGTAAGAGCTGTGTTTGTTGGTTGTATTGGGAAGTGATGGAGGTTAGTGTTGTGTTTGTTGGTTGTGTTGGGAAGTGATGGAGGTTAGTGCTGTGTTTGTTGGTTGTAATGGGAAGTGATGGAGGTTAGTGCTGTGTTTGTTGGTTGTAGTGGGAAGGGATGGAGGTTGGTGCTGTGTTTGTTGGTTGTAGTGGGGAGTGATAGAGGTTGGTGCTGTGTTTGTTGGTTGTAGTGGGAAGTGATAGAGGTTGGTGCTGTGTTTGTTGGTTGTAGTGGGAAGTGATGGAGGTTGGTGCTGTGTTTGTTGGTTGTAGTGGGGAGTGATGGAGGTTGGTGCTGTGTTTATTGGTTGTAGTTGGAAGTGATGGAGGTTAGTGCTGTGTTTGTTGGTTGTAGTGGGAAGTGATGGAGTTTAGTGCTGTGTTTTTTGGTTGTATTGGGAGGTGATGGAGGTTGGCGCTGTGTTTGTTGGTCGTAGTGGGAAGTGATGGAGTTTAGTGCTGTGTTTGTTGGTTGTATTGGGAGGTGATGGAGGTTGGTGCTGTGTTTGTTGGTTGTAATGGGAAGTGATGGAGGTTAGTGCTGTGTTTGTTGGTCGTAGTGGGACGTGATGGAGGTTGGTGCTGTATTTGTTAGTCGTAGTGGGAAGTGATGGAGGTTAGTTCTGTGTTTGTTGGTTGTAGTGGTTAGTGATGGAGATTGGTGCTGTGTTTGTTGGTTGTATTGGGAAGTGATGGAGGTTGGTGCTGTGTTTATTGGTTGTAGTTGGAAGTGATTGAGGTTAGTGCTGTGTTTGTTGGTTGAGGTGGGAAGTGATGGAGTTTAGTGCTGTGTTTGTTGGTTGTATTGGGAGGTGATGGAGGTTGGTGCTGTGTTTGTTGGTCGTAGTGGGAAGTGATGGAGGTTGGTGCTGTGTTTGTTGGTCGTAGTGGGAAGTGATGGAGGTTGGTGCTGTGTTTGTTGGTCGTAGTGGGAAGTGATGGAGGTTGGTGCTGTGTTTGTTAGTCGTAGTTGGAAGTGATGGAGGTTAGTGCTGTGTTTGTTGGTTTCAGTGGGAAGTGCTGGAGGTTAGTGCTGTGTTTGTTGGTTGTAGTGGGGATTGATGGAGGTTGGTGCTGTGTTTGTTAGTTGTAGTGGGGAGGGATGGAGGTTGGTGCTGTGTTTGTTGGTCGTAGTGGTAAGTGATGGAGGTTGATGTTGTGTTTGTTGGTTGTAGTGGGAAGTGATGTAGGTTGGTGTTGTGTTTGTTTGGTCGTTGTGGGAAGTGATGGAGGTTGGTGCTGTGTTTGTTGGTCGTAGTGGGAAGTGATGGAGGTTGGTGATGTGTTTGTTGGTCGTAGTTGAAAGTGATGGAAATTGGTGCTGTGTTTGTTGGTTGTAGTGGGAAGTGATGGAGGTTAGTGCTGTGTTTGTTGGTTGTAGTGGGAAGTGATGGAGGTTGGTCCTGTGTTTGTTGGTTGTAGTGGGAAGTGATGGAGGTTAGTGCTGTGTTTGTTGGTTGTAGTGGGAAGTGATGGAGGTTGGTGCTGTGTTTGTTGATTGTAGTGGGAAGTGATGGAGGTTGCTGATGTGTTTGTTGGTCGTAGTGATAAGTGATGAATGTTAGTGCTGTGTTTGTTGATTGTAGTGGGTAGTGATGGAGGTTGGTGCTGTGTTTCTTGGTTGCAGTGGGAAGTGATGGAGGTTGATATTGTGTTTGTTGGTTGTAGTGGGAAGTGATGGAGGTTGGTGCTGTGTTTGTTGGTCATTGTGGGAAGTGATGGAGGTTGGTGCTGTGTTTGTTGGTCGTAGTGGGAAGTGATGGAGTTTGGTGATGTGTTTGTTGGTCGTAGTGGAAAGTGATGGAAACTGGTGCTGTGTTTGTTTTTTTTAGTGCGAAGTGATGGAGGTTAGTGCTGTGTTTGTTGGTTGTAGTGGGAAGTGATGGAGGTTAGTGCTATGTTTGTTGGTCGTAGTGGGAAGTGATGGAGGTTATTGCTGTGTTTGTTGGTCGTAGTGGGAAGCGATGGAGGTTAGTGCTGTGTTTGTTAGTTGTAATGGGAAGTGATGGAGGTTAGTGCTGTGTTTGTTGGTTGTAGTGGGAAGTGATGGAGGTTAGTGCTGTGTTTGTTGGTCGTAGTGGGAAGTGATTGAGGTTGGTGATTTGTTTGTTGATTGCATTTGTCTATGGAGAAGGTTGGCTGTGTGTTTATTGGTCTAATAAGCAAGGTCTGTATTCACATGTGTTATCTTTTAGCTGACATGACCGTGTAGTTTAAATGAGTCTATTTTTCTCCCTCACTGCCTTTAGATTGTTCATCATCATAATTGGGTATCGTGTCCACATGGAAGTTTTTCTACCATTGAGCGCCATCGTGCTCTGTCAGTAATCATGACTGTACTGTCTGTCATAGGTTCACTTGTTCATCTGTTGATCTGTTATCGGTCCACTTTTGTCTTGGCCTGTCTCTGCCTCCTCTACCTTGTACCTTTCCTTCCAAATGAAGACTTCCATTAGGGTATCGTGTTTCTTCATTAGAATGTCCAATCAAATTTTAAATGAGTATTATATACAATGAAGAGTATTTCATTTGAACAGTATACACTTTTGTCAAATAGCATCTGTTCTGTTTGCTAATTGTCTAGACCGCCTGTTTGTTGCTTTCATATAGAAACCCGGTTGGGATTTGTATTTGTGATTTCTCTCTGCGGCAACCACCCCTGGTCTCAGCAGCGACGCCTGGCTTTAAACGTCAGTTACTCATCGACGGAAAAAATATGAGTACCTTCGAAGTCGGAGTTATCTGCCTGTGCGGCTATGGACACCTGTGCACACGGCTGCCAGGGAATAATGGATTAACACGCAAAATTCAGTTCCTAGTCTCTAGAGACTTCGTCAGAGGTAAAAGCTGGCGAACGAATATATATATATATATATATATATATATATATATAGAAACCCCATGTTACTTCAGGTTTTTGTGTCATGTTATTACTATTGTTGGAGTGAAGTTTTATGTGATGGGCATAAAGATGAACATCTTGTGATGGACTGAAAGTAGCAGGTATAACAACTTGTGATAGACTAAATGTGGTAGATATAACAACTTGTGATAGACTAAATGTGGTAGATGTAACAACTTGTGATAGACTTAATGTGGTAGATATAACAACTTGTGATGAACTGAGAATAGAAGTTATAACAACTTCTGGTGGACTGAAATGCGCATATTTCGCATCGTTGAATGGGCAAAAAGGCACAGATAACACATCTTGTGACAGGTTGAAATAATATCGATATCACAACTTGTGATGGACTGAAAGTAGAAGATATCACAACTTGATGTAAACCGTAACACAGTGATGCAACAACGCTCAATTAACGCCCTTTTAAGGACGGTTAATTAACGAAGAGTAGCCGTGAAGGAACCTTTCAAGAACACGAATGTGTGTCACCATAAGTCTTGAGTTTTACCTCCACTGTGAATTGCAAACTTTTCAATAACAAAATGATTATCTATAACAACAATGATTATCTATAACAACAATGATTATCTATAACAACAATGATTATCTATAACAACAATGATTATCTATAACAACAATGATTATCTATAACAACAATTAATATATCTTTAATAATTGAAAAAAAAACTGTCTCGTAATATAAAGTGACCTGTCATGGGAAGGAAACTACAAGCAAGAGATGTTGGTAACGAGCAATCATCATAATCGTAATCATCATCATCATGTTGCATACCAGTTAGTGTAGGCGATCATGTCCTTCCACAATTTTCTATCCGCAGTGTATCGTATAAGTTCTGTTGTTGACTGTTTTCCATGCCATAACACCAAGCTGTCTAGTGCCTTTTCTCTTTGTCGTCCGCGATCTCTCTTTCCTTGCATTTTGTCACAACCAAGTATTACAACTCCCCTCTTCTCTCGATGTTCCCGTTAAACGTTGATTGTTTCTATCTGATGTTTTTAGATCCCTTTTTGTGTTGGCTTCTTTGAGAATGTCCTCGTTGATCTTGTTAGCTGTCTAGGGAACTTTCAACATTCTTCTAAAAAATCTCATCTCTGTGAATCGTCTTTTCATTTGTTTGTCTACTGTCCATGTTTTGCTTCCTTAAGTCAGAATCGGCTCTATATAGCACCGATAACTTTCTTTCTCACTTCTATTGACATAATCTTGTTGCACAAGACGATTTTTATTTTCTGAAATGATATTTTGGCCTGAGCTATTTTACTTTATATTTCTGTGAAGTTATCAATGATTTGTTTAATCAACACAGAGAGCATTCTTCTTGAACACTCACACCTCTTGTGTATACACATGCAACCTGCTGCTATGATGGGGATAGAGTAACTATGACGTATGAAGAGTCAATCACCTAGGAAATAACTTGTGATTATCTGTGTTTCTGAGTTTGATCCAAACTCTGATGCCTGGATGACAATTGTCTACAAGAGGCTGGATCTTGGTTTGAGAAGTATTTTTCCTTCTCGTGGGGTTGATGCCGACCTGCACTGTTGAGTTCGTAGTCTGTCTTGGGTTTTTCATTATTTGTTTTCCTTTTCTCGATAGCAACTTATAGTCAGATGTAGTTTAATGTTTGGCGGTTTCAAAAATAAAATGATAAAGCTCGTTATTGTCCGTCTACAGAACCATTATGACCGTACTAGTACATCGTTGATTAATGCTACAACTTTCTACATCATTATATTGTTAACTCGGCTCCCAGACAGTGCACGACATTCATGCATCAGCGACAATCCCCAGGCAGTTTCCAGAAAGTTGATTAATGTCGTTTTATTTGTTACCTTTTATGTGGTAACTGTTCTTGATTTGCCCACTTCTAACCTCAAACAAGGGCAGTCTAATCTTTTCCATTTTCAACCGACAAGAGTTATTTTACCTATTCAAATGTAAACATTAAATCTACGTTTGATCATCTGGCACAGAGTTGTATGTACTATATATCGTCTACATTTTGTCTCCTTGTTCATTTGCCTTTTAGTGTCGAAGTATATAGTGTTTTTCTTCCTCTTCTGCTTACCTCTCTTAGCGATGTTTCAAAATATCTACGGTTCCATAAATCCTACTTTATTTTATGGTCGCTCCTTGGGTCTGGTGTTCTCTTAGTGATTGCCTATGACCGGCTGTGTCGTTTTTGGATCTTTTGTCTGATCACATAGTCAAACTATTTAGGAGTTATTTCATTTTGTATTCAGTAGAGAAATGTATTCCTGGCGCCTTTTTATTGGCGCACTTATTATCATTTGCATACACGATTTATCACCTCTAGCACTTTGAAAACTCACCTTTATCCCACCCCTGTCTACAGTGCTACAATAGTATTAGGAAAGCTGGAAAATATCCGACAGCCTCACTGGAGATTAGGGAACCGAGATAGCTCGCTGGTTAGTGAACTGGACTACAAAGGACAAGAGGTCGGGTTCACCCAGCCTTAAAGGGTACCGGATTTTTTTCTGGAAAAGTAAAGCGGCATGGGCGTAATATCGACCACATTACCCCAAAAATCATGTGCCGAATGTCTGTACAAATTATGGTCACTAACACCATATTCCCTATAATTCAAGTGGCATGTGGGGCACTTTACATTTTTTTTGCACCAGAGATTAGACTAAAATGCATGAGAACTTGGGCACTGCAATTTCAGCGCTCTAGCGATCCTCATGTGTCCGATAGTAAATAAAACAAAATCGTGTGACATAAACATACTCGTATTCCTGTCATATATGAGCTGGACAACAAACAGCTAGAAAAAAAATTGGGTGAAATGAGTAGAAGAAAACAGACAGAACAGACACCAAACAGCATGAGTGATTGAGAAGGAGTACACATAAAAATGCATATAAATATGAATTATCAGGCAGGGTTTGGTCTTAAAAATGGAACAAACATATCACATATAAATGTAAGGAAAAATTAGAGAAATAAAAACTGTTAAATTCATAAGACTTTGTATGTCATTTTGTGTTGCTCTTGTCTCTGTCCTCTGATCACGGCTATATTAGTAGAAACCATCTTGTATTGTTCTTGTGTGTGTCTGTGCGTGTGTGTGTGTGTGTGTGTGCGTGTGCGTGTGCGTGTGTGTGCGTGTGCGTGTGCGCGTGAGTGTGCGTGTGTGTGTGTGTGTGCGTGTGTGTGTGTGTGCGTGTGCGTGTGTGTGTGTGTGCGTGTGCGTGCGTGCGTGCGTGCGTGCGTGTGTGCGTGTGTGTGTGTGTGTGTAAAGTTGTAGAATACAATTATTTGTGATTTTGTTGCCATAGCTTTTAAGAGAATGGCACTGTAAAAGGTAATTAGTGGAGGTGGTTCACAATTGCAGAGAAATAGAACTATGGAGAGAGATATATAATCACATATGCTAGTGTTTGGTAGTTGATGATTATGACGATGATGATGATTATGATAATGATGGTGATGATGATGGCGATGTTGGTGATGAAGATGGTGATGATGATGGTGATGTTGATGATGGTGATAATGATGATGATTATGGTGTTGATGATGATTGATGATGATGTTGATGATGATTGATGATGGTGATGATCATTGATGATGTTGATGTTGGTGATGAAGATGGTGATGATTGATGATGATGTTGATGATGATGATGATGATATTGATTATGGTGATGGTGATGATTGATGATGGTGATGTTGGTGATGAAGATGGTAATGGTAAGGGTGATTCTGATGATGGTGGTGATTATGATGATGATCAAATTGTTTTGACCTCTTCTGAAATAAAGATGATCAAATTGTTTTGACCTCTTCTGAAATAAAGATGATCAAATTGTTTTGACCTCTTCTGAAATAAAGATGATCAAATTGTTTTGACCTCTTCTGAAATAAAGATGATCAAATTGACCTCTGATGTCTTTCACAGGTATGAGGCCCTCATGATGATCTTCCTATACGTCCTCTACATTGTTATCATGTACTTTAACCGACCATTAGAGAAAAACTGTCGCTCGTGGGTCACTCACGTCTTGGCTAAGCTGGAACGTCAGCCACTGGTGTCCAAGCCCCCCGAGGAGCATGTGATCCCAGACGAAATGAAACGAGCCAGAGCTCATAGGTAACTAATGTAAACACACATGGCTTTCCCAGCAACAGAACAAAGCAGCACCTTGCCATCCCTGAAGACAAATCTGTGTCAGGCGTTGTTAAAGATCCCAGGCGCTAGCAAAGGATGTTTAGTGTCTATAAACATCCACAGCGTGTTTGTGAGATAACAGGCTTGATAGTTTACACACGGTACAATGTGAGTGACATTTGATAAATAAATTATCCAGAATACGATCATGTTCCGATGAAAGTAAAGAAGAAAAAATATACTCAAATGCTTATTGCATAATTGCTTATTCGTTATTGGATACCCAGCTCTTTATGTGGAATTTTTGAAGAGTGGGTAATCTGATCATCAGTAGCAGCCCCTAATCCTTCAACATTTTATCGAGCAAATGTTTAGCCATTTAGATTCTAGAGACTTTATAGAAGATATTTGCCGGGGTGGGGGGGGGGGGGTCGGGAGACAGAAAAGAGGGAGTGTACCCCCAGGTGTCTTTCAGGTGTCCTAGGTTAAGGTGACATCCTTATTTGTATAAACAAGTTCGCCTTATAAACAAGATGACAGCACAAAGATTAAGATAATGTCATTTTCGGCATGTACAAAAATCGACTTTGTAACTTTCGGTATGTGTATGTTTTATAACAGATATTGAAGGTCATAAGAAATAAGCCAGAAAAATATTCACATAGTAATTTCTGCTAGGGGAAGTAATAATATTGAAACTTATAAATATATATAAAACAATATGTGCGTTAAGTGGCTTGTTAGATAAGTGAGCAAGTCTTGTTACCTAGTCGGATGGTAATTGTAAACGTTACATAGCAAGTGATAAACATTGAGAATCTAAGTGTAAAAGTTACATAGCAAGTGATAAACATTGAGAATGGAATTTTCAAAGTTACATAGCATGGGACAAACATTGAGAAGGTAATTGTAAAAGTTACATAGAAATTGATAAACATTGAGAAGGTAATTGTAAAAGTTACATAGAATTTGATAAACTTAAGAAGGTAATTCTAGATAGAAATATGGGGTAATCCCCATGCGTTTGAAAGGATTTAGTTTCACCCCCGATAGAAAAAATCATTTCTGGCTACCGCAGATTTCAAACACCGTACGCTGGGTTTTAAGTTAGCGGAACAGTGGTTTCAGCCACATGGCTACTAACACCCAGCATTCGATGAATGTTATCAAATGTTGCGATGTTGAATGTTGTTTAGGGATTTGACAGTTATTTTGTTACATGTACGCGATAGGTAGTAAAACAAGAAAAAGAGCTCTTAAATGCCAGTCTTAACATGTGGATGTGAATGATGGACAATAGGACAACAGATAAGAAAATCACTGGAGGCTGTAGAAATGCGGTTATACAAAAGAATGTTGAGAATACCACGGACAGCTAAGAAGAGTACTGAAAACATTCTGGAAGAGGCCAAAACAAAAAGAGAACTAACATACAATATTAGGAAGAAACAATCATCATTTTTTTGACCATGCAATGAGAAGGGAACAGCTGGAATATATTGTAACAACTGGGAAAATTGAGGGAGGAAGAGAAAAGATACCAGACAGCTTCAGAGAATGGCTTGGCAGAAGGTCAACAACAGAAATGATAGATAACTGTCGAGATCGAAAGTTGCGGAGAGACATGATCACCTACGCCAGCAGGCATGATATTTTATGATGATTATGATGAAGATGATGACTCGATTGGTAGCCTCTAGAGGGTAAAGTTAATGAAAATAGAAACCGGAAAGATTTCTCTTCAAACTTTACTTCATTGTGTTTTACATATCATCATCATCAAGCACAGTTCCTTATATATGAGAGTGAAAAATAATTTTAAAAGTAATAATTCATATAAAGCTACCTGCTATGTAGGTGCTCAACAAATAGGCAAGATTTCCTTGACGCTGACACACAATCATTTTGCAAAGAATTGCAGTGATGACTGAGATCAGTCAAGTGAACACCAGCACGATATAATATAATAATAAAGTAACTCGTTGATATCAGGTGACATTTGATGTCTTTGAGGAGTACAGTCATTAATTCGCCTTACTAAACCACATTTGATTTGTGAGTCAGGATGTCTGTTTTACTTATCGCTGTTGTTAATCTCCCAACCCAGTGGGCCATGTCTTACATCTTCAGCTAGACTGAATATAATTGATCAACCGTTCTGAAGTCGGATGTGTTGGGCCGAAAGGCTCAAATATCATAGTTATATTGCAAAACCATAACAAAACGCAGAAATGGCGCCCTTTTAACGGCAGATGACGAAAGGAGTAATTCTGTAATCACCAGGTGAACGCAAGCAATTGATCAACATTATGAAAAGCACACTTAAAATTTACTTGTTTCATTACGTATTTTTTGGTTGTTGCCAAGTCATAAAACATATCTGTAGTGATGCTAGGAGTGGACCAATATATCACAATACATTGGTGTGTAAAACATAATTACGATTACATTACGTTGTTTGAGTTCCTTCAACTTCTGCTGCTCAGAAATCCTCGATGTGTGCTGATGTCGCTCTTATGTAAATGTGGGCATGGAAATTCATCATCTCAGCAAGTGTAGAAACGTCATTTGTGTGTGGAGATACAAAGATACTTTGTTCCTTCCAGAGTGTGGCGTTGCTTTAGTGTTTCAGCACTTAAGTCAGACAAATAAATACTCACTTTCTCTTCTTCCCTCTATTCTTGCCTCTCTTTCTCTCTCTTCCTCTCTTCATGCTTCCCTCCCTCAGTCTCTCCTTCAGTCTCTCTCTCTCTTCTTCTATCTAAGTGCAAAAGTCTTGCGATGAAAAGTTTGAAAATCCCTGCCGTTTGAGAAAGTTTGAAGCTCTGGAAGTACATTCCAATATCCTTCCTCAACACAAGTGTGACGACCCAGGCCTGAAGTACTTCAGTTTAGCCATACATCAAGGGTCGCTGTAATGTCGCAATTATCCAGTACCCAAGTGCAAAAATAAATGATTCAAGAAAATGAACAAGGACCATTTTTCCCCATCTTTATCTCCGCTCGCTGTGAGGAAAGTTGATATAGAACAGTATGTCTGCATGAAAGTCAGTCTGCATGAAAGTCAGTCTGCATGAAAGTCAGTCTGCATTATAGATTCACTTCGACCGTACAATTCGAATTTCGTTGTGGCGTACATATGCCGGTCTGATATGCCGGTTTTATATGCCGGTCTGATATGCCGGTTTTATATGCCGGTCTGATATGCCGGTCTAGGTTTTCGTGTCTCTGTTATTATTTACTCTTCATCGCCATTAAGTACCGGGCCTGCTGGCGTAGGTGATCATGTCTCGCCACAATTTTCAATCTCAACAGTTATTTATCATTTCTGTTGTTGACTTTTTGCCACGACATTCCTTCAAGCTGTCTGGTATCTTTTCTCTTTGCTTCCCTCTATCTCTTCGTCCCTCAATTTACCCAGTTGTTACAATATATTCCAGCTGTTCTCTTCTCATTACATGGCCAAAAAATGATAATTGTTTTGTCCTAATATTGGAAATTAGCTCTCTTTTTGCTTTGACTTCTTTCAGAACTTTTTCATTACTCTTTTTAGCAGCCCATTGTAT
The DNA here is from genome assembly GCA_032433765.1 of Megaustenia siamemsis. NCBI lineage: Eukaryota > Metazoa > Mollusca > Gastropoda > Stylommatophora > Ariophantidae > Megaustenia > Megaustenia siamemsis. The sequence goes on from JAVIAB010000092.1 coordinate 182,231,657, forward strand.
TCTCAACATTCTTCTGTAAAACCACATTTCTTACTCTTAGCAAAACATCAAGCACTACGTCTTTGACCATCAGTACATGTGTAGTTAATAAAGACAGTATTCACGTTATTTTCAATTCAAATATTTTTATATTGAGTGTTGCTTAGCAGGATATTAAAGTGTGCCGATAGTTTAACGTTCACCTTGTGAGTTTAGAGATCAGACAACAGCGATTTATGAACAAAATTCAGTTCACGAGCATGCCTCGTCAAGAATTGCTCAGCCATACTTTATGAAACATTAACAAATAGTGTTATAGATCAACGCTTCTAACTTTCCGAGGAAGCGACGAGGGTTCAATATTTCCAGGCACTTTAAGAGTGTCTGGGTTAGAGGTTTGCCACTGACGTGAGTTAGAACACTCCCACTCATCTTACATACACGAGCTCTGTGTCTCCAGGGGATACCTCAGTTGGTCCCAACGTTCTCAGTCCACTTTTGTTCGTCTTTCAAACAGCCACCCTCCCCCACAGCGTTTGATTTATAAGATATTATTGTCATTATTGTCTTTATTATTACATCCATTAACTATCATGCTCCACGAAATGAAAATAACATAGCCTCTTATCTCCGAGGTTTCAAAATAAACACAATATGACTGACGCAGTCACGCCTGACACTTGTTAATAATACCTTACGTATATTGACATTCTCATTGTGTCTCCAAAACGCTTCTCTGTCGCTTGAAAAGAAAAAAGGCGGGAATAAAAAACACACAGAAAGAAAAGTTAAAACATAGCATTAAAATGTTTGGTTTTAAGTCAGTTCTCTGGGAAATTTGTTCGTTTCATATTAGCTGTAGACGAGAAATGTCATTATCCTGCTATATATTTCTGCAATAAAATACATCAATATTGGAAAGAAAGTGACAAACTGTCACTCAAACTCCCACATCATACGCTCTATTTAAAGGAAACACTTTGGACAATAAAATTGGAGGAATTCGATGTGGAGGCCGACGAATGTTAAATGATACCTCTTGAGATGACGAAATTCATTCTATAAATAGACATGTGCTATATGGATTATAATACAGATTTAATCTTCAGTCTTGCGATTACAGACATATGGCTTAAGAGAAAGAATTACCGCGAGAAACGCACATACCGGAATTAAAATTATGTGGCTGCAGCATTTCTTGATGTAGCGCTCAAACATTATAGGAACCTGAACAGGGAATGTGTAGAGCTCCAGCTCTTGTCTGTAAAAGTTTACGATTGTTTGGGAATTGGGTGGAAAGAAAGGACAAAATTATGAAGTCTTAAAAAAACTAAAAATGAAAATAGAACAACTAAATACAATTCAAACAAGAGAGATGACACCTTCTCCGACTAAATACACTAAGATCGACCATCACCTTCTCTCACCTAGCACACTAGGATCGACCATCACCTTCTCTCACTAAACACACCAGGATCGACCATCACCTTCTCTCACTAAACACAGTAGGGTCGACCATCACCTTCTCTCACTAAACACACCAGAAGTGACCATCACCTTCTCTCACTAAACACAGTAGGGTCGACCATCACCTTCTCTCACTAAACACAGTAGGATCGACCATCACCTTCTCTCACTAAACACACCAGGAGTGACCATCACCTTCTCTCACTAAACACAGTAGGGTCGACCATCACCTTCTCTCACTAAACACACCAGGAGTGACCATCACCTTCTCTCACTAAAAACAGTAGGGTCGACCATCACCTTCTCTCACTAAACACACCAGGAGTGACCATCACCTTCTCTCACTAAACACAGTAGGATCGACCATCACCTTCTCTCACTAAACACACCATTAGTGACCATCACCTTCTCTCACTAAACACAGAAGGATCGACCATCACCTTCTTTCACTAAACACACCAGGAGTGACCATCACCTTCTCTCACTAAACACACTAGGATCGACCATCACCTTCTCTCACTAAACACACCAGGATCGACCATCACTTTCTCCCACTAAACACACTAGGATCGACCATCACCTTCTCTAGAAGGACAAAAAAAGAAAGGGAACTGGGTAGTTTAGAGGTACTACATCTACCCTAGGACAGGACGGACCCGGGTTCAAAGCCCATAAGAAGCGGTGGTGATTTTTCAAAAACATGAAAAATTAATCCGTGGTTGCTTGATGACGTCACACTCGCCTGATCTCGTGGGTAGTGAAATTCAATGTGCAGCCCCCTAGGATAACGGCAATAAACAGGAAGTCTCCCTAAGCACTTGTGCAAGAACTCTTGTCTAGTAAAGTCATAAAGAGTAGACCAAAAATATGGCCGCTGCTCGCGCACAGAAACCTACCCACACCATGGATCCCAAGCTGAACTACGGAGTTCGTGCACGTAGGTCAGGATTGTCCTCGGATTTTCTCAAGATTCTAGAACGAGATATCGGAGCACCTATGGGTCCGGCCCGATGTGCGGTGATGATAATCATAACAACAAACAAACAAAAAAACAAGAGAGGTGGTCACTATGATCCCATTGAGTACTACTTCTTCACAGAAAATGTTGCCACCTATTTTCAAATTGGTAAGTGGTATGCAACTTTATAAAAAGGTATTTCACGAATCGAAGTCTGGATTATTTAAAGTAGTTCTTTATCTTGTTATCACACTCCGCGAGCTGCGAGGAGACAAGTTAATAACACTGTTGATACAGATGTGCTTTATTTGTTAACGTTCGTCCAATGCAGCAAAAAGCCAGAAATAATAGTTGAAGAAAGCACGTGACGTTATCGGTGAGCAAGACGAAGGAATGAATGATTATAATTAAATTCTGACAGCACAAGATTAAGATCAGGAAGATTTAGAAACTCGTTTATTATTCGGGAACGGAGAGCGGGTGACCGAGTCGATAACTTGTCGTGTTCCAAACCAGGAGAATGTGGTTGATTCCAGGTAGGAACAAAAGATTTTTTTCCTATCGTGTGTTGAAATAAAAACTCAAACTCGAACCCCTGATGCCGACTGCACTGGACAAGTGGCCTTTATTCTTCGGCGCTGCACGTTCTCACGAAAGATCCTAGAAACAGGATAATGTAATAGTTTATTAAGATGAACATAGTTTGTTGTACACAGAGCCAAATATCTGTCAACATTAGCCTCAAATGGTAGATGTACAGCACAGATGAGATAAAAGAATGGCTGACGTAAAAACACCCTTCCAGAAAATTAGGAGGATACTGGGCCTTATTTTACATTTTTTAACAATAGAAATAAGAAAAAGAGTTCTTAAATATTATGTAGGGTCAGTCTTAATATATGGATATGGAACATGGAAAATAGGACAACAGACAAGAAAATCACAAGAGGCTGTAGAAATGTGGTTTTACAGAAGAATATTGAAAATACCATGGACAGCTAAGAAGAGTAATGAAAACGTTCTGAAAGAGGCCAAAACAAAAAGAGAGCTAATATCCAATATTAGGAAGAAACAATCATCATTGTTTTGGCCTTGTAATGAGAAGGAAACAAATTGAATATATTGTAACAACAGGGAAAATTGAGGGACGAAGAGATAGAGGGAAGTAATGAGAAAAGATACCAGACAGCTTAAGAGAATGGCTTGGCAGAAGATCAACAACATAAATGATAAATAGCAGCCAAGATCGAAAGTTGTGGAGAATCTTGATCACCTTCGCCAGCAGGCATGGTACTTGATGATTATGACTATATATCAAAACAAGAAGTGGGACAGAGGGTGTAGATACTGAACATGTCAAATATTGACATGAGACATACAGTAATAAATGACTACTGTTATAGAGGGAAACTTCCGAGGTGATAATCAGCGAATCATTTCAGGGGAATAGCTATGTTTACAACACTGGGGAAAAAAATCATTAATAATGAACAACAGAAAGAAAACAATAGGCTGTCCTACACAGAATTGAGCCCGTACTTCTCGGCACATCGCCTTGCCACGATAACTAAATACTAGAGGACACGGCCAGCTCAGCTACCTAAAAAGTAACTATCATTAGCGATGTCTTTGCTAATGTCATGACTGAACCTGCATAGAAGACGTCGCCAAATGATAGCTACCATTTTTTAGGTATCTTATTAGACGTGTGCTCAAGCGTTTGGTTCTCGTGGCAAGGCGCAGTGACGAGGGAGTAGGGGTTCGATCCTGTTTCTGGCCGTCTATTGTTTTTATTTTCTGTTGTTGATTATTTGTGATTTTTCCGAGTATTGTAAACATCCTCTGGAGTTATTCGCTCAAATAATGTTTTCCGTACATTAAGACCCACCATTTGCTATGCCAATTTCGAGCATGCACGTTTAGCCGCACAGTGCGTCACTTTCTATTTGATTAGTGTAAACTGTCATCAAACCATAATATTGTATATGCCTTGTATCATTTTGGTATTGTTGAAATGTAATTGTTTGTTTAATTATCTAAAAATGTATATATAATATGTAATGGGTTAGATAAATATAAACAAGTAGATTAATCTTTCAAACATGAAAAATGTTGTCTCTGAAATCTCAACCGATAAATTGTTAATAACATTCCGTACATGGTGAAATACAAATCCTTAGTCTCACACGTCGTGGCGACTGCTTGACCAAGCGGCCTTTATCCCTCGGGTTCTATCGTTGCCCCCCGACATACACTAGCAATTGTACTATGTGTCGTAAAGATAGTTTATTCCATACTGAAAGAGTTAACAGCCTGTGTGGATATCTTTCCCATAGCACGCGGAAGTTCGTGACAATGAGATAGCCCACAGGCTGACGGGGTCTGTCATTGCTGAAGCAACCTTAAACAAGAACATGCATGGCATTGCGAGACCTTTAAAAAAAATATCTCTCACAGGATAGCGACAACAGTACTGAGAATAATCCACACTTCAAAGAAACGGTGGAACACGGCGCCACGAGGGGTGAAAGGAGGAAAAAGCATCCCCAGCGGAAGCGAAATTAGCACGTTCAATCAATGTAGAACAGAAACAGCTAGTAGGCGAAGACTTCCATGGTTGCTGCAACGAGCGACAGAATGCATTTAGGAATGTTGCGACTGGTGTGACGTCAGTCCAAACTAAAGACTAAAATACTATACCAGAACAGACGCAATAAAGTAAAGGACACACCTTAACATTCCTTGACAGCTATCACCATGAATAAATGTCTTATCGTGGAAAGTATTGTATCAGCTTTAACTTGGCAATAACTTTACTAATCTTACCTATACAAACACTTTGTTTTATCTTGGCAATAGCAATAACTTTACTAATCTTACCTATACAAACACTTTGTTTTATCTTGGCAATAACTTTACTAATCTTACCTATACAAACACTGTTTTATCTTGGCAATAACTTTACTAATCTTACCTATACAAACACTGTTTTATCTTGGCAATAACTTTACTAATCTTACCTATACAAACACTGTTTTATCTTGGTAATAACTTTACTAATCTTACCTATACAAACACTGTTTTATCTTGGTAATAACTTTACTAATCTTACCTATACAAACACTGTTTTATCTTGGTAATAACTTTACTAATCTTACCTATACAAACACTGTTTTATCTTGGTAATAACTTTACTAATCTTACCTATACAAACACTGTTTTATCTTGGTAATAACTTTACTAATCTTACCTATACAAACACTTTGTTTTATCTTGGCAATAACTTTACTAATCTTACCTACACAAACACTGTTTTATCTTGGCAATAACTTTACTAATCTTACCTACACAAACACTGTTTTATCTTGGTAATAACTTTACTAATCTTACCTACACAAACACTTTGTTTTATCTTAGCAATCGTTTTATTAGCTTTATCTGCACAAACACTTATGTTTGTTTTATCTTTACAATCACATTATTAATCTTATATTCACAAACTGGAAAAGGAAGACTAAAGAGGAGCAACTTTGCTGCAATCTCCAAAGAACTGACAACTAATGACCCAGTACTGTCTCAAACAATGCCGAAACCCATAAGCCTATCTGATACGATTCCCCATGGGAAACATAAAATACCAGAACTTAAGGAAGGCATAATAGGAATCATGAAAAAGGCACCCAAACAGACACAGAAAGAAAACACACAGCAGAAAAACACATAAACGACAACTACCCACAGGACTTCTGGTATAACATATACACAGATGACTCTGCTACAAACGCCCCCAGAAATGGAGGAGGAGATGTGTTCTTGAGGCTGAATAACCAGGAAGAGATCACCAAGTCAATAGCTACTGGGAAATTCTCAAACAACTATAAAACAGAAACTGAAGCCCTCGAAGACTCTGCAATACTGGCTATCCAACACAAAATAGCGTGCACTAGAAATTGGTGATACTGACTGATGCAATGTCAGTCCTAACAGCTCTAAAAACCCACAGGAATAGTGAGCTAGATGACTTGAGAGCAACCCTAGACCTACTGTGCAATAACTTCCAGAGAGTGGTCATCCAATGGATACAATCACACTGTTATATACACGGAAACGAACGCGCAGACAAATTAGCTAAGGAGGGAGGGAGATTACCACTAGAGAACCATCTGGTCAGCTACGATGAAGTCAAATCCATCATAAAAGGCCAGTACCATGAAAAATGTAAACAAGAACATCCAAAGTATAACGAGAGGGACGGATACCTCCAACTATCAAGAAGGGTGCAAGTCATCATACTTCGCCTACGCACTGACCACATCAGAATGAGAAACCACATGTTCACCAAACTCAAAATAGGAACTACCAGCCAGTGCCACTGTACTCTGGGTAACATGATAAAAAAACATGTTCTACAGGATTGCCCCCAGTACACAGACCTGAGGAGGACAATGTGGCCCACGCCCACCTCCCTGGAAGAGAAACTCTACGGGACAACCGAATCACTCATACAGACAGTTGCCTTCATAAGAGAGTCCGGAGTCCTAGTTTGAATGAGCCATGATCGCAGAAGAAGATATACACAAACACATTGTTTTATCTTGATACCACATTATTAATCTTATCTACACAAACACTTTGTTTTATCTTGATAACCACATTATTAATTTTATCTACACAAACACTTTGTTTTATCTTGATAACCACATTATTAATTTTATCTACACAAACACTTTGTTTTATCTTGATAACCACATTATTAATCTTATCTACACAAACACTTTGTTTTATCTTGATAACCACATTATTAATTTTATCTACACAAACACTTTGTTTTATCTTGATAACCACATTATTAATTTTATCTACACAAACACTTTGTTTTATCTTGATAACCACATTATTAATGTTATCTACACAAACACTTTGTTATATCTTGATAACCACATTATTAATCTTATCTACACAACCACTGTGTTTTATCTTGGCAATAACTTTATTAATCTTATATACACTAACACTGTGTTTTTATCTTGGCAATAACTTTATCAATCTTATCTACACAAGTACTTTGTTTTATCTTGGCAATAACGTTATAATCTTTAATATAATGTACATTATAAAATAGAATCTTATCTTCACAAACACTTTACCATTGCTACCTTCACGAACACTTATCAGTCTTATCTTCTGACATGCTGTAAGCTCATTTACATCTGAATTGATGGGGCAATATTGACACCCGGAAGTAAACAATAATCCTCTTGAGTATTCGCGTCAGCTCAGAAATTCCCCTCGTAAGCTGTTTATCCTTAGTGCGTGTGAAGATCGATGTCGCAGTCCTGAAAAATGCTCAAACGCTGCTTTATTGTTTGTCGTAGAATAAAGAAAGACTCCATATATCACGACGAAGTTGTGCCTTCGTATAAACCTCGGGGAGACGTAGAGAATTGGAAGGGGAAAATGATAAGGATAGCTGCAAGATAGAGAAAAATAGTTCCCGAATGAAAGATTCCAACAGAGGGCCTATTATCGACTAATGTGGACAGAAAAAAAAGATTACGGTTATGGAAGGCCCCGGTATCACTGCAAACGAATTAAAATACATAATTGCTCAACCTCCCGTACCAGTTGAATCCTCCGAATTACTATCTCATCTCCCAAACAAATAAAGGTAGCTATAATTCCCATCATAGCAGTCTCAGCACACGCCAAAAAACATAAGGCGAAACCGCACAGAAAGTGAATACACCGTCTGTTCCCTGTCATACGATATCATCATTCATCGTAAAAAAAAAAAAGATAAATGTACGAATGTATGCAGATTCAGAGGGTCGTCAATAAAATATGGACAGATTGATTGACATAGAGATTAATTGACATAGAGATTAATTGACATAGAGATTGATTGACATAGAGATTGATTGACATAGAGATTAATTGACATAGAGATTAATTGACATAGAGATTGATTGACATAGAGATTAATTGACATAGAGATTAATTGACATAGAGATTGATTGACATAGAGATTAATTGACATAGAGATTGATTGACATAGAGATTGATTGACATAGAGATTGATTGACATAGAGATTGATTGACATAGAGATTAATTGACATAGAGATTAATTGACATAGAGATTGATTGACATAGAGATTAATTGACATAGAGATTAATTGACATAGAGATTGATTGACATAGAGATTAATTGACATAGAGATTGATTGACATAGAGATTAATTGACATAGAGATTAATTGACATAGAGATTGATTGACATAGAGATTAATTGACATAGAGATTAATAGACCAATAGAAACAGGGAGAGTTACATTTACTTTCCTCTCGGGCCGAAAACGTCACATCGGGCAGAAGTCATAGTTCTCCATAATTCACGATCTGCTGCTAGTTCTTGTAGGTCTTGGTTATATCTTAGTCCCATTGTTGAGCCTTTCATGTTAATTGCTCTTCGTGGAGATTCTCTTGGTCTGCCTTGTTTTATTTTACCAGGCGGTTTCCACGTGAATGCCTGACGGGGAAGCATTTCCTCATTCATTCTCAGCACATGACCGATGTATTTCCTCATTCATTCTCAGCACATGACCGATGTATTTCCTCATTCATTCTCAGCACATGACCGATGTATTTCCTCATTCATTCTCAGCACATGACCGATGTATTTCCTCATTCATTCTCAGCACATGACCGATGTATTTCCTCATTCATTCTCAGCACATGACCGATGTATTTCTTCATTCACTCTCAGCACATGACCGATGTATTTCCTCATTCATTCTCAGCACATGACCGATGTATTTCCTCATTCATTCTCAGCACATGACCGATGTATTTCCTCATTCATTCTCAGCACATGACCGATGTATTTCCTCATTCATTCTCAGCACATGACCGATGTATTTCCTCATTCATTCTCAGCACATGACCGATGTATTTCGAACGCCTTCTTCTTATGAAGCTCGACACGTTTACATGTTTTGATTCGTCTCTTATCGGTAGTTACATTGTCATATAGAAGGTTGGGAACAAAGTGAAAAGATAGACAGATTAACGGAAGGATGAATTAATATAGAGAGTCTGAAAGTGCTTTGGCAAGACAGTATATTATAACATTTTTCACAGCTCTGAGAGCGGTATAACCATGTAACATTACCGTCCTACACATTACTTGCTATATTATCATCTTATTACATTATAAATCGTTTGCATTTCTGCCGCCCCCCTCACCCCGCCCCCCTCATTTTGCCCGCTAAAGGTTGTCCCTAAGACTCAACTTTATAAACGTAAAGCTGCATGGAGTCAGAGATAAGCTCGAGACAGCAATGAAATGTATCGCAAACACCTCCCAGCGGCGTAAACACCATGATAATAACACAAGATGAGTTTTACCATTATCTTACATGAGCTGCCTATTTATTATTTGGAACTCAACTGCACTGAAAGAACAGTAATCGAATACAGGCGAAGAAAGCGAATGAGTAAAAGGCAATTAGACCAAGCCATGATGGAGTCTTCACACGTCCTTATAAGACAACGCATTAAAGCACGCCAAACATTCATTCACTGTCGAAAGATCGACACTCTTGGAAACATTGGTATCGAGAGTCGAAAGAATGAAATCTTTAGAGTCATTGATATCGACAATCGAAGTAATGAAATCCTTAGAGTCATTGATATCGACAGTCGAAGTAATGAAATCCTTAGAGTCATTGATATCGAGAGTCGAAAGAATGAAATCTTTAGAGTCATTGATATCGACAGTCGAAGTAATGAAATCCTTAGAGTCATTGATATCGAGAGTCGAAAGAATGAAATCTTTAGAGTCATTGATATCGACAGTCGAAGTAATGAAATCCTTAGAGTCATTGATATCGAGAGTCGCAAGAATGAAATCTTTAGAGTCATTGATATCGACAGTCGAAGTAATGAAATCCTTAGAGTCATTGATATCGAGAGTCGAAAGAATGAAATCTTTAGAGTCATTGATATCGACAGTCGAAGTAATGAAATCCTTAGAGTCATTGATATCGAGAGTCGAAAGAATGAAATCTTTAGAGTCATTGATATCGACAGTCGAAGTAATGAAATCCTTAGAGTCATTGATATCGACAGTCGAAGTAATGAAATCCTTAGAGTCATTGATATCGAAAGTCGAAAGAATGAAAACTTTAGAGTCATTGATATCGACAGTCGAAGTAATGAAATCCTTAGAGTCATTGATATCGACAGTCGAAGTAATGAAATCCTTAGAGTCATTGATATCGAGAGTCGAAAGAATTAAATCTTTAGATTCATTTATATCGACAGTCGAAGTAATGAAATCCTTAAAGTCATTGATATCGACAGTCGAAGTAATGAAATCCTTAGAGTCATTGATATCGACAGTCAAAGTAATGAAATCCTTAGAGTCATTGATATCGACAGTCGAAGTAATGAAATCCTTAGAGTCATTGATATCGACAGTCGAAGTAATGAAATCCTTAGAGTCATTGATATCGACAGTCGAAGTAATGAAATCCTTAGAGTTATTGATATCGACAGTCGAAGTAATGAAATCTTTAGAGTCATTGATATCGACAGTCGAAGTAATGAAATCCTTAGAAACCTTACCATTGACAGTTGAAAGAATGAAATCCTTAGAGTCATTGATATCGACAGTCGAAGTAATGAAATCCTTAGAAACCTTGCCATCGACAGTTGAAAGAATGAAATCCTTGTTTGTGCAGTTTACTTCATAATTACGATGTACTAGCATTTTATTGACCTGTTATTTTACAATCATGTTAGATTAATTTCTTGTTACATTATCATTTGTGTCAGTCACGACAAATAACTCATTATACAGATTTGTTATTAAAATAATGCACCTTTGACCCAATTGTGCCCATTTCTCACAGCCGAATTAGCCAATCATCGATGAGCTTGTCAATGTCACGTGAGTACGATAAACCTCAACATGGCGTCGAGCAATCACTTCCTGAGGAGCAAGAAACTCAGATCCTGGAGAACAATGTTGAAACGGCCACGCCCTCCAACACCTCAACTAAAAATGGCGGTCTGAGTAAGTTCGTTATACGCGTATTATATTTCCTATCTCGAAATCAATGCTCACAAACAAACATCCATACGTACTCTTAATTAAGCCGCTCGTTACAAGCATGCTTAGAGTTATATCTTTCTTTTCCCTCACTTTATACCTGTTACTCTACCCCCACCGTAGTATAAATAAAAGTCCTACCATTTATCCATCTTTCTAAGCCTCCTATACTTGCCCCATATTTTTTTAAAATATAAATGAAAGTCCAAATATACTTCCCCCTACACAAAACTACTATACTTCCCCCTGCACAAAACTACTATAACTTCCCCCTACACAAAACTACTATACTTCCCCCTTCACAAAACTACTATACTTCCCCTACACAAAATTCCTGTACTTCCCCCTTCACAAAACTACTATACTTCCCCCTATACAAAACTACTATACTTCCCCCTTCACAAAACTACTATACTTCCCCCTACACAAAATTCCTGTACTTCCCCCATCACAAAACTACTATACTTCCCCCTACACAAAACTACTATACTTCCCCCTACACAAAACTACTATACTTCCCCCTACACAAAACTACTATACTTCCCCCTACACAAAACTACTATACTTCCCTACACAAAACTACTATACTTCCCCCATCACAAAACTACTATACTTCCCCCTACACAAAACTACTATACTTCCCCCTATACAAAACTACTATACTTCCCCCATCACAAAACTACTATACTTCCCCCTTCACAAAACTACTATACTTCCCCTACACAAAACTACTATACTTCCCCCTTCACAAAACTACTATACTTCCCCCTACACAAAACTACTATACTTCCCCAACACAAAATTCCTGTACTTCCCCCTTCACAAAACTACTATACTTCCCCCTTCACAAAACTACTATACTTCCCCCTTCACAAAACTACTATACTTCCCCTACACAAAACTCCTATACTTTCCCCTTCACAAAACTCCTATACTTCCCCCTTCACAAAACTACTATACTTCCCCCTTCACAAAACTCCTATACTTACCCCTTCACACAATTACTTTACTTTCCTTTCACAAAACAACTATGGAGAAAAACTACTTTTTCCTATACCTATTATTTTGAATCTTCTTCGTTGTCCTCTGTGTTTGAATTAAAGAGAAATGTATTTCTTTAATGGCAATGTTTCAGTAATGGCAATGTGTTCAGTAATGACAATGTGTTCAGTAATGGCAATGTGTTCAGTAATAGCAATGTGTTCAGTAATGACAATGTGTTCAGAAATGGCAAACAAGAAATTGTAAATTTCATCAGCTCTGAACGATACTTGACACTTTTTGAAAATGTGAAGTGTCTGATAATAATAACACTTCCATATATATAAAGGAATCAGAGAATCTTAGCCAACCACAGTCAGCGACTCGTCCATGGCTGCTGCTATTAGTGTCAGGCGAGATGATCAAGATACCGCTGCAGCTTCACGTAGTGGTACCGGAGAAGTCGGATCAATAGAATCGACTTCGAAAAGAGAAGAAGACAAACTAAATATAGAACGTGACAAGACAAACTAATTAAGAACGTGACAAGACAAACTAAATATAGAACGTGACGAGACAAACTAAATATAGAACGTGACAAGACAAACTAATTAAGAACGTGACAAGACAAACTAAATATAGAACGTGACGAGACAAACTAAATATAGAACGTGACAAGACAAACTAATTAAGAACGTGACAAGACAAACTAAATATAGAACGTGACGAGACAAACTAAATATAGAACATGACAAGACAAACTAAATATAGAACGTGACGAGACAAACTAAATATAGAACATGACAAGACAAACTAAATATAGAACGTGACAAGACAAACTAAATATAGAACGTGACAAGACAAACTAAATATAGAACGTGACAAGACAAACTAAATATAGAACGTGACAAGACAAACTAAATACAGAACGTGACAAACTTGAACGTGTTGGACAAAACGGCAAAGGCACTGCCAGTTAAACTACCAAGTGCAACACAATGTAGCAAAATCACATACGCGGTTCCAAGAAAAAAGTTGAAGAAATATGTGTGTGCGTGTGTGTGCGTGTGAGTGTGTGTGTGTGCGCGTGCGTGTGTGTGTGTGTGTGTGTGCGTGTGTATACACACACTGCAGAAACATCGGCCTAACAATATGTTTGCAGAAAACTAATATATTCGGTCAGTACGTCGAAGCAACACCTGTCATCTTTATCGAGAACTACAAACTTGATGTCGTGCAGCAGTATATGTTTGTTCAGAAAAATCGTGCCCACAGAGTTGATCAATTATCTCGGAAACTGTTTAATGAATGTCAGTAATTCTTTTTCATGAAATCCTATTTTTTCACCGACCTGGGTCCATCGTGAACGATAAATTGTAGACGCAGAAACTGACATCCACATTGGTAAAGCTGCTACCACCTTCGCCCGTCTTCCTATGCGTATTTGGCAAAACAACAAACTGGTATCTTTTTAAAACAAAGACCTCAGTTTACAACATCTGCTTCATTACTATTATTTTGTATGGCAGCGAATTATGGACAACGTATGCAAAGCAGGAGAGAGGCTTAATGCATTCTATATGCAATGAAGGCATCGTATTCTCTGTATCACCTGGAAGGACAAAGTGACAAACGTGTAGGTCCTAACTCGCACAGGTCTCCCGAACATCTACACGTTGCTCAAACAACGTAAGTTACGCTGGCTTGGCCACGTACACAGTAAGGAAGATGGCCGCATACCATAAGATATACTTTATAGTCAACTACAAGATGACAAAATAACTAGGGACGCCCAAAACTTTCATGCGTAGATGTGTGTAAACGTGACATGAAGACTCTAAACATAAACCCTGCAGCCTGGGAATAAATAGTTGCAGACCATAATCTTTGGAAACACACTCTAAAGCCCAAACTCAAACAAGAAGCAGACAGATTCATAGTAAAAGAGAATACACGGCGGAAAGAGAAAAAAATATTTCTTGGAGTGCTGCAAATTTCATAGGAAATTATGACTGACGGAGGCTACTACCAATGCTGCTGCTACTACTGCTACTACTACTGC